>JAFBJS010002138.1:45015-168906 GCA_016785265.1 Paraplagusia blochii | reverse complement strand
ACTGTGAAATACTGTCCTCATAAGATCCAGGAGTAATCTCCAAAAATAAAACTTTTACAAAAACGACCAAAAATACATTCATTTGTCTTAAAATACTTAGTTATTAATATTTTGGTGGTTAGAATTGTGAAAATGTATAATTTTTGGGTTTGGAGACTAGTGATCACTGTGACATACTGTCCTCAGAAGATCAGGAGTAAGTCAAAGTTTTTCAAGTTTTTTTGTTTTCATTGTAGTGATTACAGTCAATGTCCTTTCCAGAAGAAATCTTTAAAAGTAAAAGTTTCTCAAAAATGACTAAAAAAGCAATCATTTGTCTTAACATACTTAGTTATGTACATTTTGATTTTACTTTGATTTTATTTACTGTATACAAACTATTTATCACAGTAATATAGTTTCCTCATAACTTCCAGAGGAAATTCTCTTCAGTAAAACTTCTTTAACAAATTTAAATTCACTGAAAAAAAACAATCTCATGAAAATCAACAAACATGCCTAAAGATGACATGAAAAATATGATATCATCTAAAAATGCAGGAAAAAATTCTACGTATTTCTCAAATTGCTTTTTACTGGGATTTAGAAAAGAAAAAAAAAATGTCATTTTGGACATTTTGGAATTAGATTTTTCACAAAAATGACCAATAGACAAGATGCTTCAATTTTATGTGTATAAATATTTATTTTTTTCCATTTCCATGAACAAACTACATTTTCGGAAAATAAAAAATATAGTTTTTATTATTATTAAAATTTTCAAAATGCTCTATTTTCACAAGGTATGTGCACAAAATAAAATGTTTTAATATATAATGTTTCAAATAATTTTATTGATGTTTCTTTTTTTTTTCCCCAAATATGACAAAAGTTTAGAATTTTGCTAAAAATCACAAATAAGTCACCGAAAGTAAGTACTCTTAATGGGTGTGTAATGGGCAGTATTTTTCTTTTCAAAAGTTTCCTTTATAATGTTTCAATACTTTTGTAGTAATTTTTTTTTGGTGAAAAATCTCTTAGCATGCTTTAATTTGATGGGTAACCTGCTGAAAAATGTAATTATTTTATTTGATTTCTGTTATTTTTTTCAATAGTTTATTTGAATTACTTTTTTCCAGACATTTCCAAAATATTTCTTATTAAATCTTAACACATGCAAATTTTGTGAAATAGAAAAAAAAATAATAAAAAATTCATGTAAATTATCCCACAACTGCAAACAATACATGTAAAATTTAGATTTTGCACAAAATCAACAGAATTACTCATCATGAAAAAAAGATGCTTCAATTTCACTTGTAATGTGATTAAAAATAAGATTTTGTTTTTTTATTTTATTTTCCATGAACATTTTCTATTTTTTTTTCTTTGAACTTTTAAGAAAGTACATATCCTAAATCTAAAATGTCAACATTTATTTTTCAAAAGCGTTTTGTCAATAAAATTATCCCTTGCACAAATACCTTGCACCTTAAAACGCGAAATTACAATTTTTTACAATAAAAAATTTAAAAAAATGACACCTAAAACCTTCATCAAGAAAATGTAGAAAGATAAACTATCTCTTAAATTTCTAATAAAAACACATTAAAAACTTTACAAATTTCAAGATGCTTGATTTTGAGACACTTGCTAAAATATATTTTTTAAATATTCTAAAGGATTTGATTTGATAATCAAGCATGTTTTTTATGTCACTAAATATAAGATCAAAGTTAATTTCTCCATTAACTTCAAGTCCTCAAAACAAACGTCTCTCAAAAATGAATGTTGAACCTTTACAAATTTGACCTAAAATACAGCAATCAGAATCAACATGCTCCTCACATTACTTTACTTCCAAACAGCATTTTTATTCAATCGATAAATGGAAAAAGACTTTTACTTCATTTGGTTGCTCACATTTAGGACATAAAATATATTTACCTTTAATTTTCATCAAATCTTAATTGGCAAAAAAAACACATTAATGTATTGTTGTAAGAAGAGGATAAAAACAGCAACTGATTTACCCTGATCTTTACCACAGATAAAAAGGGATCCCGGTCTGGTCGAATGAACTTCACTGTTTGACAGAAAATAATCCAACTCTTTGTAATCCAGGTTCACAAGTACACAACTGTAAAGTGCAAGTCTAATACTGCAAGGCACAGACTATTAATAACAGGATTGTCTTTTCTGTCTCTAATGTAAAAAAAAGATATTTATAGCTTAGAAACAAAATTAGTTTCTTACAGTAACAACACAACAAGTAAAACCTTGTCCAGACCCTCAACAAATACCTCCATTAGGGTTTCTTACTTCACATCCATAGGAAAGTTCAGCCAACTATATACAATTGATCATCATCACATATACATACTTTTTTGATTGTTATCTGTTTGTTACACCAGTACTCAACTCAGATAAACATAGTGATATTGAATGGGGTTTCCAATATTCACTATTTTCATTAACTGATTATGCAAATATTGTTCAACAGATGTTCCAGTATTGATCAATTTCTCTCTATCTACACAGATTTAGAGATCTATATATATATAGATACATATATATATATAAGTGACCGTCAGGACCCTATGTGTGATTCCAGTGAATTTGGCAAACCCAGGAATTGCATTACCAGATTTTCAATATTGGAGGAAACACTGAGAACTATGTTAATATTGTGCCGATATAATTGGATATCCCTTATAATTAACCAGTGATTTCATGCCTTTTTAATATGTATATTTAAACATCTCAGGATAGCATAAACATTACAAAGAATTTGGCTCATGTCTCTAAATAAACCAAAGAAAATTGAGAAGATGTGGTTGCAGAACAGAGAGCTAATGAAAAAGAAACTCAAGAAAAGTGCTTTGTTTGTTTTTGTTTCTTTTTTTTTCTACATGCGTCCAATTTCTTGCAACACCAACCTGAAATCAGACTCTGTACCAGATGTACCAGAAACAGGTACTGTGTAAAGATGTTTTATTTTGGAAAACTCCAATGACGCCTTTTAATGTCTTTAAAAAAAAAAGTCTTTAGAGAGTGTCTTTGCTGTAAGTTTGACCCTGGACTCTCCAAAAGTGTTTGGCCGACATTTCACACCCACATCAGGCCTCCATGATGTGATGGCCATCAATGTAAATCACTTGTTTTTTCAATCAATTAAAAAAAAACAATGTACACAAAACTGATCTCAGTTGACGGTCACCGTCCCCAGCAGCCAGTAGTGATCCACTAAATGTGGTCTTCAACCTTTTGGGTTGGGCTTCTTCACAATGACTTGAATCGTTCAATTTTTTGCATGAGGACTTCATGCCGAGTGTAACTCCACTGACAATCCATGACTGTGGTTTATAGTCGAAGCCCTTGGGATCATGTCGACCGAGTTTGGTCACAGAGTAAGAGGTTTGTGTAGGTTGGAGATGAACCCCAGAGCACAGAGTCCATAAAGTTTTCAAATCTGAATCGAAGTCCTCCTAAGAAGATCCAGTTGGGTCTTGAGCCAAATCCCTCATACACTACGTCAGTCTTAGCTGAGTCACAGTCCCTCATACAACCACAAGGAGGTGTTTGTTTAACATGTCGGACAGATCAAACCTTGTCTCAGTCCTTCTTTGGCCTCCCCCAGGCAGGAGCTGAGTCCCTCAGATGAGAAATGAAGTCTGAACATCCGTCAAATGCAAAATGTTCCAGTGGACGTTACATGATAGGTGGCAAACATCGAGACGGTTCCTGGCTGCCGTCTCTCTCCGTGCCCACGTCCTCCTGGGGTTTGATGACGATGTGAACGGGCCTCTCACCTCCTCCTTGCTGCTTGGTTTCCGTGGAGACTTTTCCGTCACCTTCGCACGTCTCCTCTTCTGCGGAGGCGCCAATCGGCCGCAGGCGTTCCGACGTTGCCGTGTTCGTCCCGGTTTCTGAGCTGTCCCTCTTGAGCTTGTCGTTGGTGCTGCTCTCAGAGCCGACCTTCTCTGCTGCACCATGGAAACAGAGGAGACAAGTGTCAGAAGGTGGGTGAGTGGATGACATTTCAAGCAGGCAGCAGTGATTATGTAGTGGCTATTTAACAAGTTCACAGATAAGAAAGTAAGTAAAATCTAAGTTACTTTTAAACATTTTCACTTACAATTAGCTTTCAGTGATGTTTCATATAATGTTAACCACTAGGAGTGACTGACTGTAGATTTCCATCTTCTTTTCTATTAGTAGTAGGTTGCAATTGGGTTTGTTTGATAAATGACTTTGTGTCTTGTTTATTCATTTCTCAGTACAAACCACCATATTATTATGAGATTCATTAAATGAGCTGCAGTGCTGCCATCTAGTGACATTCAATTTATTATACAATTGTTTTTCCCCAAGACTTTTTTAGCTCTCACATAATTTGGCACTGCAATACCAGGTTTTTTATAAATATACATACATTTATATATTGTCTAATTTTGTGGGACTAAATTGACTGGACATTAATGCATTGAAGGAGTTGAATTTCTCACCAGGCTTGACGTTGGATTGTCTGTCTGTGCTGCTGTAACTGTCTGTTGTCTTTTTCACCGTGGGT
This sequence comes from Paraplagusia blochii, assembly GCA_016785265.1. NCBI lineage: Eukaryota > Metazoa > Chordata > Actinopteri > Pleuronectiformes > Cynoglossidae > Paraplagusia > Paraplagusia blochii. Next base: position 164,354 of record JAFBJS010002138.1, on the reverse strand, counting down.
CTGGTTCTCGGTCGGACTTTGTTGAAGTTTCCTTCCAGGATCCAAGCGTGGTTCAAACCCTCGTCAGGAGTCATGCGCTTGGTTGGATCCCACCTGAAAAGTCAAATCACTTTATAGGGGGCGCTATTCTCTCAGCCCGAGGATGTGTTGTGAACAAAGGTGACGTACGCGAGACAGCGTTTGATGAAGTCCAAGAAGAGAGTGTCGGTGGTTTTCAAAGCCTCTGACAGCTCCTTGGAGTTCGGTCGCCGCTTCTTCCCTTTGCTGTTTGTGATGTTCCTGGGGTTTCCTTTGGAATCTGCCGACAGGAGATAAAATTCACTTATTATCATGTTTGACTTTTTTATTTTCATCACAGATCAGAGCTGAATAAAATTAAGTTCAGGAGTTTGATTTAGTGTCGGGTGTTTTTTACAGTTTTTATGAGCGTTTGATTCTAAAATAAATACTTTAATAGGTCTATAGGTCTGGTTAAAAATTTCTGAAATTTTCGTATCTGTGTAAAATGAGCTTTCAAGCTTGTTTTGTACTCAGTAACAATCCAGTGTAGAACAGGTTAGTTAAATCAAACCCAACCACAGATAAAAAGACAGTAATATATAAAAAAGTGTCCTACCAAAGAACAACCTTTTCCTGGACGCTGACTGAATGAAGTCATTTGGAGGCAGACCAAGAACCTGTGAGCGACAAATCACAATATGTTCACGATTCAATTAAGATCAAGCTGGTCATATTTCAACTCCTCTTCTTCTTTGTTCTACCTCCATGATGCAGGCGATCTGCTCCACCTCACTCTCTCCGGGGAACAGTGGGTATCCAGTGTAGAGTTCAGCCAGGATGCAGCCCAGACTCCACATGTCAATAGCCATGTTGTAGTTGTGACCCAGGATCACCTCTGGGGAGCGGTAGAATCGACTCTGGATGTAGGTGTAAACTAGAAGAATAGATTAAAGTTTCAATTTCACCTTTCACTGATCTGTGTCCTGTCCTGTTGTCTCCAATAATCTCTCACCTCTCTGCTGCTCATAGCAGCTGGACCCAAAATCCACAACTTTAATATTTCCTGGTCCTCTCTGGGACAGGAGGATGTTCTCCTGGTGGGAGGAAAGACATGCAAAGCTGCAATAAGGCCCAGCTCCACAAGATGGTGCAAAAGTATCTCCAAGAGTCAATCACAGTCAATGTCAATGCAGTGAAGGTGTTGTACCGGTTTGAGGTCACAGTGGATGATCTTCTCTCTGTGCAACATCTGCAAACATCTGAGAAGAGCGTGAGTGAAGCGGCGGATCAGAGCCAGGCTGAAGCCCTGGAAGTTGTTTTTTTTGATGAGTTCATACAAGTTCACTCTGTGGAAGATACAGACACACAACAAACAAACACACCAGGTGGTTAGAAATGGGCTTAAAACTGATTAGAAAAACGCAAATATCATCTCAGGAATAATGAAAATGTTTTAATGAAAAAGTCCTTTAAAATGAAATAAATAAAACATAAAAAAGAACAAAATCTAACAGAGACATTTGTCAAATCTGTTGAGAAATACAGTAGAAAAAAACTTGCAAAAATGAAATTTACATTTTTATTGTTTAATTTTTTTTACAAAAACACAGGATTTGTGCAAAAATGTCACACTTGAAAGACAGATGTCAAATGTTATGGAAAAAATGAATTCTAACATATAAATATATTAATAACAGACATTTCAGGAACAACGTGGTGTCTCAGAGCAATGATGTCACTGGGTCATAAATCCTCTCCAGTCGATCGAGTTAAAATCACATCACAATCTAATTGTTTTCACATGAAGGCTGTTTACTGCTGCCACTCCGCGCTCGGCATCAATGACATACTGATAGATCATCAGACCTCAGGTTCTGATAAGGACGTGGACGTGCAGCCCGTCCCCCGTCTATTTCCTGTCCCCAGAGATGAAAGCAAACTTCTTTAGACGCTGCAACAGGAGCCTTCACACCAGCAAGCAATGAGCAGTAAGAGATATCGCTCTGATCAAGGCTTTAACTAAAGGATTCAGTGACAGAAACGTTAGAGCAGCAGCAGCAGCAGTCAGTCCTGAACGTCCTCTAAAGGTCACTCAGCCAGTGTGTGGCGCTAAACTGGCATCAGTGGAAACCATCGCTACAATACAAGGTGTAAAAAAAAAAAAATCCAAACCTGCTTAGATTTTCCAAAACCATTAAAAATTGGTCGTAAATAAGCATAGAGGCCCATAAAAAGATTTAAAAAAATACATTTAAAATGTACTTTTAAAATTGAATACTATTGAAAAGCTCAATAATTTAACATATATTACTGTGGTTTTATGAAGTATTAGTGATAAGGGAGATGTTCCTGTGATGAAGCTGCAGTGACCAGAGCGAGGAGAAAGTGAGAAACCTCCCTGGATTAAAGGATGAATTATTCACCACCGTCTTTATCTTCTCGTCTACCGTCATTTTCTCCACATGTCAGTGAGTACAAACCCCAGGAGCTCGAAGGAGATGCACAGGTGGTTCCTGAAGTAGAAAGACTCCTTCATGTGGATCACGTTGTGGAGACTGTCCTTGTCTTTCCTCTTTATCACGTCCAGGATTTTCAGCTCCACCAGCGCCTGGTGATGGAACCTGCAAACATTCAGATGTTAGAACAGATGTTAGAACAGATGTTATGGAGCGGCAGTGGTTCGATGGCGTTTTTGGACAAAAATTGTTTTTCATCAATTATTTCCTAGAAAGTCTTCAGTTTTAATTATTAACTAGTGAATGTTTTTTTATATATTTTTTTCTTTTAGTCTAGAATAAGCTTTATTTCTCATAAATAAAGATGAAAATATAAAAATGTTTTATGCAGCAATAATAATACAAGAAATCAACTTTTTTATGACTGTCATACACCGTGCAAAACCTTAATCACTAACTGGACTATTGTTCAAATTGTCTTTTTTGCTTTACCTTTTTATACATGGTCAACCTTTTTTTTAAGAGTTCTTTTTTTTGACAATTTTATTGGACTCTAAATATCACAGGGAATGTGATCAAATCTGCGTTTCCAGATCTGGACTCTCCTGCTCCTCAGGAAATCAGACCTGGACTTTTTGAGCTGGCCCGATTCAAAGTTCTACCAGAGGCAGTTTGCACTCATTTGTTATCTACATTATTGAAGTGTTGGTCAGGTCTAGTGGCTGCTGCAGTTTAACCTATAGGCCTGAGCTGGTCAGCGCACATGAGATGAAGGAGAATCAGGACAGGTAAACCAACACCAGGAGGTTCTAGTCGGTGTCCTGCTAAATCAGGATCTCATTCCAGAAATGCAATGTGATCGTGGGTTGGGAGCGAATTCAAAACCAGATTAGACTCAAGTTTTTATTTATTTGTTGCCTATAACGTGATGAGAAACGACCAGTTCCTAATCAGAGACATAGGAAGAGCAAAGTGTTGCGGCAATATTTCATAATAATAATTTACCTTTTCTTATTGCGTATCATTTTGATGGCTACGAGCTCGTTGTTCTTGTGGTCCAGACATTTCAGGACCTGCCCGAAGGAGCCTTTTCCAATCACCTCAAGAACCTCGAACCTGTAGGCAATGTGGTCGTGTAGCACCTGGACAAAAAAGACCAAGAGCAGAAACATTATCGTAGGACAATTCGCCAGCAGGCGCTGCTTTCTGTCACTTTCTCAAGGTTGGTAGAACCAGCTAAATCATCTACTTCATCTGCTCTTTGAGTTTTCTCATATAAGTCCTGCACCGTCTTTAGGTACTTCTCAGCCACTCCTGGATTTGCTCCTTACCTGGATTTGGATAAAATCCTCAGCCAAATGTGTTGTAATGTAATTTACAAATTTCATCATCATCATCTTAACATCATGTACAAAATTCCAACATGTTTTATTGAAGGTGATTAAACCCAATACATAGTTTGGCAACTTTAGCAAATTAAAACTGCAGACAATAAAGTCCCAACTGAATAAGGTCTTTGGAACATGGTTCTGTCTGTCTTGGAGGAATCACACCAAGGATCCGTGAACCTCCGTACATCCATATCAAATTACCCTGATGTAGCTTCCATGCTCATCGTCATATCCCGAGTTTTGCGGAGCTCCCTGGGAACCTTCGATCTTCTGGGAACCAAGACCCAGGAACCAGATCTCGGTGTAGTCCATGATCTCCTCCTGTTCAAACGCTGTCAGACGCTCTGAGAAGTTCTTCAGCACTTCTGCAACAGCAAGTACAAGGAGGAGGAGGAGGAGGAGGATGAATCACGATTATATCCGTGACTCTCCACCAGGAGGAGATTGTCAACCAAGTGCCAAAGGTGTTTTTTCTAAAGGGCAGAACTTCTACAAATAAATAAATAAAAATCCAACGCCCATCATTGATCCCACCCACCTGTGGGAGTCATGGGTAACCTCATTCCCTCGTACGCCTTCTCCTTCTCCAGCTTGTTGCCCAAAATCCTGCTGTTTCGGGAGACTGACATTTTATCCATTGTTCCAAAGCGCATGGTGAACTGCTGGGACGGCTTCGGCCGCTCATCCTGTCCAAGGATCACAGGAGAAAGGGTAAGAAAAGAAGACACGCGTCTTCTATGACATGCATGTAAAACTAAGAGTGTGGACGGCGTGAAGCTGCAGGGATTACCCTCACCAAGTGCGTCTGGAAGTTGTTTTGCACCCCTTTACTGGCAATCTGGGGCAGAATGTTGTCTGTCTGCTGATGCTGGTTTTTGGCATTGCTCACCATCACCTGGACGACTGGAGGCTCCAGCTGTGGCAGGGACCCCACACTGGGGCCGAACTTCTGTAAAACACAGAAAAAAATGTCTTAACGCTGCAGTTTTAACACTAAAACATGAGGCTCCGCTCCTTTAGGGGGCGCTGGAGCAGCAAGGATAAAGTGGAGAAAAACATTTAAAGTTGCTGGATAGATTCCATCCAACATTCTGACTGAACACTGAGCTGTTTTTCCAGATACAGACATAAAACTAAGGACAATTTCTTGATAAACCAGATCTATTTGTTTCTGCTGTTGCTTCTTTTTTATTTTCCTTCACTACAACCTTGTGCTAAAGTTGTTTCCAGACAGTTTTGGTGCGAGAGCCTACACATGCATTTCATATGTGGAGGCTCAGGTGACCAGGAACACCCCCCGCAGGCTCAGGCTGGAATTACTGATCAGGGTGAGAGTGAAATGGGGACAAAGGCCTGACAGGGTCTGTCCATGGTGGCTCTGCTGGAGAGGTTAAAAACTGCAGCCTGCTTTCTTGTGCCTGAGTTCAGACATGATGTGCAAAATTAGACCAGTGTCCTGAGCCAAGTGGTCTGGGAAGAATTTGACATCCTGTGGATCAGAACCTGTGTCAACACCAGACTATATTCTGGACCCAGACTATTTTTGCAGCATGTTTTACACCCACTGAACTCCACATTTAGCCACACAGGTTTAAATATCCTCTCCTATCCTAAAGATAAATAATCACATTACAAAATATAACTGAACAACAGAAATGTTGTTAACCTGCAGTAGGTCCTGCTACTAATTACCTTAGAGAATAACTACAGTAGAGGTAAATAAGCACATAAACATATATTCATTGATGTGAAGGCAGCTACACAGATGACTGGCCAATATGATAAAGCTATGAACTTCTCTGAAGGTTGGAGAAACTAAACAGCAACTCAGATTTAACTAAAAACCAGGGCTTTGAACCAGTTTCAATAACAAAATCAGAAACTTTTGACATTTTTTTGGGAACAGAAACAAAACCAGAAACATGTTTTGGTTCTGGAATTAAAACAAAGAAATATAAATTCATTTGTTTCCTAAAAATTTCAGGAACAATATTTTGGTTCAGGAACATCACCCTCATGGTAGAATCCAATTCCAGAAATGTTTGAAAATATGGTTTCCGAACCAATTGGCAAAAATTCTGCCTTAAAGCCCAGGCCACCACAGCTACGCAGGATTTAAAAAAAATAAAAATAAAACCAGTAAGAACTGGTTATCATTATTCTTAAATATGCATTTCTGTTATATAACAATTTTCATGATTTATTTTATTTTATTAGCCTTAAACTAATGTATGTTCTTTAGCCATATTGATGTTTTGTTCTAGGATAATATTTTAATTTTATCTCTTGATTGTCGTCCTTGTATTATTTTGGCTGCTCCTAATTTATTGCATGTGTTTAAACTAGTTTGAAATATTGCAGCAGATTTTTTTTTTCAGTTGCTGATATTAGATCCAATCCCTGAAGGCACAAATGTTGTTATTGTCGACGTAAAGGCCGGGTCTGGACCTCTGACCTGTGAGCAGGGACGGTTCGATCCAATCCTGTTTCCTTCTACAGGGAGTCGGTGAGGGTGAGGGAAAGCCTCCCGTCGTGACGTCTGTAGGGGAAGAAAAAAAATAGAGGGGGCGTTCAAGGAACATATTGCATAATCTCAACGGTTTATTCAGTATTTCCGCTCAAACGTGCTGAAAATAGAGCGGGTTTTATGATCAGACAAAAAGCACTTGGAGCTTTGTGCTCTCCAGTCTGCAGAGAAACACGCAGCCTGCAGGCAGCAGGGTTCGCTGCCCGACTGGCAGAATATAATGCACGGAGATCCTAAAATAGATTACCTCCACAGAAAACCCCCAGCAACAACCGCGCTGCCTGATACCTGCTGCTGCTGTGGAGCCTTCATTCAAAAAATAAAATAAAGAATGAGTTTAAAATAATACTGAGAAGAAAAAAATTTAAAAACAAGCATTAACCTACATTTGGAGCAAAAATGCTCTTTAATGTGATAAATATTCAGCTCTAACTGTGTGAAAAAACACCATATGGTGTGAATGAAGCTAAGACCCAGATGGTTGATATGGATTAAAGTCCTTCTGTCAACCTGGCAGGAGGAGAGGGGTGGAGAGAGGCAGGTGGAGGTGATGTTGTCCTCTGGACAGGATGTAATCCCAATTATAATCCTAATCCCAATGGAAAACACACGTTGGGAAAGACTGCAGCACAACAGGCAACAGTTTAATCCATCTTTGGCAGATTATCAAAGTTGAAGAGAAAATGAATCTATTTTATGTCAAAGGAGCAGAAGTGAAAGAACCGTGAAGACACTCAGTGAGAAGACGGAAACACAGAAGCATCAGAACGTTACGCAGAAACAATCTTGGAAAAGGAATCCATCTTTCAGATCAAACTTTGTTTAAACGGAAATTAGTTCCTGGGTTTAAGGAATTTCTTTCTTTTTTTTTTCTTGAGTTACAGTCAGTGACAGCAGTTTCACAGGGTTTGAAATGTCTCTCACCTGGACTGTTGGACAGAGTCCAACTTTGACTACAGCCATTTATCTTTTTTTACTGACAAAATTATCAATATCCTGCTGCAACTTTTCCTGATCTGACACTGATCTTGAGCTCAAAGATATTTGACGAACCCTAATAGTTCACCCTGGGCCATGAAAAGATATTTTTATTACATTATTTCCTAAAAATCGACACAATCACAATTCAGGATTAAAGATATCTGTTGTTTTATTGTTGCTAATATATATTTTGTGATATATTAAGACAATTATTTATAGTTTTTCTAACTGTGGTTTAACTCAATCTAAATTCCATCTGTCTGTTGATGCTGTTTGGCCAATTTCAAGCTAATTTTCAGATCATTTTTTTAACCTTGTCCCTTGTCCTACTGTGATATGATCCACCGTGGACACCAGGAGCTGAAACATGCTGTGATTTCATTGTCTATTTGTTCAACAAAAGATTTCGTTTTGGAGCCTGTGGTTGGGGTTAGTGCAGATCGTGAGCAGAAGAACCAGCTGGTTACGAACCAGAAAACCAAAGCCAAGATTTTCCACCTTTGACTTATGGTGAACTCTGTGGTCAGTTGGTTAGAAGGTCAACAAAGCAGTAAATCCTGGAGGAAGTGTGTTGATCTCAACCAACAACACTTTCACTGCACTGTCACAACTGGACCAGGAACATGAAAATCATTCAATCTAAAGAAATATATAGAAACTATTTAAAAACTTTAATTTCCATGTAGTAGAAACGAGTCGGCAACACAAACACAGAAATAGGCTGAACATTGACTGAAATAGAACTGGATCAGGTTTTTCATCAGTCGGGGAAGGAGGAGGAGAACATCACCACCAGAAGATCCACATAAAGACCAATCCAAGCTCAGTTAAGTCAAATTTTGGAATCACTGGTGACAGGTGGAGAAAGGTGGAGGTGGATGGAGGAAAAGTCCAAAAAGCTGTGTTGAAATTCCAAGAAGTAAATGACTGATGTGAACAATGTCTCACCTTGTTGTTGATTTCTGGCAACATGCTCTCAGTGCTCGGTGTCTCCGCGGCTCCAACTCCAACACTGAGGTTATAACATCCCAAAAACACTCATGTTCTCGTCCAACTCTTCGAGGACAGCCCGACCGTAAAGACACCTGTGTCCACGCCGCAAACTTCCAACAAAAAATCCCGACAAACGATCAAATCCACCGCTTCCAAAGCTGCGCCTGCTGGTTTTACGCACACGGCGCAAATGCGCTTTCGTCAGACGGGAGATTAACGCCAGCGACACTGACGCTGCTGAACGGGCTGTGCGTCTTGACGCGCGCGGCTGGGACTCGGGAACCGCCACCTGTTCAGGTTTCCGCCGCTGACAGCTGGTCGTGTCCAGATATAGAGCTGTTTTTTTCCCGATCCGCTCGATGCCAGTTCACCAACACCGCGGCGTGTGACGGATGCGACGTTCCGAGAGACGGAGCCAGAGAGAGGGGGGAGGAAGAGGAGGAGAGAGAGGGGGAGAGAAGGGAGCGTTTACAGCGACGCTCGCACGTCGCGGCCAAACTGCCCACAGATATCACCTTACCCCCGGTCAAGTGAGACAAACCTGAAGGTGTCGCTTTTCACACTCAAGTGCCTTTTAATCCAGGAGTTTAATCTCTTTTAATTACAAACCGCTGTCACTGCTCTTAAAATGTCCTCATTTGTCTCAGGCAAATGTCTCTTTCTGTAGAAGGTCAAAGGTCCAAGAAAAATGTCTCAGTTTTCCATGATTTCAACCACAATCGTGTTATTGTTAATATAACGGAGACTGTCAGAGAAGATCATTCTGAGAAGTTCCTCAAAATAGAAGGTTCATTAGCAACAGTGTTGGATGTAAAGATTGGACCAACTGTCCAACTGTCCTACTGGCCTACTAACAAGCAACCATTCACACTCCATTCACACCTGCTGTCCTTGCAGGATGGACGTGTCTGAACTGTGAAAGGATATAAAAGTACCTTGAAGGAGTCCATGGACAGTTCCCTCAGAACCTGAGGGTTGTGGGTTCAATTCCTGACTAGGGTTATACTGCCACCTCCAGGCTCAGTGCAGTTTTCTGGTTTTGTTTTATTGTGTCCACACAGGGAGCAGTGTCCACCATGTCAATCTCAGTAACGTGTCCAAAGACAACAAATAAAAATAAACTCATGTTTTTATCTCTCAACAACCAAATCCAAACATTGTTCCTGTTCCTGTTATGATGCTACAGTTAAACAGTCAAAATAATCCCAGCCACCACAGCAGGAGAGGGGGCCGACGGGGGGGGGCAGATGGGGGAGGTGTGGGGGAGGGGTATCTCATGTGTGGAAGAGCCCAGAATAAGTCGTGCAGGAGAAGAATATGATTAGATGACAGCAGTTATGCAACAGCAGAGGCCACTTCAGTAATCAACCTCCACCCAGGGACAAGACGAGACGCTGCACCACAAGCTGCTGTGTTATTATAAAATAATCTGTTCCTTAATCCCTAATCTGTTCCTGTGATTCAAGAATCTGTCACAAAACAATAACAATGGAAAGTCTTTCCTGCCGTTAATCTCTTCATCTCCACCCACAGTGGCTGTGTGGCCCCTAATGGTGAAGTGGCCCTTGGAGTAAGAAGGAGGAGGAGACAGAGGGTCACTAACGAGCGAGTGATTGGTTCCTGTAAATCTGGTCTGATCCAATAGAATGAGAACATTTTGTTCTGTCAGATCTGACTGACATTAAGATAGAACAGCCTCTACACATACGAACACTACAAACCAGCTGTTCTCAAATGGTCACTGGTGGTACTAGAGTGCCCCCAGTGGTACATAAGGGAACTTGATTTATTGGACTGTATTTCTTATTTTTTTTATTTTTACAAAGGAAACAGTTTAATGGGGAAAACCATTTATAAAACATATAAAATACACATTTAAAAAATTCTGTTGTTTCTCTTAATGCTTCCTTAATAGGCAATGAAATGTGAACATAAACGTGTCCATCTTCTGTAGTCTCGTCCTCTGTCTGCCTTCACTTTTTAATATCTTACTGAAATGTAGTCCAGTGATGCAGACCAGGTGAAGAGCTTGAATGAACAGCAGGGCTCTGTGCTATATATAGTCAGACAGACAACATTATTGTCACAGCAACTGTGGCCCGGGAAAAAAAATGAGTAAAATGGTTCCTCCATCAGCCCCTATAGTTCTATCTGTCCATCTATCTGTCCATCAGTTCTCACTAAGAACATTTTGAAGAAACAAGTCGAGCAATAGAAGCAGATAATGTAGAAATCACCCTTCACAACAAATGCATGGACGAGAGACGGAAGACAGAACAAGAACCGAATTAAATACTAGTCCATTAACCTATTTGGTGTTGATTTCATAAATCAAGACCAACGTCTTCCTGGACATCTGTCTCATGTGAGTGAAAATAGACCAACATGACCAACATTACAGTCCATAAGGTTTTCAGGAAACGTCCGTCTGGAAGATACTTTTGTGAAGTGAAGAGTTTGGTTATTTTCTACATTTTTCCATCCCCAATGTTTTCTGCTCTGGTTCTCATGAGCCCTGCAGAACTCTTAGCCCTGCAGAACTCTTAGCCCTGCAGAACTCCAATGATCTCAGACGGCAACAAACTTTTCAGATAAAATCATCAATAATCCTCGTTAAATTCATTTGATTGGCTTCACAGAATAATAATGAAGTGCTGACGTGTCCAGTCCCACTGCACTTTGGATTCAACTCTGGCTAAAGAGGATTAGCTCACTAAAAATAACAGTGTTTAATAATTAGGCCAAATTGTCCAGTAAAGTCCCAGGAGTTTAGTACTTAAAGCTGTGGAAGTTCAAAAGTAAAAGTCTGTAAAAAGTTGCCTGGTTTCCAGACATACCTCTGGTTGGACTCTCCTGCTCCGTCCCCAGCAGCAGCCCTGGAGGAGACGTAAACTGCAGCAGACTGATGAGGTTTCGTTGCCCAACATAGCACATCTCACCTCCGTACATGAGTCCACTCCGAGGACAGGAGGCAGCAGTTATGGACAGCGTACATTTCACTCCTTGTCTCCAATGGACTCCATAAAAACCTCAACCGACTCTTGGACCAGAAGAACATTTTCTTCACGTTTGTTTCCCAAACAAGTCCAGACTCGACCGTCGCTTCAAACTACACCCGCAAACGACATCACAGAACAGAGAGACACAGAGAAGGGTGCAGACAGGCGACGGGTGGATGCTGCTGTCTCTGTCTATATAATGATTCCAGTGATGTATGGACACATCAGCAGGGACCAAGCAGTCTCCCTGCCGTACAGGAGGCCTCTGCGAGGACTGACGATGCTGTAGGTGTCTGGGTGTGGTAAGAGGAGTGGAAAGACAAAGGGAGACACGGATCCCCTCATCCACCTGGGTGGATTCTTCAGGAAGTCAGACAGGACAGTGTGTCTCCTAATGGGCTTCCCTTGTGGTTCAGCAGACGCCTGCAATTTTCCTTTCCCTTTGCATCTGCCACTGTATCCTGGAGACAAATCCTGAGGGGCTGCTGTAAACTCTCCGTACCCCCAGCGCACCACTGCACACTTCTGCCTCATGTCTCCCTTACCAACCCGTCTGCTGCCATTCTCCACCTGCGTTGCTGCAAGTGTCATAAAACCCCTGCGGGAAGCTACAGTCTCCCTGACAAACAATGAAGAGATGAAATCCATGCACAGAAGAGCAGGGACTCACAGAGTCCACAACAGGACGAGGGTCAGAGTCTGTTCTGTTCATCTCGAGGTTAAAGATCTTGGTTGATCCTTTTTAGTCACTGAAAAGACCTAACATTCCAGAAAAAACATTGTCCAAAAACTGTGGAAAACATGGGCAACTTCCATGTTGCAATCATTAGATATCTGAGAGCTAAACAGGAAGGTTGAATTAAAGATTTGAGGAAGTTTGGGAAGAGGAAAAAGGGCCAGAAATCATTTTAGTTCTTGTCTCTTCTTCAGGTGGTGTCACTGCAAACCAACCTTCTCCATCTCCCCCTGTTCTCTCCATCTTCTACTCTGACTCCAACTACCTCCATGTCCTCCATCAATCTCCTCTTTGTCTCCTGCCTGGTAGCTCCATCTCTAGGATCATTCTTCTACCAATGTATCCACTGTCCCTCCTCTGAACATGTCCAAACCATCTCAATCTGTCTTCTCTAGCTTTTTCTCCACACCTTCCCGTCTGTGTTGTCCCTCTAATGTCCCTCATTCCTGATCCTGTCCATCCTTGTTTCTCCTAAACGCAGTAATCCAAGAGCTGCACATTCCGCAAAACTGAGAGAATAATAGTACCTAAAAGTACCAAGGATTAGAGCAAACTAAACTGGGCAAACTAAGGCCCGGGGGCCGGATGCGGCCAGTTTGGTGTCCAACTTGTCCAAGTTATACTTTAAATTTATATTATCATTATACTTCTGCCTTTTCCCTGCAAAGACGTCTGACGAAGACGCTAAAAGCATTTGAACAATTTGCCTTTATTCAATACTTTACTCAACATTTATCTTAGTTCTCGCAAATTCTCAATCTTTCTGACCCTGACCTGGCCGTGAAATTTTAGTACCATCTGTGGCCCGCGAGTCAAAATAATTGCCCAGGCCTGGATTACTTGTAATTGTTATTTTTTATTAAGATAATAGTAAAAGTCATTAAATAAAATCTGTGTTCATGGGCAGGAACAGATAACAATCAAAATCCAATTGCGAGACCAGGCCAATAAACGGTTTATTGCTGGTTTATCAGTAGTTACCAACTCTGGTATTGATGACCACGAGAGGGAACATAAGCAGCACAGTTGTTGTCCAACACACAGAAGTTACTGCACAGATATTTTTACCCAAGTAGAAATGTTCTTTCCCTCCACACCAGAAATAATATCTGTAAATCACCTTCTTTTCGGTGACAGGGAAAATGTTACTATTTCTGTTGCATGAAGCAGCAGGGACTGTATTTCATTACTGCACTGTCAGCCGCTCTCAGCTACACCCTGGGACCCAGAGGAGCAAAGTTGCTCCTGCTCCTCCACCTCCTGCTCCTCCACGGCCTTTAATTCACAGGCCTTAATTCATGGCTCGTCACATCAGTCTGCAGGGACTTTTGACGAGCTGCTCCTGACCTCCCAGTGGGAAGCCCCGCCGCTAAAACGTTAGCACCGACCCCCGGCCCATATCTGGATCAGTCAACAACAGGTGCTTGGACTGGAGATGTTCACCACGTGGGCCAGATGAGGTTTGTCCAACTGACTTCCTCTTAGTGGAGCTTTACCTGGTGCCTGACATTCCGTTAGGTTCCGGGCTAATTAGGCTGAGGAGCCAGATAAAGGAAACTGAGGCGGGATCAGGCGCTAGCCAAAACTGACAGTATCTGCGCCCGCTGCCATCTGGCACAGGGGCTTGTGGGTAGTTTGACCTGGCTGGCAGCTGGACTGCAGCATCTGCACTTTTGGTCCACACAGCAGGTTCTCAGTGACAACATGTCACCATGTGAGATATGGGTCGGGTCAAGAGGCGACACGAGTGCGCACACTCAGTCACACCCGCGGTAGACACTCGATTACCGGCTCAGATGGGACTTACTTACATATGACATGTTAATGGCTCCTGGCAAAACAAATCAGTCGGTAAAAGTGAGGAGGATTAACAGAGTCTCAGGGCTGAGGTGGAGTCGACTTACGTCCAGTTATCTGTGAGCAGAACTTCTGCCATTTCAACAGCGGGGATTTCTGTGTGATTTGAAGTATTGGTTTATTTTGAGCCAGTTTAATCCTGAAAGTCTAAACTAAGACAGTCATTATTAGATTCTTGTCTGGAGGTTACAGGACCACCAAGGTTTATATTTGACCGTGACTAACTCAGCTAGAGTTACAGCCAGAAGTGTATTCACATATTTATTTTAATGAACCTTCCTTTACTCAACAACCTTCTCTGCATGGCTACTAATGTCAGGTTCTGTTCACACTTCCAGATCATGATGACAGAGAGGAGGATGTTGTCAAAACTGAGAAGAATCCTAGACTGAAGGTCTGGGGATGGAGCTACCTCAGATGGAGCTACCTCATTTATAATTTCATTCTAATATTCTCAAATATGGAAAACTTCTCATTTACATACACTTGAATTTATGAGTTTATTTCATTTTATCTTCAATCTGATTTTCAAAATAATTCTTTTCCTCTACCTTCTGACTGTAGCTAAGGCTGCACCTCCAGCAGTCACGTCGTCACTACAGGCATAAGTGAAAAAAATAAACGCTGCTAATCAAAGCAGACTGATGCAGTCAACGTGATACTGAAGTAAAAATATCTTTTTTAAAAATGAGATTATAATCAAGCCAAAGGGGTTACGTTTGTCTGATGAGCTCCTTATGGTCCAATCATTCATCCACAAGGTCTGTTTAGAGGCTGGTGGAGGCTGAAAATAAGAAGAAGAGCTCCTCGAGGCAGAGCAACATCTCATTGGCCTTGTGTGGAGTGGAGATGAACAAAGAGTCAAGGAGAAGAAGCCAAACAAAACACTCATTTACTGAAACATCACCACCAACAGCAAATAACTTCAAGTTCAAGTCAAGGTTACAGTACAACTGAAAACACACATTTTTGTTTCAGTTTCTACTCAAAACACAGTATTTTACAAAAAAACAACGTATTTAAAAACCCCACAGTGTGTAGAGAAATCACCATGGTTACAGTTTATCTTCGGTTCCTAACGTTTTCTCACCAACAATGATAACGTGGACTCACCACCCGCAGGAAGGCTCACAATACAGACCATGTGCTTTGGGTGTCAGTCGTGGAGACTGCTGCCTCTGAGACACGATAGTAACAGGTGGATGAAGATGAATGAAAATGAAAAGTTTATTTTACTCTCCTTCTACAAAACCCACCTCACCATGAACTAACCGATCCTTTAAATCAAAGATTCTCTCTTACTTTTACTTTTCTTTTTTATTTCCCGCCATTTTCAGAGCTAATTTGATGAGTGTTTATTCCCTCAAGGTCATTTGCGTCAAAAACCAGGTGCGTGAGATCGGCGTATCTTAAAAAGCACAACGAAAAAAAATGACCATGAACGTAGGAGTTGCATGAAACAAGGCGAAGAGCCGCACGGGGCCCACGAGCCACAGGTTGGCCGTGTTTAAGAACAGAAGCTGGAGTGAGTGCAGTTGAAGATGAGCTCCTCAAAGACAAAGGTAACAATAGCATCAGTGCAAGGATTTTTACAGCACACAAGACTAAAAAGTAAAAACCAAACCTGTTGATTCACCTGGAAGAACTTTAATAAAAATGTTCTAATCCATAACTACTACAGTACAGCTGCGAGGACCTTCATTGGCTGATGGTGAGATTTAACTCGTGTTTCTTCCAGTGTTTCACAGATTAAATTGCGACCAAAACACCAACTTCATGACTGATGAAGTGTTGAGGAATCACAGGACGGCCTCCACCTCTGAGTTGTTATTTTCTGCTCGTTTGCATGAGTTGGTTTGTGTGGGCTGTTGGATGGAGGTGCGATCTGACCTTTTGCCTCATATCTCTGTCACACCACCTACATTCACCGCACATACTACTAATAATACTCCCATGCTCTACTGTATAACACATTACTCAGAATGTTACGCAATCAAACCGTGTTTACCAAACACATGAGATTCGTGTCTGTCTGAGACAGAAACGGCGGAATGGAGAAAATGAAAAAAAAAGAAAAAAGTCCAGTTGCTTAATAACTTGATAAAAGACCAATATATAATAAAATGTAGTAAAAAAAAATAAAGAAAATATCCATAAAATAAGCAAAATACTCAACAACTATTACAATAAGCCATAAAAATGACTCTTTGGTGACCAAATAATCATAAAAACCTTTAACTACCTAGTTAAAAAATTTGTAAAGTTCTGATCTGGAGTGACTCCTGAATATAAAATACTAGATTTAAAAATCTAAAAACATAACTGGAAGTTAAGGAATTTGAAGGGGACATGGGCCACATGACAGATGTCAGTGTACCACTATGGGCCACAGACCAGATGTTGGATAAACATCTATCACCACTTCCCGAGTCTTACCTCCTTCAAGACCCTTCCACAGAAGATCTGCTCTGATCCTTCCCACGGCCTCATATCTTCTGTGACTCTGGGCTTTAACGCTCAGCTTCTCCTGGTTAATTCACTGAAGATCCAAACTAAAATAACTTCCTCACTTCAACTTCCCGTCCTCAGCGCCGTGGATACTGATCCAGACGACCCGGGGTAGACTGGGTGTCAGGGAACATGAGGATGGAACTTAGCTGAGCCTCCAGAAAGACCAGGAGGGTTGGTCTCCCAAAGGTCTCTCGTTTCTATGTATATTTTTATATATTTATTTTTATAAAACTGTCCATGTGTGATATTATAGTGGACAACACTGGACCTAAGATTGACGATCAGTGATTGACTATTTAAATAACACACAACTAGAATGAATAAGTAAATATTCTCAGCTGTTAGAACTTCTCCTGTTCCACTCAAACGTTCTTCACGACACGGAGACTGGATGGAACACAGATCTATAAATCCTCGTGACTCATTGGAGAAGATGTAATCACCCAGGCTGAGATAACAACACCGTGTCTTATGTAACAACCTTATATACGAGATCTCATTACACAACAATACTCCAAGGACTGGAGACGGACAGGTTTTAAGAGAAGGAGCCAGGAATCCACCACAAGCCCCAGATTATTCCCAAAAAGACCGGAAACTTGGACTCGGCGCGGCGGTGTGAAGTTGCGGAGCGGCTCCGTGTTGCTCCACTGCTCCTCCGCTCCTCCCTCAGTCACACTCTGCCACCGACTACGTTAAGTTTCCTCCCGCATGAGGAGGTGACAGCAGGAGTGAAATCCCTCCCAGTGTCGTAGTGGGCCGCCCACAGTGAGCTCAGGTGAAGCGCGGCTGCGGAGGAGAGGAGGCGAAATCACAGTTAGGAGGAGGGAGAGGAGGAGAAGGAGGAGGAGAAGGAGGAGGAGGACGATGGCAAACAAACCTGATCTGTGTTTCATGACTCACTGTTTAAAGGAAGAAGAATGTGAGAGAACCAGACACTTATTAACAAAACTCCCTGGGTGGCTGTTTACCCAGAATTCTTTGTAAAAGAATGTTTGTCCAACCCACAGAGAGTCCCCGTCCTCGGCTGTTCCTGATCCACAGGAGCTATGGAGCACATGGACGCCCATCCATCCATCCATCAATTCATCCAGCCACCATTCATCCATCCATCCATCTATACATCCATCCTTCCGTCCATCCGTCCCTCCATCCATACACCCATTTATTCATCCATCCCTTCATCCATCCATCCATTCCAGCCAGCCAACCATCCATCCATCCACCATTCATCCATCTATCAATTCATCCATCCAACCATCCATCTATACATCCATACCTCCATTCCTCCATCCATCATCCACCCATCCTTCTGTCCATCCGTCCCTCCATCCATCCACCCATTCACCCATTTATCCATCCATCCACCCATTCATCTATCCACCCATCCCTCCATCCATCCATCACCCATCAATTCATCCATCCATCCATCCATCAAACCCTTCATCCATCCATCTCTCTCTCCCTCCATCCATCCCTCTATCATCCATCCATCCATTCAAGCCAGCCAACCATTCATCCATCCATCTATACATCCATCTGTCCATCCATCCATCCATCAATTCATCCATCCAACTATCCACCCATCCCTCCTTCAGACCCTCCCTCGTTCCATCCATCAATCTCTCCATCCATCCAGCCAGCCTACCATCCATCCATTCCATTCCATCCATTCATCCATCCACCCATCTCTTCAAACCGTCCTTTTACCCATCTGTCCATCTGTCCTTTCTTCCCTCCCTCCTTCCATATATGAATACATAGCTGCTGTGAGGGGGTAGAACAGTCATCAGAGGCCACGCCCCCTCTCTAGTCTGCAGTATGACTGACCATGTGACTAAGGCCCAGAGGCCTTTCTGGGGACATGCATGAATGGCTTTAAACATACATCATTGGAAAAAAAAAAAGGGACAAACATGGGTGAACAAACACATGACTCTGGACAAAGGGACAAAGACACTGAAGGACTCTGGGTCTGGACCTGAACTCACTCAATAAACAACAAGAAACAATATTTATTTACTGTATTGTCTGAAAAAATCTGAAGAAGGAAACTGGACCAAAGACTGACGGTGAAAACACTCTCACACTTTCATGCACGTTTGAAAACATCTCAGAAGGTGACATCACATGACCTTCAGTTTAGCAGAGGTGAGCTCACCTTCTAGATGACTGTCCTCAGACTCAGAGGAGCTCAGGTGTCAGGCAGTGGCTGATGGGAAACACTATCAGGGCTGAGGGTCAACAAATAATGCTGAGTCTCTCTGTGTTCTACAGTCCGGGGGGTAAAACCTGGACCAGGTCTGTGGACCTGCCCTGGTAAATGATACTGTGAAGCAGCGGAAAGAGGACAGGACCACAGTCAAGGTCGTGATCTGATGGACTGTGGGACAATGATTAGCAGCCGTTGGATTTAGGTTTTTATAGGTTGTTTCTATGGCTGGTTTAACTGGTGATGCGTCTAGAGCAGAGCGCTGACCAGCGTCTTCCTGAAAAACCAGGACGCCTGGTTGGACATCCTTAGTTGAACTCCAAACATTACAGCAGGAACTACCACAGCAGTAGGAGCAGAACTTCTACATCATCAAATCTGCACCTGTGCAGAGACTTTGGAGACTTTTTCTCCAATGAGACTAGAAATAGTGTCCTGTAGGACCAGGGGACATCTCAGGGGACTGGAATCTCTTTTATTCCTTTACGTGGAGGGTGTGAAAGGGTGAGGAGGTCTTGCCCACTGCTGTGTGACCTTGTAGGGCAGAGCTGAAGGCTGATGGTTTGGTACGTTCCAGGAAGAGGTTGGCTGCTCCAACACTGCAGACATTTACTAACAGGAAAACGCCACCTCCCTCTGTCCCTCTCTGTCTCTCTCCCTGCGTCTCCCTCTGTCCACCACAGTGCAGTCCAGGAACATCACAGAGCAGCAGAACATGTTCCCTCATAAATCAGTTCTGCTGAGCGCACACAATCACCGAAATAACATTTATTTAATGCTCTGCACATCAACACAGGGTGTAGAGTTGCTCCCCGTCCTCGCTGTCACCTCACAAAACCATGGCCACAACTATAACTTATCATGGGACGGTGTCAAGACTTTTTTCCAGGGGGGGACAGATCTGATTAAGTGAAATGCCCCGAGGTCAACTACTAGTTATGTCAAGTATTTGAAGGAACTTATTTGCCAACAGAATGTGTTCAACACATTGTAAAGTGGGAAATTGTTAGTGAAATACTTTAAACAGTAAATAATAGAAATAAAAAAATGAAATAATAATAATAATTATTTATTTCAAGATTTGTAGTTTTAAAAATTCTAGTTAAAATTATTTTACTATAAAAATAAAGACAAATGAAGGGTTAGAAAGAGACATAACTCCTGAAATGAAACTACAAAAGCGTAAATATAACGACAACAACAAAACAATGTTAAGTCTCAGCGTTAATACAGCGGCTAAAACAGCAGCAAGAGGGAAAAAATCATCAACAACTGAGATGAGAAATGAAAGAAATGACCGAAAATGTAAAAATTAAAATCATTAGCGTCTTCCTACCTTTAAGAGCAGCGGAAATCGGCCTTTTCTTTCCTTTATGCTGTTTTTCGAAACTTTTCTGTCAAAAACAGGAAAATTTACATTAAAAGAGCTTGAATTTGATTCGTTTTTTCTGATAATAAGAGTTTATTAAGGTTTTAAAAAGGAAACACAATGTTACAAATCGACTTGACAGGACCTTCTGGGAACGTGAACTACACTGACACCTGCTGGACAGATTTGTCATGACCCAAAGACCAAGTAAACAATATTGAAAAACTAATTGTATCATCTGTGCTCGAATATAGTCTCTCTATAATAATCAGTTAATAAGTTTGATCTCAGCTGATTTTAATACAGTTTATTGCTACTTGCTTGAACTCTTTTCCAGAATATTCTTTAATAAAAACAGTTTTAATCTAGTTTTATTAATTATTCTATTAACAATTTTCAGACTTTAAGTCTTAACTTAAATTAATTTCTGTTTCCAAGTTTTCTCAGCTTTGCTCTCCAGAATAAACTTTAAATGCCAACCCTTCTGCTGCTGACACAGAATATGACACTGTGTAAAACAGAAAATCACTTGCCTTTTTTCTGATGCCTTGCTCATGGTGAAATGAACATAGCGGTCGTGCTGCTGGTTGATGGAGCAGCACCTGTGAGCTGCAGCCTTCCTTCACCGACTGACCTCCACCAGCTGCACCTCCACCTCCACCTCCACCTCCACAAGACAAAGGCTGGAACTTGCTGACAGTTTGATTGTGTGTGTTTTTTGTGTTGTGATGGTGAGCACGTGCGCGTGCATGAGAGTAAGAGGGAGAAAGAGAGAGAGGGGATTAAAGTGAGGCACAGACACCCACTGTGGTATACATTTACCACGGACTGTAGTCTGATGTATAGTGAGAGGCAGGGGAACAATAGTTGACAATAAAAAGTGAGTCAGAAATCATTCAAAAAATATAGAATGATTTGAAATTTTAGTTTTCTGTTTTAACTAAAAGGTTTATTGTTCACTATAATCATTTTGTTTGTTCGTAAAAAAATTGGTTCTTTTATTTTTGACCAACTTTGGTAACTTATTTTACTGTTGCTCTATGATTATTGTTTTGCAGGAGCGGCAGGAATATCTACGTTCTTCTACTTTCACCTCTTCTCGGCTGAACCTCTTGTAGCATCTAACTTACGACCTCAGTCTGGGTAAAATGCATCGATCAGGGGATTGTGATAAAAAAGTGCAGCATCAGACACAGGGGGGAGTCAAACACCTGTAATGGAGACATTGTGAATAATTGATGAAGAACTTGTCCCAAACAGAGCTTTATTAATGACTGTGCTGCAGTGAAAACAAACACCTGTCCCCAGGTTCACACCGGTGTCACACATGCACCATCTGCTTCAGCCATCTTTAATAAAACCACCGTGGTCTGATGCACAGATGACAGAAAAACAGCAGAACTATGGAAAGATTGAAGGTCATTGAGAAAGAATATTTATTCATATCAGAAATGGTAGAAAATCCCAAATATATTTATCTAAAAAGATGGATAAACGTGGCTCAGACAGGACAGAGAGGAGACGCACAGACCCACAAAGACACAAATGGGATCTACAACAAAACCTGGAACAAGTGTCCCTGTAAAAGAACAGCTGAA
Organism: Paraplagusia blochii; assembly: GCA_016785265.1. Taxonomy (NCBI): domain Eukaryota; kingdom Metazoa; phylum Chordata; class Actinopteri; order Pleuronectiformes; family Cynoglossidae; genus Paraplagusia; species Paraplagusia blochii. Next base: position 142,724 of record JAFBJS010002138.1, on the reverse strand, counting down.
ATACCCACCACCAGTGTAGACAAAGTTGTTTATTCAGAATAAAAAGACCAGCACCAGTGACAAAAGGAAACATTCAGACATTTGTACATGAAAATTACTAACAGTAAAAATATTACTGCACTTTGAGCTTATCCTCTCACCCCTGTATGGTTTTGATTTACAGAAACATTGATGTGCAGAACAATAAAGTAAAAAAAAGCACCATTCTCCAACATCTGCTTCCTAAGAGCATTCAGTTTTGCAATAACTAAACAGACAGTTTGGATTATTTTGTTATGTTGGATAACCACACACACACACACCTAAAGGTCAGGAATGGCTTCATAAACCATCAGCTCTGCAGATGTTTTCCAGGAATCTAGATATCGTGTCTTTCGAGCGTCAAACACTCACCTCTATAAAGGGTTAGCATATGTTTAAACTGGAATAATCTGGTTGATGATAGATTATCAAAACTGGTAACATTGTCTGTCTGATATTTTTTGGATCAGATGACATTGGTATAATTATGTTTTATTGGTAATAATTGTCAATGATCGGCCTTTTAAGTAGATTTGAGGTTGTATGTATAAGTGAAAGCCACTAGATGGCAGCAGTGCAGCTCAATTTATTTAACTGGTTTTATAATCAGGGCATTCTTTGCACAATTAGACCAAGAATGCATGAGATAAATGATAACATTAAAAAGTTGTTGTTGGATATTATTTGTCTACATATATAATTATAATTTATTAGTTTATGTTTCCACGATTTATCAGTTTCAGTGTCTGGTGCAGTACCATCGATCATGCAGTTGAGGGCGTTGTTACACCTCTGCAATTGTCCAGTCTAGTAACTTGTGACATATTAAGATCGACGTAAACGAACAGTACCTGGAAAAAAAACCCTCTTATTGTGAGGCACAAGTGCTAACCACAGCACCACCATGTGGTCAGAATGTCTATCATACTTCATTCCTGCTTTTCAGAGCAACAATGTTTAATGTTAACATGTGTCGTCCGACCAAAAACAACATCCCACAGATTTAGCCACACATGTGGAATTCCTTCCAAACATTACAGTCACATCTGGGTTTTATTCAGAGATGCAACCAGTGCAGCTGGGGATTCACTGCGTCTCTGTTTCTGCTTCTCTGTCTTTGACAATAAAACCTTCCAGATTTTGTAGAAACGTGACTTGTGTGCATTTGGAGAATGAAAAACAGAGACGCGGTTCAGATCTTCTCAGCTGACCAGTGTCCACATTTGATGAATTGGAGTGCGTGTGAGAGAGAGAGAGCTGAGGGCTGTCAAGATGAATCTAAACTTGGAGATTTCCTCTAAACCACAGACTTATACTTCCAGAGACCAAATGAACCCTTTGCACTTGTAGTTATTTGTTTATTCAGAAGGATAATATATATATATAAAAATAACCTACCATTCAGTCAAAGAAGCTCTTAAAAACATTCATCTGTCATTGAAGAAACTCAGAATAAAAGTCTGATAACAAAACTGACTGAGTAGGTTCTTTGGTGTACAACATGTGGGCAACATAGATGGTCCAATTAGGGATGTCTGCGCATCAATCAGCAGATATAAGGCTAATTATGTGACATTGGTGAAATTGTTTTACTCTGATAATGAAAATCTAATAATGATAATGAAAATTTGAGAGCTTTACTCTGAATTTTTGAGGGAAGACAGCTGCATATATTGTATTGTTTGATATTTGGAATGGAAATTAGGAGTTTGTACAATATTGTCAAAATCAAACAAAAGAAAAACTAAATATCGGAATCTAAATCAGTGCCACTACTGACAAAAAAAGGTTAAAGACCAGTTAACAGCAATATTACGAGGCCTACTTGGACATCCTGGTCAGGTCCTTTTAGATCAGCAAAAACTGCATAACCAGTTCAGGTCTTTTTTAATACTAAACTATGGAGTTAGTTTTAAGGTTTCAAATCTATTCAGCAAAAAACAGACATTAAAAGCAGGAAAGGAAAGAATTCTATAGAACCGATACCCTGTTTGAGTGACACCTGAAATTGGCTAAAAAAAAAAGATGTCTTTGTAGAGGTGAGAATTAACCCTGGATCATATGACCAGGTTTGGACTGAGATGATGTTGAGTTATAAGGAGTTGATGATGAGGTCATAACTGCACTGAGAGCAGGTACAATAAAAACAACAATAATAAAACAGGGCGATGACATCATGGTTGATGTGAAAAGAAGCCTAAGACAAAAACAAAATCTCCAGAGTGAGAACGTACTTCATCCCAGGTGCTTGTGTTGATGTTTTTCGTAGCCGACTGCGTTGTTAGAACTTGGAGCTGCGGGAAAACAAGGCAAAAATGGCTTCATATCGAGTGAGAAGTGATGCTGAAAGATTGTGAAGAATATTCAGTGGTAAATTCCAGTACTTACCTAAGTAATCTTTGTAGTCTTTAAAGTATTTGTGCCTCAATCCACGGCCATCTGTAATAAAACCACAACTTACTTCACCATAATATTTCACTGATGCCTGGACAGAGAAGCTGCAGTGTTACAGCTGCTCCTGTACCAAAGCACAACTAGAATAACCATGTTTAATTTAACAAAAGATAAATAAAAATTGGCTACAGAAAATCAAATCGAATATCTCACTGTACCTACTATCAATCAATCAATTTTTATTTATATGAAAATAAATTTGAGGCGTTTGGGAAGCTGGGATTTTTTTATTATTATTTATTAGAAGGGCTTGTGAAAAATCTGTATTCTACGTAAAAAGCCAACATAATACTCATTAAACAGTAAATGTACCAGGCACATGGACTGACTGTGCAGTTACATTAACGTAAGACTGAAGCTACAACCGCCATGTTGGCGCAGTAAAGAAAAAAAATGTAAATCAAATTTGGAGGGAAAGTAGCAAAATCTCGGTTTTTGTGTATTTTTTTCAATCCCAATATTCACGAAAACACACACACAGACACACGCACTTCAATGACGCTTCTAACTAACTTTTCTACTTCTGTAACAAGCTTTTTTCGTTCACAATACGGACATGTTCGGTGGTTATTGCTAATTAATGTAAAATACGCGAAACTTGTCACTTCCGGGTCTAAAGCGGAAGTAGATCCTAAGGCAGCCATGTACGGCAGCTCTACTTGGACAAACTTCAGGAAAAACAGAGAAATAAAGGACGCAAACAGCCATCTGTCTGTCCGTTTGTCCATACTTATATGCATATGTGGGAATATACATATAAATATATAAACACAAATGAACTGAGCTGAGGTCAAAGCCAGAGTGAAACTCATTAGATTGGACATTTTAAAAGAGTAAATCTAATTGTGAAACGAGTCCAGGAGTTGTTTGGATTGTTTGGATTATTAGTTTTCCTTCTTGGCAAAAGAGTGTGTTTGTGTGTTCTTTGTAGGGGTGTGTATTCTCCAAAAGAGCTGTGTGTAGTTGTGTAAGAGCATCTATGAATGTTTATTCCTCAGACAAACGTATACGTATAAAGGGTATAATAATATGTAATAAAGTTCACAGTGCTGGGTCCCTGTAAATGACAAACTATTCAATTACAGTTGCAAAACCATGAGAGACAGTGAAGTAAACAACAAAAAATTTCCATTTAGTTCTTGGACTCACCAGAATTTCCTCTTTGTTTGATACACTGCCCTCTGTTGGGTATACCTGCAGCTGCATTTCCTGGGTTGATTATGTGGCACTCGTAGCCCGTGGGACAGTGGAGAGGCTCGTCTCCATCCTCGGTGGTGCTGCAGGCCTCAGCTGAAGACAAAAGAGACCGATTATCTTGACAATAATGTAGCTCTTTGATTCAGTGAGCAGGTCAACAAACTGCAGTGAAGATCCCACCTTGAAGAATCTCTTCTGGACCATCCAAGAGCCAACCGTTACCTCCCAACCACCGAGGCTTGGGCTGCACCAACCAGTCCAGCACTGTGTACAACACACACACACCAAACACACTGTTAGCCTCAAGCTAAGAGGGAAATATAATCAACATCTAAAGGTCGAGGCCTGACCCGGTGGAGGCTGAACCGACTCCAGGCAGGCGTAGATGCAGCCGTTGTAGCAGCAGCGCTTGTGGCGCTCACACTCGGAGTCGGACCGACAGCCTGGTACCTCACAGGCTCGCTCCGGCAGCATCTGAGGTGGAGGTGGACACCGGTCGTTCTTCTGGTGCTGTGCAGACTGAGGGTGGTTGGGATACTCGTAATCCTGAGGGAAAAAGAACCAGGATCAGGATCAGGATCAGAAATACTCCACTGATCCCCACTGAGAACTGTGAGATGTTCATGTGTGTCCCACACTCCCAAGTCCCAATAAAGACTCGGAGATTTTTTTTTCTTGAGGAAAGGTCCTACTTATTTAGGGTTACTTCAGTCTTTGTTATTCTACGTTACAGCCAATAGAGGGCGGTAAAAGTCCCAATAGTTTCCAACACGGTGTCAGTAACAAACGTGAAGATGAATGCTTTTAAATACAGAGAACAACAACAACAACAATAATAATAATAATATGTTATGCTATGTTGCTATGCTATGTCTTTCTTCTTCTTCTCCTCTGGTCTGGACCCTTCTTCTTCTTCAGGTGTTTCCACAGTGAATCCTCCTTCTCCATCTCCTCCTGTCCTCTCTATCTTCTACTCTAACTCCAACTACCTCCATGTCCTCCCTCACTGCATCCATCAATCTCCTCTTTGTCTCCTACCTGGTAGCTCCATCTCTAGGATCATTCTTCTACCAACGTGTCTCCACTGTCCCTCCTCTGAACATGTCCAAATCATCTCAATCTGTCTTCTCTAGCTTTTTCTCCAAACCCTCCTACCCGTGTTGTCACCTCATTCCTGATTTCGTATAATTATTTAATTTGTTTCATGATCACTATCTTCTTTTATGTTCAGTAAGAAGTTGGTAAATTTATGAAGAAAGTGAGTTGTGTGGATTTTCATAGAACCGTTCCTGCCTTCATTTGTTTTCCATGTCTTAGGTTTTTGTGGGGAAATTTATTGTGTGGGAAAATGTGACTTTTATTTTCTTTTGGATCAGTAATGAGGGTTCAAAAAAACTAGTAAAACTCTGTTGTTTATTTGGCAGGACTACTCTAGTCTTTCTCTGCACCATCCAAATGGAAAAATAAAAACAAATGTTTGGCACCAAAGGTAGGTCACACACACACACACACACACACACACACACACACACACACAAACCTTACATCACAAAAGAGAATAATGTGTTCCAACAGCTGCCAGTTGAATTTGTGGACTATCATTAGAGGATCAGTGTGAGGAGGATTCATGCAGCGGAGGGAAGGACTGGAGGATTATACTGTTACAGTTGGTCAAAGTTACAATGAAATTTGGAATTTACTTTGAATGGAAAATAGTGTTGAAAAATCCTCAGGGTCAGTTTGGGACGACGGCGTTGGGCCATTTAAAAGGAATCAAACTGTTTCATATTTTCTATCTGATCCTTATCTGAAGTACCATAGAGTCAAACTAAGGTCTGAGCCCCTTGGGGGCGCCAGAGAGCACAGAGATTTTGAAATAATAAATTATATATATTTTGTCTTAAACTGTCTGGGTCTGTACAACTGTGATCTTCAGATTCTCAAGTTTCTGACAGTCCCTGAACACACCTAATATGACAGCTGCAACTGATGATGTGTCATAATCAGCTGGAACGCGACATGTTTGGCAATTATGAGATAAAGAATCTTAATTAAGAATTACAACATTAAATTTACTTGCGTTTTCTGACATATTCTATTTATTAGGGAGTTAATTCACGTGTTACAAACCCAAACTATTTTTTATCTCCTACATTTTCCTCAAAGATCTACTTGTCTAGATCCTACACACCTGCCTGAAAAGCAGAGAGTCCTGGGTTCGATTCCCAGAGGAACCAAAACTTGATAATGTTACTCCTCCCACTGTAGGTGGTGTAGATATGCATGTCTATGTCTACGTCTGGACTCTACCCTGGAAGTTCCTCCACAGAGACATCACCTACAACGGTGGAGCTGTTTGTCCTGTTCTGTCCATCTTCCTGGAGTTACAACATGCTGAATAATGTTAATCCTCATCTATAAGTCACTTTCAATAAAGTGTCTGATAAATACATCAATGCAAATATGACAGACCTGTGTTGGTGCTGAGAGATAAGTTAAAAAACAGAGTCGGTAGAAGAAAAAAAAACACTGGAGTTCAGGCAACATCTGTTGTCGTACCCAGCGAACACATCCACACACACACACACACACACACACGTCGAAGGGTTTGTGCAGCAATCAGTCGCCACACACAAACACACAAACGCTTGCATAAACAGGAAGAATGCACTTGACCCTTCAGAGGAGACAGATCGGATGTGAGACAAGCAGAGACAGCAGGAGTCATTATGTCATTACCCTATCACAGTCAACTCATTCATAAATCCAAGAGGAGTAGGAGACACGGCGAACTCCGTGGCCCCGGAGTTTTCACTCAACACCACAGAGTCACCAATGACGGACATGACAGAGCTGCAGCTGAGGGACAGTCCTGTATGGACCAGAGACAGTGGACGGGAAGAATGACACTGGACACAGGTCCAATGCATATCAGTGATGCATGACTTCTTACTAAACATGAGGGTTTTGTAACTAATGTTCTTTAAGACGTCAAAAGTTTAAGATTCAAACGCGAGTAAATTTATCAAACAAGTGTCTCCTTTGCAGGGGCGTAGCCAGAACCCATAAAACGGGTGAGCCCCGAAAAAATCAGTGGGGCCCACCCCCAAAGTATGATAGCCTAAGTTTGATAATGAACATCATCATCCATGACATGGTCAGCCCTCTCATTGGATGGGGCGGGCCTGACTGACAAGTAGGCGGGCCCAGGTCCACCAGGCCCACCTGTGGCTACGCCTATGATTTTTCATATTTGTCCAAATAATATTCAACAAATTGCTCTTTGTCTAAATTCCTTCAATAACCTTTCATTCTACTGAGGAACCTCTCAGATATATAACTGATAGAACAGAAGGTAAAATGTCCCCAGTATTGCTGACTATGAGAACTAAAAATGTTAGCCAATAAAATGTAATAAACACAGCATCGTAAAAAAAAAAACATGTTGAAGTCGTTTAGATCTGAAACCTTGACCAAAAATCCTTGCTGGAAAATGTGGAAGTGAAAATGTTTCACAATTTTCCTCTCCATACAAACCAACCCAGTGGTTTCTTCTTGACTAAACCCGAGCAACTTTTGCCCTTTTCATCTTCACTGCTGTCTTTCTTGCGAGCTTTTCTAGACTAAACTGTGGTCTCATCAGTTGTTTTGTACTTGTACGACAAAAGATTCACGTGCTTTTGTTCGCGTCTCTCTGATTTTCCAGCCTGTTTGTTTGCCCTGCGGTCGGTTCTGTTCTCCTGCTGAGAGACGTTGCCAGCGGGTCTGTGTGTGATCTTCACGTCCGTCTGAGGGTTCGTACCATCATCCTTTATTCCCTTCCCTCTTTGGTCTGTCGTCTCTGTCTCCAACACGGTCACTATCTCACTTCCTCCCTGTTTTTCTTTTTCATCTTTTCTCTTTGATTTTAATCTCAGTCACTCTTTGAGGTTCTTCCAGGGTTTACACAACGTTGATGGAGTAAAAACCACCAAAGCCTCTGAAATCAGACAAAGACTCGTACAACTGACATGATCATCTGCAGGGTTCATCCCAGAACAGATCTCTGACTGAAGGAGGAACCCTGACCTGGTTCACTGTACTCTATATGACAAAGCATATTTGTACTTTACACAGATATAGAATCCTGTCAAACAAGAACACAATATTTTCTTTTGACTTCTATATTTATAGTTCTAATTTTTTTCCCAGACTATAAGTCGCTATTGGGTATAAGTTCCAGTGCCCCCTACTGGCTGTCAGAGTAAAAATAAGGAACACGATTTTAATAGATTCTAGTAGCCAAGCCTAGAATGCCCTCTAGTGGCTATCAGTGTTAAAACAGAAAAACACGACATGTTAAATTATATGTTTTGGTATATAAGCCGCGCTTGAGTATAAACCACAAATCTACTCAAAAGATTTTTTTTTTTCAAAAATGAGACTATGTAATATATATTTTGGTCAGTTCACTGGAGGGAGGAAACCTCCCAAACTGGAGTTCAATGTTATCAAGGAGGAGAACCCTGGAGGGTTGAGTGTCAAGGCTCGAGGGTTTATCTGGTCTGACAATGTGAGTTTTGACACAAACAACAAAAAGAAAAAAAAACACAAAATGAGGTCCAATCCCTGAAATACAGACATATCAAACTATGAAATAATGCCTGATTAGCCATCAGTGGTTAAGGAAGTGGACTTGGGGGACATGGTTCAGGTTCAAATCCACCAGCTGCCACTGAGGTGTTCTGATCATAGCAACGTCCTGATCCACATAACTTCTTGTGGACTCACCACCCACAGGAAGGATCACACTATGGTGCAATGTGATCTGGGTGGCGCCAGCTGCCCCTGTGACCCGGCAACAGACATGAAGATGAATGAATGAATGAATGAATGAATGAACATGGACTCTTTTCCTGTAAACCAGGCTCAGGTACCAGGTACCGTTTGATACATAAAAGGCCGTCGTTGTGAGCAATAAATAACGTTTCTCGCTAAGGAATTTTCATCATGCTGTTGTAAAATTCCCAAAGTGGAAGAGAGATTTGGACAAAATGAATTCTCTGGCTGTAAACACAAGCCGGTGGTCTGTGGTCTGTGGTCTGTGCTATAAATAAATAGTTTGGAGGTTTTCCATTCACCACCTCTGTTCTGTAGTGAAGCCCACGTGGAATATTTAGAGATGTGTCATTATTCCCTCCACACATTCCCAGGACTTTTGCATGAGAAGATTTGAGTCTGTGAAGGAGGAATGAAAGATGCAAAGATTTAGAAATTGAAAAAAGGTTCAAAGCCAGGGGAGAGGGGGGAAAAAAATCAAAGCTCACATGCACAGTGGAGTGAGCGTGTTTTAAATTACAGCAGCTTTGATGCAGAGAATCCAGTAAAAACTCTGTCTTTGGAGCAGTCTGATAGCAGATTTAGGAGAGAGGGAGATATGGGGTGAGACGGAGAGAGGAGCCGGGGTGAGAGGGGAGAGGAGGCAGATCTAAGAAAGGGTGAAAGGGTAAATCCATAGGAAAACAGAGAGAAGATTCATAACTGAGAGTCAGAGAGAGAAGAAGCCGCTCGGGATTAGAGGCATCGGAGAGAAGAGACAGCTGAACAGAACGGCACTCAGAGAAAATGATCAGTCAGCTGCACTGAGCTGAGTTAACAAGCAGGTCTGGAAGAACAGGCCCCGCTCTGACCATCCACTCCACACACACACACACACACACACACACACACACACATTCATCCGGTTTGTTCCTCAGTGATTTGTTTGAACTTCGAAAGAATCTGAGTCGATTCCAACCCTTAAATCTTTTGGCTGTGCAGTAAAACAAAAAAAAAAATGAAAGAAAATCCTCAGTTTTTTATGTTTTAAGTAAATCAGCTCAGTGGTCATTTATTCAAACTCTAATGAACCAGAAAAACACACACACAAAAGAAAAAAGAAAGAGAAATTCAATTCAATTCAATTCAGCCAAACACATACGATCACATATGTTATGTTGCAGCTGACCTCGTTGGTGTCAAACCTAAAACACTCCAGGTTCAGTGAACAATGACGTTACTGATGCTACATTAGCAGGTTCAGGTTAACAAAAATATGTCATGGCCCCAACCCTGGCCCCCCCGTACCGTCCTCTGGGTTTTTCACGCCCCTGCTGTTCATGAATAAACAGACCTGTGGTCCGAGGTCAACCTGACCACCTCTGAGCCTCGGCCTCAAACTTCTCACCCAGTGTGAGGGCAGTTTGTGGAACAGAGCGGTGATTGTCCTGGGCTGAGTTGAGCTTTCACCTACTTCAGCTCTGGAGGCCGAGCAGCAGAGGGAGATGAACACAGAACACAAGGGGTTTGATGAAGCTGAAAGAAAAGTTGTGTTGAGAGCAGCCCCACCTTATGGTTGAGTCCTCTTTTCCTCAGTCTCCTGGCATCACTTCCTGGGGACTGGACCAACAGGGACACCAGGAGGAGCAGCAGCACAGAGTCCGGCATCATGCTGGTCCTGCTCCAAAACTTTCCAAAGTCCCTGGATCTGCTCCTGGTCCGTGTGAGAGTACTCCTGTTCCAGATCGTGTTCTCTGCTCGTCTCCCACTCCTCTGAACTGGAGCAACAACGGTGAGCTGTTCATGTGCAGCCTGAGGAGAAGTGCAGGAGAGAATGGCAACGGAGGGGAGGAGAGAGGAGCTGAAGGGGTGGAAATGGAGGGAAAGACACAAGGAGCAGCAGCAGCAGCAGCAGCAGCAGCAGCAGCAGCTCAAAGTGTCTGTGGGCAAAGCCTGCACACATGTCTGAGAGAGGGAGACGCAGGGAGGGGAGGCGAGGTGGAGGGAGGGAGGTGCAAGGAGGGAGGAGGGAGGAGGGAGTGTTGGAAAGGGCAGGGAGAGTGTGTTCACATGTTGCTGGTACAGCTGTGTTTTTGTAAAAGAAATATAATAGTTTGTTGGTGAAACAATCCTAGTTCAGAGACTTTGGAAAGTAGGAATTTCTGATTTGTTGATATTTTACAAACATTTTATTTCCAATTGTGACATTAACTGATTCCTACATTGGCCTGGTAATATTTAAAGGTTTGTGTATCTTGTTGATGAACATCATTCTACATAATCAGCTCATTATTAAAATAAATTGAAAAAAATTTAGCTGCAATGCTGCCACCTAGTGGCTTTATAATTGATACACAGTGATTTAATTGCTAACCTGTTTTGATGTTACGTTATAAAATTGATGGAAAAAATAATTCTATCATTATTTTGCTAATATCAAGTGACACAGTGTCATCTCTAATAAACAATTGCAATCCTGTCAGTGATACACCTAGAAAATAATGAAAATAATAAACTATGAGTTTTTTGACTCGTACTTGAACCTGGAGGTTTGCTCTTTCACACACTCACACACACACACACGCACACACACACACACACACACCCTGCCTTTTGTGTTGCTGAAGCCTGGGCCTCAGTGTGACATAATCCCAGCTCCTGTAAAAGTTATAATCACTGAGATTTATGAGGATTTGGAATTCTTTCTCTCTTTTCTACCAGACACAGAGAAAACTGAGGGGGAAGTGGGAACGTCATTGGTGGGGTGGAGCTGGGGAGACACTGACTGCTGCTGGTGGTGGTGGTGGTGGTGGTGTCCTACTTTGAGAAAAAGTTGGATATGAAGGGAAGAGAAAGTTATGGAGAGCGACACAGAGGCCCCTGACTGCACATGCCTTCATTCTTCATGGGTCAGTGCCACTGAAATCTCCCAGCATCCTCTGCAAACACACACAGACAGACAGGAATGCGTGCCAGCGTGGACACGAAGGATTTTGAGATAAAAGAAAAAGAAAAAAAGTCAGGATTCTGTTCAGAAACTTCAAATTAAAGACGTCATCATCGTCTGACTGATATTATTAGTTTGATGTTTCCTTATTATGTCATATACGTAAGAATTGTTATTGTTTTTTTTTTCCTTCAGCAATTTAACGCAACTTAGCTATGCCTGGGTTTCACCAATTGATAAGTGCCCTAAAAATAAAAGTCACTAGAGGGCAGCATTGCAGCCCACTTACAGAAGCTTATACTTTTACAGTGATTGGTTAAAATAAATAAATTACCTGTTTGGACAAAATCAGCAGATCGGATATCGGAACAATGTTGGTTGGAATCCTTAGCAAAAAAGCTATGAAGCCAAAGGTTGAATTTGAATTAAATATATATGAAATTATATGAAATTATAAATGGGATTACAATTCATAATGGGAATATATGGGATTACAAATTTACATTTAATGCTGCTGCCATTCAGACTGTGAAACTAAGATTGTAAATGTAAATGAAAGACTTGAAATTCACATTTAGTGGAAAAAAAAATTCTAACTAATGACACACTATTTAAAAAATAATCTTAAATGTGATGATGCTTATATATAAATATGGGATACAATGTGATAAACCAGAAGTGTGGTGATTTAAATTCATTCATCTTCATTGTCTTCTTCATTAACTGTCCCAGGGCCATCATTCTCCACCACTGCCACCCAGATCACACTGCTCGATCATTAGGGTTTTGAACCAACTGGAAGTTCTGTGGGTAAAGATGGTGCAATGGGGTCAACCTGGCAGCAGGTGAATTCAAACCTTGAAATAAATGAATAAAACCTCATTAATTGTAAAATTAGAGTTAAAAAGTCAGACTCACAGATGTCCACAGCTTCCTGTCCCTCCACTCCACATACACTGTCCCTCTTTATGGGTCAGTGCCACAGAAATCTCCCAGCATCCTCTGCAAACAGACAGAGGAAAGAACACAGACAAACTGACAGACACTGACATGCACTGAACCACACTCTGAGTCAGGTGGTTCTTCCCAGCCCCGCTGAGCCACAGATCAGTCAAATTCCGTCTCTGACACGGATCAGGAATGTGAACACGGATGTTGGCTGTTGGTCGTCACACTGTACATGGTCCAACTCTGGGCCAGCAGTCAAAGATCTGGGAAGACCTCACACCTGGAGCAGAAGTCCATCATGAAACACAAAAGCGATGGACATAAAAAGTGTCTCCACTGCACAAGGACAAAACTGTGGAGAGGACATACATACACACACACACACACACACACACAAGAATTCAGCTTCATGTTATTCAAAGAATTTCATTTTCAGGAACTGGATTTTTTCTTAGAGCTTAAAAACACATTCCTTCACATCACTGACGATGAACGGAACAAGTTTAGTTTAACTGAGGAAAGAAAAGTCTTTCAAGATCCAAGAACAAATGAAGTTTGTTCACTCAATGGAATGAGTCTCTTCAGATCAAGGAAGTTCAGCAACAAAACTCTTTAGAAACAGACCTGGATAGATGAGAATCTTCACAGACACGTTTTCTTGGACAAAATAAAAGTTGAATAAAAGACAAGAAGACAAATCCTACACCATTTTCCAAATAAGTATCTTTTCTTTCTGGGTTTAATGGTCAAGAAGACATAAATTCCAGCATGTGTTTGATGGTGGTCCAGTGGGTTTGGTTTTTGTGGGTCACAGCAGCCGTGTCTCCCACATGTGTTGATTATATGACACAGTAGAAGTCAGTTTTACACAAACCACATGGAAATACCTTGGTACCTCAGCAGATGTTCGGGCTGATGAGGATCATCTGGGAGGAATCCTAGGAGCTCGTAGCTGAGTTGTTGGTTTGTGGTTTGGTGTCGACATGTTTACACAGTGTCGCGGTTCGAGGCCTTTGTGTTTTCGCTCTCGTTCACAGCGGCTTCTGGGTCGTGTTCCCTCACAGGCAATTATGGACCTTTACGTACGTCAGAAGTCTGATTGAAACCAAAACCAACAAACACTGATGATGCACGTGCTGCAACCACGACGGAAATGTCGAACAACCAGTAGGGGGCGACATTACTAACTCCTAAAACTGTCCTTTTGATGTACGTTCATGTACATTAATAATCTGTCATAACCTCAGGGTGCAGCTCTAGAATGTCACAAACCATAAAATAAACTATTAGAAAAATGAAAGTTTTTTTCTTTTCTTGTCTTTTCGCTCATCATCTAATGGATTTGTAGGAGGTTGAAAGTTGTTTCTGAAGCTCATCACCTTTCAGATTCCGTGTCATCCTTATTTTGGCGGGTGTGAGCTTCCTATATTGAGGGAAAACATTTTTTTTAAATAATCCTTTAGATCCCAACAAACCATTTGTCCCATATGAGTCTGTGTGTTTCATGACAACATGAACAAACATTTTTGGAAAATTATGTCCAATTGGATCAGTTTTTAGGTTTAAATTTCTGTTAGTTCAACTTCAAAAAAGCTCCATAGAAAATCCATCTTCACTCTCTTATCCATAACCAGGTTGTGGGGGCAGCAGTCTCCACAACAGTCTCCACAGCAGCCACCCAAATCACATTGCACTGTACCTTTCCTTCCAGCAGGGGGTCAGCCCACAGGAAGTCAACCGCCCAAAGTTGACCAGGAGGTGAATCCTAAAGTTGACAATGACTGAGACATTGTCTCTGGACCAAAGTGGAGGCCCCTTAGTGGAATAGAATATGGCGCTACACTACAACCTAGTGGCCAAATTGGGTAGCACATGTTATGTGATTTTCATTATGAAAGAAAAATCAATACAGATTCTCTCAGATATAACAATAATATTATGTCGGGACATTGACCTTGGTGGGTTCGTTTCATCAAACATCTCTACTGGACCTCATTCTCACCAGTTCCTCTGTCTCCGTCTCCTCTCCTGCCTGTCTTCTGACTCAGGCACTTGATTGAAAGCTAATATGATTCATTCTAAGACTTTCACTGTCTCACACGATGAAGACGTCTGAGCGCAGGATTATCTGTCGTCCAGTGTTTACTCCTCACCAGGGTCTGAGGACAAACTGAAGAGCTGAGATCAATCTCTGCTTTAATGGCTGCTGAAAGGTGTGTTTGTCTTACTGCTCCATCAGTTGAGTAATGAAACAAAAGACACACACACAGCACGTCCACAGTCCGGCTGCACTGGCAGCACAATTGTCTTTTGGATTTATGAGTCCATAAAGAGACGTGAAGAACGAGGCTGGCGCCATCTGCTCCACTTTACCGGACGATTAAAGTTCAGGGGCCAGATGGAAAGTTTCTGCAGTGGAGATAAAAGTCCTGAGATGACATTAAAATTCTTACAGTGATTTATCTTTCAAATATGATGTAGAGCAGTCAGTTGTGTCCAAACTGTGGCTCCAGGGCCATTTGTGGCACAGAGTCAGGGATTTCATGGCCTAAATTCTTAATAACAATCACTGAGGCAGAAAACTATTCTCCTCCAACTGTTTGTGTTCCTGCTGCAATCTTTATTTATTGCTATTGTTTAACACATTTGTCGCCTACTGGTCATGATGTGAACCTGATCACTGACAGCCACACAATGGACTTGATGAATGGACTGAAGAGAAAAGAAGAAAGAAACGCAAGATGTTTGGTAGATGAAGAAGATTCGACGAGAGGACGCACAGGAAGACGGAAAGAGACATGGAGACCAAAACAACTCATTCAGTTGGTCCAGACTCAGGTCACCTGGACAAAGACTCAGTAAATACCACTGAGTTCAGTTCAGTGACCTCGTCTGAAGACGTGTCCTGTTCCAGATTTTCTGCACTTGGCTCTTGTTAGTTCTGCTCATTAGTCCAAACCCCCTGAAGCGACAGCGTCCTTTTCTGGTGCACGCTGCTCAGAGAGACGTCCAACTGGAGCCAGTAATTCCGTGTGATTGTGATTATTTTTCTGCTCTCTAATGGACCTGGAAAGATCAAACTGAGACTTGGACCCTGTGGTTCTGTGTCCTCCTCACCCGAGCTCAGAACATTACTGTTAAAGTTTTACTGTATCTACAAGTCATTGTTTTCATTTTATTATTATTTATATTTACACTCAAACTCACATTTAATTGTGAGAATGAATGGTGTGTAATTATTTTTACTTTTTTATTGCAAAATTATTTATTTGGTTGAATTTGATGATTTGGGTGTCACTCGTGGAGACTGTTGGCCCTGACACCGGTAATGGCTGAGCAGATGAAGATGAATTAATGAAATTAATTCTAATTTTCAGACCAAGTAAGTTGAGTCGGATCAGACGTTCATCCCAAACTTTCCTTCTTGAGCTCCTAAAACTAACAGTTAAAGCCCAGAAATTCTAAATATCAGTTACATTGAGATGACGTTGCATTATTATTTTTGTCAACATTTCATTTACTTTTCTTTTTTCTTAGAAAAATATCTTGATGTAAGGCGGAAATGCAATACTGTTAAATTACCACAAGAGGGCAATATAGGTACATTTTTAGAAACCTTTGAATTCCTTTTACCCTGTTACTATTTTAACGTTTAATCTAATCCACCAATAGGGATAACTATTAGAAAGATTCTGCCTACTATCCATTTTAAAGACATTAAAAAGATTTTGAAAAAGACATGTGTTTTTGGTTTCTTTGTTTTTTTTTTGCCGCGATAATAATAATAATAACAGCACATGTGCAATAATAATAAAAACATATTTTATAGAAAATATAAGTCTACTAAGATTGGCCAATCCATCTTGTGCATTCACGCATGCGCAGCTCCTGAAAGGTTCTGACGACCTGGTTCGTGTCTCAGTGACGAGTTCAAACCTCGGAGCTCATTGGCTGAAATGATCATCTGTCCTCGTTTGAGGCATAAAGTTACGAACATGTGCAACAATTGCATGGATTTCGAACCCACATCACACTGCGCTCCTCATGTGGTTTGTTCCGTTTGGCTCAACGGGTCATTGAGAATAACTTTCTGACCCCTAGTGTTCAGGTACTGCAGTGCAAACAGGAAGAAGGCGGAGATGATGAAGGCCACTCCAGCCATGATGAAAGCTGCTCCATATTCACCCGTCCTGTCAATGAGGAGACCTGAAGATCAAGAGAAGAAAAAGTTACAAACAAAGTAACGACAAAGACGACGTCCTCGTGACGTTGTCTCACTTCTGTAAATAAAAGATCACGAACAGCTCGGATTTTATTCTCCAGGTTTTCATTTCCTCAGACCCAGAGGGAGGAGCAGACGACGTTATTAACAAAGAACCAAAGGCTACGGTTTCACATCATTTACCGATTCACTCTTAATTTCAGATAACTGCCCGCCTGTAGCGTAGATTTATACTTAATCATGCGTAATGATCAGGTCTGGAGGTTTTTAAAGAATTATTTTTGGAACGATTGAGGTGTCGGAGGAGTCGGAAATGAGACTTCATTCTATGTCTTGATGCTGACATTAACAAACCTTCAGGCGACTCCAAAATGTTTGCTAGATTCTTACGTGAGCTTCCTCAGGTTAACGGTTCAATTATCTTAAAAAAAGGCCCCGAAGGATCAGGTTTTTGCTGATGCTGCTTGTTTTTCCATCGGTGAGTTAACACATATTAACATGATGGGACTCTAACCCACAGCAAGGCTCACACTATGGTGCAGTGTGATTTGGGTGACAGTTGTGGAGACTGTTTACCCTGTGACTCTGCAGAGAAGCAGATAAAGATGAATGAATAAATAAATGAATGAATTAATAAATGAATGAGTAGATGAATGAGTGAATGAGTTAATGAATGAAAAAGGAAGTAAATGAATGAAAGATACAATGAATGGGTGAGTGTATGAATGTCAGAATGAATAAGTAAATGAATGCTTGAATAGATGAAGGAGTGAATGAATACATTAAAGTGTAAATAAATGAACGAATGAGTGGATAAATGAATGAATGAATTATCATGTGAATAAATAAATTAATGAATTGTTTCCAAGCCAGTTGGTCCAGGTTGATTCTAAACTTTCTGTAGAATTTATCCTTGAACACGTTAGCCTCAGGTCACCATCGTACCATCATCCAACCAGTTTTACTTTATTTAGTTCAGATTTTTGAAAACTTGTATCCATTTATTCTACATTGTTTTCCATTGGTTGGTCAGTACTTGTTTCCCCTCAGGGAAAATCCACAGATTCTGTTTCTGCTGAAGTGATTTCTCAGACTTAGTCAGGACTTTCGTAAGCGTCAGGACAAACTTTGTCCTGGTTGGTCGGGCGTTTGTGCCAGATATTCACACCGGCACTCTTTCAAGCAGTATTGACTGTGTGTGTGTGTGAGTGAGTGTGTGTGTGTGTGTGTGTGTGTGTGTGCTTGCTGCTCTGCAGGACAATGGCTCCCATGCAGGCTGCTGTCCTGTCTTTGATGATGTAAATCTTACATTAATGGCTCCTGTTAGTGTTTTTAAAGGGACGTTAGAATGAGAAACAGAGACTTTCACCCTCTCCATTGTCGGCCATGATGGCTCCTCAACACACAGCTACTGTATTTACATGCACAACAATAGCAGTGGGACAGCAGTATTTCCCATTTAGAAATCTCACACCTACACAAACAGCAACAGTCAACGTAGGAAACTACACTGAACCAGGAACAGACTAACAAACATTATGTTTCCCAAGTTGTAGAATAGCAACTTGTTTATTCCATAGTAACAAAAAAGCTACAGTTAACCAGCTGTGACGTCCAGGTCTTCAGAGATCAACTCCAAATCAACCTTCACAGCTTTTTATTTCTTATGACTAGAGGTCACTACGAGGCATTGGTTCCAAAAGACGGGCAGACGGACGGACCGCCGGACAGACAGACAGATAGAATTAATTGTTTTGAAATTTAAAATAACCTTCTAAATCTGGGCCTCTTTAGTTGAAAATAAAGCTGATATACTGGCAGGAATTGAAGAAACATAAAGATCATTTTACAGCGTTCTATTCCTTATGTCTAGAGGTCACTACATGGCATTGGTTCCTAAAGACGGACAGACAGACAGACAGACAGACAGACAGACAGACAGACAGACAGACAGATAGATAGATAGATAGATAGATAGATAGAATTAGAATAGATAGAATAGATAGAAGATAAAATTAACAGTTGTGAAATTAAATAACCTTCTGAATCTGGGCCTCTTTAGTTGAAAATAAAGCTGATATTCTGGCAGGAATTGAATGAAGACACAAAGATCATCTTCAACAGCTCTGGTTATTTTTTGTGTTTTTTTTTTTACCATATACTGCCACCTAGCAGAAGACAATTTAATAGCTCCGCCCTGTCTGCTTTGTTGAGCAAAGGAAATTATATGCAATAAATTATTAATAGTTTTAGTTTAATTAAATGAAACTGAATCATCATCACTTTTGCTCTGCTGAAACAGACCGTTAGGTTTAATCACCTGAAATATATCACATTGTTAATAACTATTCTTTCTATAAAATGTTTGGTCTTTAAGTTTTTATTTTCCCTCATTATTGTAGTTCAGTCTCTACCTGCTGAACAATGGGTTATAACCGGAAAAAACAAACAACCATCTGGTGAATACTGAGATGTAACAAGCTGCTAAAAGGTCAGATGGTTTTCTCCAAGTTTTGGCAGAAAACAAAACTGTGGAAAATAAAGAAGACGGTGAATATTTAGTCTGTGTTTACTGGAGCTGTTTTTGCATCTGCTTTAACAATGGAACAACAGAAATGATTCCCTTTTTTTGTCAATTTAATTCTCACTGTACGGAGTGCGACTGAAAAAAAATAAGAATCCGAAAGATACTCAAGAGGGAAGAGAGAATAGACTTTAACAGAGCGAGAAATGAACACAGCCTAATAAAGAGGCATCACTGTTGGCTGTTCCCTGGACAGAAAGTGTCCAATAGCAGGGACGGTGGATGAATTTGATGATGAGGTGAATAGTTGACTCGAAAATCTCATCTTTATGAACAGAGTCACTGAGCTGCGAACACATCGTAAAACGCTGCATGAACACATTCATCCTGGAGTTGATTTATTCTGCAGTAAAAACCGGGAGAATCACAGATTCTGAGGATTTTCACTCTAAAGCTGCTGTAAGTGATTTACAATAAATAATATCCTTCCTAAGATGCTTTTACAACAAGTTAAAATTAATTTCCCTCTTTACTAATGACATTGTTATTATTCAATTGCCATCATGAGCAAAAACATCAGATGGCGCTATTTCCCACTTACCGGCTATGGGTGGTCCAAGGAGGCCGCCACTGCTGCGAATGAGCATGAAAAATCCCAGGGCGCTGCCGAGCCGGTGAACGCCGACCACCTCGGCCAACACGGTGATGTGGATGGAGACGGTGGCCCCGAATATGAGGCCGTAGGCTGCGCTGAAAGCGGCGAGTTCCACGAAGGAGGAGGCCAACGGGAAGAGGAGCAACAGGAGCCCCAGGAGGAGCACGGTGACTGTCAGCTGTTTCAACTGCCGATAAAAAAGGTTGGATCACTGACAGCTACACAGGAAGAACGCCTAAAACTAAAATTACTGTCACCAAGACCAAGAATCAGAAGGTTATCTCAACACCTAAGACAGAAGAAGGAACCTTGAAAAAACTGAATGTTATCTCAAAAAACTAAAGTCAAATGGACTCACCGTCTGCACCAGTCTGAGGTTTGCCACCCAGCCAAAGACAATTCTTCCGAGCAGATCCAGAGCTGCAGAGATGGACAGGAGAAGAGCAGCGAGGTGTTCCTCCACACCTTTACTGCGAGCGTAAGGAACCAGAAACAAGGCTGGAGCGAAGAAACCCACACAAGAGAACACTCCGAACATGGTGTAGACCATGAAGTGTGCGTTAGAGACCAGGCTGTAATCCACGTACCGCAGAACCTTAGTCCTGAATTCACTGCCTTTTGTCGTGCACTGTGATTCCTTCAGACTCTGCATCTCCTCGGGTTCGTGAAGTTGTACTTTCACATCTTCATGTGTCTTTATGGTTTTACTCTCTTCACTAAGAGGCGGCTTCGACTGCTCTTTTAGAAGTGTTTGTTGCACAACTTGTTGCTCTTCTGTTACAACTTTACTGAGAGAAGTCTGGTGGTTGGAGGATCTCAGGGGCTTCAGCAGCACACCACACACACACAGCATCAGCTGTAGACCACCCAGTCCCAGGAGAGCGCCCCTCCAGGTGTACACGTCAATCAGAACCTGGAACAAGGGTGTGAGGATGAACATGAAGATGCATTCTCCAGTGCTGGACAAGGCGTTGGCCAGTGGACGCTTCTTCTCAAAGTAGAAACCCAGCATCGTCACCGTTGGGATCCAGGTGAGGGCGTAGCCGAGACCTACAGACATGGACATCAGGGGATGATTTATTAAATAAAGCCTCAGTCTGTGTCCTTTGATGTTTGTGTTGTTGACTCATTCAATGTCTCACCATTCAGGAACCCCAACGTTACACAGAGTTCAATCAGGTTCTCAGAAAATGACCCAGCTACGACTCCTAAACTGCAGATCAGTCCACCAACGATCACCACAGCTCGATGGCTGAAGCGAGCGCTCAGTACTGAAGCCAGAGGAGCTGCAGAGTCACACAAACAGGATGAAAAGTCATTTAGACACAAAACTGGAATAACGTTGTCCAGTTATCTTCAAAAGTAGCAACATTCAGTTAGCATTTTGAGCTAAATTCTCGCTGAAGAAAGAAACAGTGACATTTACCAGTGAGGTGAACTGTGGCCACCACGATGGAGGTGATCCACGAAGCTCCTGTGGCCGTGGTATTAAACTCTTGGTGTATCTCCATGAAGAAGACACCAAATGCTTTGATAACTCCAAAGGTCAGGCCAAAGGCAAAGAAGCTGGAGAGTAAAATGAGCCAGGCGTAGCCCCCATCGGGAGCTGCAGGTGGCACTGTAACAGTCGAGGACTTCTTCTTCATGTGTGCTTCAGATTCCATGGTAACCTGGACTGGTCCTACAGACAGGACAGGAAGACACAGGTCCATCCACTTCCTGATATATAAGGTTTAAACCTACGTACACATACAGTTAGTTTCTATGCAAATGACACCTGACTTTACTGTATGGACACAGAAAATAAAAATGTCTTACTTTAGAACTCTAGAACTGGGCTCAAATTATCCGTAGAACAAAGTTGTTCCTTTACCAAACAAAAAGAGCTTCGTCAATTCTTCGGAAAACCAGGGAACTTCACCCAAGAGGCTTCTTCACTTCTACCTACAAACTGAGGGGTCTTGGTATTTATCCTCAGAGTTGAAAACCTCAACGGTTGTTATGCAAATGCAAAGTGGTCACTATCACCACACTCACCAATGGAAATAAGGCAACATTCACCTAAGTGTGAATAGGGTGGTTGGATACAAAGGCTAATGTCTATGGAGAGTTTGGGAGGTGGGGTGTGGTGGGTGGGGTCAACCAGAAGACATTAGAATTTAGGTTAAAAAAGTTACTGTAACATTTTTTGTTTTTTCAAGACTATAGGTCACTCCGGGGTACAAGTCGCACCAGCATGAAACTGCAAAAGAAAAAAGAAAAAAAAGTAGTTCCAGGATATGTTACCTCAGCCTGCTAGAGTGCCCTCTAGTGGCCGTCACTGTGAAAAATCAAGTATGTAAAATGATATATTTTGGCATGTGAACTGCACCTGAGTACAAGTCTGGTGTGTCTGGTAAAGCCCCCAATTCTGCTAACTGGTGTTCTCAGGTTTTTAATTTTTTTGGCACAGGGGTGTGCATGGGTGTCAGTGGGGGGTGGGTGAGGGTGGGTGGTGTCTGCAGTCAGTTTAGAGTCAGCAACAAACTCAAACCCCAGCAAGTCTCTACATTTACTGGAGAATCCTGTTGTGGCGCAGCAGCATTCTGGTGATGGGAAGGTGTGACGAAGAAATATTCCAGAAATGCTGTATCTGTGTTCTTTACAGAACAGCTGGGAACTCTGGGAACAAAATATCCAACAGAACTACAATTCTAGGTTTCTAGGCTCTGAGGAAGAGACTCACTGGTATGGACCATGTGTCCCCTACATGAGAGCAGACTCCATATGAGGCGACATCGTAAAGAGATCCGTCACTCACCTCCTGCACGTCAACTCTGCACCGACCCTACAGTTGAAGCATAGGTAAATAATACAGATGGCGATGAAAAGTCAGGCTAAAATCCATGTTGTCTCTGTCTGTCCCTCAGCTGTGTCAGCTGCTGCTGACGTCCTCTGACAACATCCTGCTGCACAGTTTTTTTTTTCGTATACAGATGGGCGGAGTTAGAAACCTTATATAAGCCTAAGGCCAATATTAAAATAGATGGTTCGTTGAGTACATGAGTGTTGGGTGTGCACAACAAGTTGGTCAGGTTACAGTTGGATGGGTGACCCCCCCCATGACTGACGTGTCAACCTCCTCAAGTTTAATGTATTTGGATAAATGTCTCCCAAGTAAAGTTCAAACACTTCTTTAATAACATCCCCGGCACATGATTTATGGTCTTTATCGAATTTCAAAAATGTTGTCGATGTTGCAACTTGCTCCTCGGCCTCAGGCTGAGTCCCCGCCCGTAAATCTCTGATGAAGCTTAGTCTGAACCTTAAATTGTTTTTGGGTATTTTGGGAAATAATTTTTTTGTTTGACTGATTGATGACTTTAGGGGCGCTGTTGAGCCCTGTTTAATCTAAACGAAACTCTAGAGTTAACATTTGTTTCATGAAGTTTAATGAAAACTGAAATAAAAAACAAATTTTTAAGTTTTTAAATAAATGTTAGCCATTGGTATAACAATGCTGTTTACAGTAGGTGGCGCTATGACATTTGTAAACCATCCTTGTTATCGTATCGGTAATGTATGTAGTTAAAAGTAAATTACTGTGTGTTTTTTAGTCTGTGTTTGCTCAAGAAAACAGTTGTTTCCACAGGAAAAGT
The DNA here is from genome assembly GCA_016785265.1 of Paraplagusia blochii. Lineage (NCBI taxonomy): Eukaryota > Metazoa > Chordata > Actinopteri > Pleuronectiformes > Cynoglossidae > Paraplagusia > Paraplagusia blochii. The sequence goes on along the minus strand of JAFBJS010002138.1, from coordinate 119,321 downwards.
TAAGGAGTGGAGGAACAAACATCCACATGTTGACACTCAGTTTACGACATCAACAGTCGACATGTGGTGGGTTAACGCAGCGGGGAGTCTTAGCGAAATGGTCAGCTCTCCTGCTGCCTCGCACGCAATGATTAGGAAATCTGACTTTTTGTGGGAAAAGCGAACCAGAAGGTCCGTTCTCCCTCCCTGGTCTTGAAGTGAGTCAGTTTGAGTCGTCAGTTAAACATGAATAACTCAGAGTGGTTCCAGTCTCATGCTGTTTACGTTCATTAATAATTTCCCTGTGTGAATAAAACATCTGTTGAGTTTGGAGGCATCCACACAACTAGTATTAATGCAGAGGCACATCAATGGTAATACAACTACGCACCCCAGTGGTGACCAGGGGATCTTTGACTGAGGTCTATTGTACCTGCATAAGAAACAATGTATTATCTTTATACGCAAACAAATATATAAGAAGAAGAAAACAAGGTTCATCTTTAGTCCAACCAGAGGAAGTCAGTATGCCGAGAAGCCAACCTCAACTTTTCACTGGCCACACCCTTGAGTTTTTTTTAAGGTTATTGTTCAGATTCTCTCAAGTGAGACCAGCCATGATGGATGGATTAGAGACGCTATGAATAGGTAGAAGACAGGACGTGGAGCTGGAGGTGGAGGAGTTAAAGATGCTGCTGAGATTCTCTTTAGGAGAGACAAGGATGGACAGGATCAGGAATGAGGTGATTAGAGGGACAACACAGACAGGAAGGTTTGGAGACAAAGAAGCTTGAGAAGACAGATTGAGATGGTTTGGACATGTTCAGAGAAGGGACAGTGGATATATTGGTAGAAGAATGATCCTAGAGATGGGGCTACCAGGTAGGAGACAAAGAGGAGATTGATGGATGCAGTGAGGGAGGACATGGAGGTAGTTGGAGTACACAGAGGACACAGAGGACAGGGGGAGATGGAAAATGTTGTGGAAAGGACAAGAAGAAGCCCTGACTTTGACCCATGCTTCAGAGATGTCCTTTCAGCCAGTCCAGTTTTCATGTCACTGTAACAATGTTGACGTCGTAACAGACATGATCTGAAATGTAACCAGGTTTTTTTTTTACAGTCTGGTGACTCATTATCCCAGAGACAGCGTTGACACAGATTCCTCCTAAATCCCTGTGACGTCTGCTGCTCGTCAAGAAACCACTGATTCATGACTCCTGTGATTGGCTGCTCTGTCTGGGAGCTACAGCACAGTTGGCTGAAGTGGCCCAGGGTTTCGTTGCCGTGCCAGATGGTTACAGTGGGAACTTCTAAAGTCCAGGCTCAAACTTTGCCTAAGTCATCTCAGAGACGGAGCGATGAAACCAGTGCAGGTTTTAATAGGGCACTTCATGAATATTCATGGTCTATTGATCACTTGGATCTCATAAAACTGTCAGCCCAACACTTGCCCAATTAAATGGTGGCACTTCTATCAATTTACATACTTTTAATGGGGCTGGGAAAAAAATTGCACTTTAATATTTTATACCCTTTGCCCCCGTTAAAGTTTAATTGTGGGATATTCTATTGGCTAATTTGTCAGAAAACATTATGACAAATGGGAATAACAGAGGAAGAGGACGGAGCTTTACTCTGTCTCTCTCTCTCTCTACCTGGTTCTAGGTTCTTGAAGAAAAGGTCACTGTATGAGAACATGTCCCATCACATTCTGCTGACATTTAATGTGGGAATATACAGTATGTTCAGGCGTTCAGTGGTGGACCTTCAGGGCCAGCAAAGCCTTCTCTACTGACATAGCCAGAACAACACATTTATTCATAATTATTTTTAAATTAAATTGTATTATTCATTTTTTAATCAATGAAAAAATAGTTTTATATTTAAAAGTTGGATAAATACATTTTATCCAATCATATTTCAGCTAGCTAGTGTTGTCAGGTTCCATGAAATCTGCCAGAGCCTTCAGAATCTAAAGTGAAGGCTCCGCCCACTGTAAGTGAATGGACACAGGCCGATTGCAACTTCAGGGCCTTCTTGCTGGTCATACATAGGAGGCAACCTGGAAACGATGACATCACTGAAGGCCTGTAGTTGATATGTTACAGTTTAGTGGCTGCTGGTTAAACCAGATTAGGCCTAATCTAATAGTAACCAGGAATATTTGTTTGTCCTAACACTCAAAGAAGAAATATTTGGAGCCATCTGTTGACCGTGCACAACATCTATTTTAACCATTATTGAGAAGTTGCTAGAGCAAATCCTCCTTCTCTGTCCCCCGTCCTCTGTACGTTCTACTCTAATCCCAACTACCTCCATGTCCTCCCTCACTGCATCCATCAATCTCCTCTTTGTCTCCTACCTGGTAGCTCCATCTCTAGAATGATTCTTCTACCAATGTATCCACTGTACCTCCTCTGGACAAGTCCAAACCATCTCAATCTGTCTTCTCCACCTCCAGCTCTGTCTCCTGTCTTTTGTCTATTCCTAGTGTCTCTAATCCGTCCATCATGGCTGGTCTCACCACTGTCCTGTGAACCTATCCCTTCACCTCAGCTGACTCTCTTCTATCACAGATCAATGTCAATTCCTACCAATATACCATAATGAATCTAACATGTGTCAGCTGACATTATGGACGATCCCTAATGGACCGGTCTTTCAGCTGATGTTAAATTAAAGAAATGATTTACTGAGCTAAAAATAGCTCACAGTCAAACTTCCATTAAAGATCTAACAGAAGAACAAAGACTGGAAGTGTTCCAAGAGGATCAGGTGATAAAAACATTCAGAATGTTATTCCGACAGAAGATGGAAGTTCAAGGTATCATCACCAAAAGTCTCAAAAAGATTGAAGTGCACGCAGTTCTTTAGCAGCAAGGAATAATATTATTTGGTAAAATTTAATTAGCGGAGAATTTGCCCTGAGATAAAAAGCGTTGAACCATAATAGTTAAAGAAAAATCCAAAATAGTTGAAACAATTTGGAGAATATTATTTTGCAGGAATTTTAATTGGAGCAAAAAAATCAGACGGCGTAAAAAACAGTAGAAGCAGTTAGTGTTGTCTTCTGTCTCTGTGCTGGACTCTGAGGGTTTTGTTACGTAACATCATGGTTGGAGTTTCTCCTGTTCTATATTTTGAAATTATTTTATGGGGAAAAACCTGGCTTTTGGTGGGTTGAACATTGAATAATACATCCCCAGGTGGGTGTTCTAAAAAGCTTTAAAGATTTATCTGCATGACCATGAATTATGCATCTACGGCGGGGATGACTGGGGAGGACAGGGCAGCAGCCGCTGCAGTCCAACAGCTGAATAATGAATGTTCGATGCTGAGGTCGGACACAGTGGGCAGAGAGGAGAGTGTTATTAGATGTGTTTTCACTGAACGGACTCAGACTCCCCTGATGTCTCCCCCCTCTCCCTCACACCCTCACCCTCCCACTCTCTCTTTCCTTGTCTTTTTTATCCAGTTCTACTTTAAGGTTTGAAGTGGAGTCGTCGTTATGACAGCGAATGGCTTTTGTTTGTGAGCTGCCTTTAAATACAACTGATCAAAACCAGCTCCACACAGACTCCTGTCTCACTGCTCTCCCTTCAAGTTCTTGGTAAAAACTCAGGTGATACTAAGCTACAGCCCCTGGATCCACAAACAATCATTTAATCATGCGTCAACTTCAGGCCTGGGGTCCAAATCTGGCCCACAGCATAATAATATTTGGCCCATGAGGTCAAATATGTCCTAAAGTTGGTGTCCTAGTGTGTAGACCCTGGAGACTGACAGGGTCAGTAGGTTTAGTGGTGTTGGTGCTAAGTTATAGCTCAGAAGTTTAGGGTTTTTTTGATGGTCTGTGAAATAAAATCCATAAAAAAAGAGCTGGAAAGACTAGAGATGCAGAGAAGGAATAAAAAAATACTGATATAATAATAAAAATAATATATAAAACCACGTTTGTTGGTATTATTTACATTTAAATTCTTCTTTATAATATCAAACTTTGGTTAATTCATTAACATTGACCAAAACTGAAAATGATTTTTTTTGATAAACAAAAATATATAGATCTGAAGAGAAGGAGAAGCAGCATAAATACTAAGTTTGACTCTGTCTAGACTTTGTCCCAGTTTTTACTTCATCAATAAAAGCATTGGTTTAAAGACTAGAATAAAACTGTTGTGTATGATCTGCCACATGTATTCTGCCCCCTAGTGGATCAGGGTTCAATGCTAATGATATACTTAAAAGAATGTGATAATAATCAATAATCATCTGCAGCTCTTTGGCGGCCTCTCTCTGTGATAAAATAAAACAATAGGGGGCGCTCACTTTACGATCATTATGTTCTCAGTGCTGCTTAGAAACTGAGCTCAGACTCTCACTCTTCACAGCAGAAATGCTTTCATCCACCACCTCCTCTGCCCTGAGGAGAACGTTGGCCTCAGTAGGTTTGGTTCTGAGCAGAGTGAAGATAATTTGGTTGAATGAACATCATTTGGACATGTTCAGAGGACGGACAGTGGAGACACGTTGGTAGAAGAATGGTCCAAGAGATACCAGGTAGGAGACAAAGAGGGGATTGATGGATGTAGTTGGAGTCAGAAAAGAAGATGGAGAGGACAGGTGGAGATGGGGAAGGAGGAGTCACTGTGGAAACACCTGAAGAAGAAGGAACAAGACCAGAGGAGAAGAAGATGTGTTTGTTTGTTGTTATTTTTTGGCTGATTTTTATTTTTCTCTTTTTCTTCCCAGGCTGTAAAATACACATATTATCACAGAAACGATGACAACATTGAAAACGTAAGTAAATAAAAACAAGAAGACATAAAAATGACGATGATCTTTTCACTGAAATCTCTGTTTCATCATTCATCCACATCTCGGATGTTAAAACTTTTTTGCAAAATAAAAATCTAAAATATCGTCTGGAACCATATTCAGAACAAATGGACCTTCTGTCCCTGATCTGAACCCTCTGTGGATTCAGGTCTTTGTTGATTCGATACTTAAGAAGGAAAACAACCAGAAGATCAAACCTCAGTTCTTAACAAACTCAACGCCTGAAGAAAAGGAATGAAATAGTTCAAAAACTCAATGAAAGAAACAAGATTAAAAAAAATAGAATGTTAAAGCGAAAAGGAGAGTGAGTTAGAGAGACAGAGACAGAGAGAGAAAAGACGGATTGGAACAGTAACAGAACCTAATGTGACAGAACTTCTCAACAGAACCAGTCTTTCTCACCTTTTCCCAGAGAAGATGTTCTTTCTTTCCCCTCGGACTCAATCTCTTCCACTCCCCGTCCACAGTCCAGACCGGAGGCCTGGGTTTACAGTTGACCACAGCTGTGAATGGTTGTTTGTCCACTTCTGTGATCCACCAATGATCTCCTGGTCCTTCCTGACTTGACGACCACTGGGAATAAGCAGAAGACAATGAAGGAATGTGGGTAACTGCAGGTCACAGTTTGGTCAATGACGACGTCAGCGTCAGTTCATCAGTTTATATAAATGTGAGATGTTTTTTTGTTTCATCAGATTATGAATATATTTTCTGGAATCATCTTCAAGGACATCTTACCTCCTGAGTTGGAGTTCCAGTTAAAACACTTCTTTTTCCCTTTCATATCTGCTGCTCCAGGAAAACCTGCTGAGCTCCAGGTTCTTCACTGCCATCATCACATCCACCACTGATTCTGAGTTCGAAACACGTGGTTTGTCTTAACAAGATGAATAACAGTCATAGAAATGAAACAGCGACCCCTGCTGCCCTTCCATCTCTCCAACTTTGGCTTTTACATCAAACCTCTCAACGTCTTCTAATTTCCCATGGTGCAACCTGCCGACCAAACTTTTCCATCGCTTCCCTTCCCTTCCCTGACATATATGTTCCATATTCCTCGGTGAATCCTCTGCTGTGACACTGAGCAGAAGAATTCTTTTCTATTTTTCCATTTGGTGCCTTCAGATTACAGAGGAGCCTCCAGGAGTTCTTTGAAGACGACCGCAGCTGATTAGAATTCTGCGTCTACAGTCTGAGCCCGTGTTCCTCGCACAGATGCCGGGATACGGCCTCTATAGGGGATCCACCCTTCCATTCAGTGTCGGGCTTTTTTAATTGGATTCCCGTCTTATCAGAAGTCCTGTGCTGTGGATCCAATGAGGCGCAAACAGAGGGAAACATATACGACTCGTCACATGTGGCTCCATTACAGGGCCTTTCACTTCCACAGCACTGAGCTGGTTGAACTTCAAGGTTGTTCTACAAACAAACTGTTGATCGTTTCACTGGGGGAAAATAAAATAGCACTTAATAAACTCTCTGTTGATGTGTTGACGGTTCGATTCCACTGACTTCCCATCTGTCAGTTGGGTTAAATCAGGAAGATGTTCCGGTGACTCCACTGTTTGATAACCACTGGTTATAGTTATAGAAAAGATTATGGAGCTCCAATGAAATCAGTTGGTTGATATCATGTGACATCATTGGTTTTTTCCACCAATAATGGAAACCTGAGAAGATTATATTTGGGTTTTTGATGGAATCACACAGAGGGTTCTGAAACATTTACCTCTGTTTCTGGAAGAAAATGGCTTGTATTGGTATTGATTGATATCAATATCGGAAAATGAAGTGTTGACAAGTGTGGACAATATCATCAGAATCAGACACCAGACCCACAGCTTTAAATTTACCAGAAAACCTTAACGAAGGAATTTTCTTTGTCAAGAAAGTATGAGTTTTTTTTACTTGCTAACAGCAAAATATTATGATCAAAACTGTTTTTTTTATTATTCCAAGCCCTGGGTTAAAAATCAGTGTGAAAATCCGATTTCAATCTCAATAAAATGGAACATATTTTCAACAAAAAAAGTCAAATAAAAGGATAATAATTTGATTAAAATGAAGGGAAGAATTTCATCCAGGCTCTTGACGCCTGTCATCATGTCAGTGTTTCCCATCTGATCCAACCAGACACTCAGTCCTGGAGGCTGTGAACACAAACATATGTTTAGATTCACACTTTTACTGTATTTCTCTGTGGTGACAAAATAAATCTCTGTGGTGAAAATAAAATAATCATAATCCTAATAAAATCATGATAAAAAATAATCCTCCATCATTCACATGGTGAAGGTGAAATATCTGCTAAAGTCAAGTCCAGGCTTAACCATCAAAATGACTGGGTTTGTAAAGCACTCGGCCCAGTCGACCCACGGCCACTTCACCACCGAGCTGCCACCGCTACACGAGAGCGGGATAAAAGAAAAGCTGCCTATGAATTTTAAACAGCTTCTCTCTCTCTTTCTGCTGCTTCTCGTATCATTTGGAGAAACTGGATGGTGGAGAAGTGGAGGAAGGTTCTCCTCAAAACAACGGTGTGTTCTGATTATGACCTGAGCTTTTAGAGATGGAGGAGGAGGAGGAGGACGACGAGGAGGACGAGGAGGAGGAGGAGAAGGAGGAGGAGCCAAATTAAAAAAGTCAATACCATCAGATCTTCATCTGCCTTTAACCCTTTCATCAGCACCATTTGTCAGTAAGAATATGGAGCAAACAGGACACTGATGGTTGGTCCTCTGTCTGTGTAGGTTCTCAGTCGTCCAGGTCCAGATGATGATCCAGACTTCTTCAGCCTGTTGGATGAGAGAAAAAACGCTTTCACGAAACCTCATATGTCCAGTTCCCCTTTGGGTTTGTCTTAACATCAAACCTTTTTCCAATATTTTGACGAGGTTTCAAATTTAATCCCACAGACGTCTTCAATCCCTCTGCTCTGTCTGGGTTTAGGAGAAACCTGTTAACAGAAGGTGGAATATCATCAGGAAAACTTCAAGAAAATTTCAAGAAGGTCGAGGACTTGGTCACTTACCCAAAAACTCAGATCCTGATAAAAAGTTTTTCACATTAATATCAGACAAATCCACATTAACACGAGCTGTGATGCAGATTTTAGTGAATGAATGAATGAATGTTTTCACTCACAGTTTGAAAAGGAACAATTCACTTCCTGCCAGGAAACTTTCATGGAACATTAAATATTTGACTGTTATCTGAAACTGGAACAGACTTTAATGAATCCCTGGGACTTGATTCCTTCCACTCCGTCACCTCCTTCTCTCCGTGTCCCTGGAAAACTCTCCGTCACTTCATTAATGATAAGATTCTCAACAAAAAGTGAGTTCACACAGAGACTAACGTCTTCAGGTCTGGACGGCGTCCTCTGCAGTCACGGAGCAGCAGCGTGAAGAACTACAGTAGGATGGTGGAAAACATCTCACTCTGAAGAAGACAGTGGTGAGCGATGATCCATCTGCTCCAACCACCAGCACCAACATCTTTGACTTCCCCTCAGCAGCTTCCTGGTGAATTTGTAAATGTAGTATCTTTGCACAGATTCTCTAATCAAAGCTCCAGTCTGCTGAGGCTTCCTCACGCCCCCACGTTAGTGGAACAATGAATGCATGGAGTGACCTGTTCAACCTTCAGACTCTCAATGAGCAGGAAAAACTCCCACGATCGCCCGGTGAGTAGGTGGGTGAGAGAGGGGAGGGAAACAATCTGCCTTGAAAAACTTTTGATGGATTTGTTGAACTTTTACAAACAAATTATACATGAGTTATTATGCTCGATGCCGCCACCGCCGCCGCTGCAGCGTGTTGGTATTTGCCGTTTGTTGTTGTTGTTGTTGCACTGTTATAGATGAGCAGTCGTGTGAATTAAGTTAAGGGCCCAAAGTCAAACAGAGGGGAGGGAGGACGGAGGACGGTGGGACGGAAACAGCAGGAGCAGCTGGTTAGTTTATAAAACCTAATAAATGTTTAACCTTGGATGAAGTCCATCCTCCTGTTTTCTTCAATTTCTTGGTCATATTAACGCCTCGTTCCACTAAAGGTCCATACGTTTGGACAAACACACGTAGAACAACAAAAACTGATCAAACTGTTCATTTTCACAGTTGAAATCTGGACATTTTTCATGTTTTTCTTGATCGTAACAGAAATCACTTCAGTTCTTACTTCAATATCTGTGAAAATAACCAGGGATTAAAGTGGACAAGATATTTGCATAAATAAAGAATACGTTGTGAGGCGTCCAACTGTGTTTGTCCTCTGCTCAGTGACTCACCTCAAACATCAGCCTCCAGTTTCTCACTAACATCCAACCACATTACGTTACTTGTTACCAATCATTCAGTAAGTGAGTTATGATCAGTCCTGTGAAAAATATACTGTGTGGAGAGACGGCTTATAACACGGACAAGAGGAGGATAATTGTGGAATCCATCATTCCTGATTATGTAAAGCTGCTCTGCCTCCTTTACGATGATTTATCTTCCCCCGGAGCTTCATTTCCAAACTCCTGTGCAACTATTACCACAGAGGGGAATCACATCAGGCAACCACACACACTGGATTGGAGTGGAATTATCATAAATACCAGCTTCATCTGAAAGTTCTGGACACTGACCCGTCTGCAGGAGGGCTTTTCAATCTACCTTTAATCTAGATTACAGCCACATCTGGCATGTCCTCAAATCTGTCTTTTTTTGACCACTTCTTTCACCCTGTGCTGATGGTGTGACATCGTCCAGCTGCTGTGACAGAAGTCCTTGGTCACAGTGTCGCAGATGATTGAACCGACACAGATGAGACAATGAAAAATATCTGTGTGTCTCTCAGATTATTTAAAGATATTTACATCTGGATTGAGGGGATTAGAGGGACAACACAGACAGGAAGGATTGAGATGGTTTGGACATGTTAGGAAGGTGGTTGGATTTCTTCAGACTGTGGAAAAGCATGATCTGGGAATGTGTTGGGACAGGAGAGGAGACGGAGGAGGGGTCAGTGATGGTGCGGGACAGACAAGTCAACAACTGTTGGACAATTGAGCAACTAAATAAATGTATATACAGATATTTACTGTTCAGCACAGTGACGGCTGAGGAAGAGAGGAGAAGAATGGAGTGGAGTCAGGATGGAACAAGAAGAGGGGACGGTGGAGAGACCAGCCATGATGGATGGATTAGAGACACTAGGAAAAGACAGAAGACAGGAGACAGAGCTGGAGGTGGAGGAGTTAAAGATGCTGCTGAGATTCTCTTTAGGAGAGACAAGGATGGACAGGATCAGGAATGAAGGACATTAGAGGGACAACACAGACATGAGAAGACAGATTGAGATGGTTTGGACATGTTCAGAGGGACAGTGGATACGTTGGTAGAAGAATGATCCTAGACATGGAGCTACCAGGTAGGAGACAAAGAGGAGATGGAGGTGATTGGAGTCAGAGGAGATGATGGAGAGAACAGGGGGAGATGGAGAAGAAGGATGGAAACACCTGAAAGATGAAAGAAGAAGAAGACTTTTCTATATATTTACTTCCATTCCTTTGGCTAAGATCTACCTTTCCTACTTTTTCCTGGTCCTATCTGGGTAGAACCTGTTTGAGCTGGAACAGAAAAGTTACATCTGGGGCTGCTGGTTTTTCGTTAATGATCTGGAGAGGTTTATTTGAAGCACTGCAAAGTACATTTCATGCTCTCTCACTCCGCCCTCTCTCCGTGTCTCCATCACCTGATACAGAGACAACGTGATCTCCTGCAGAATCTCCTTTCAATTAAACTTGAGTTGACAGTAGGAGAAACCAATGGAGAAACAGTCATTTCCCAGACTCATAACATACAGTATGTAGATGATGAAACGTCCCTCACAGGAGCAGCAGCAGTTTCTCAATGTTTGTCTCTGCAAAACATGGCTTTAAGCTTCTCAGGATAAAAACCCAGGAGAGGGAAACGTCTGTGAATCCATGGCAGAACATTTCCAGGTCAGACTGGAGGCAACACTTAATTGTGGATTGAACTCAGGGTTTGTAAGGATCTTCACAGTGAATGGAGCTTTGGAGCCACTATTGCATGTTCATGGAAGCATCCGGTTGGTTATATTGCTGCGGAGGCCTCGTGGTCAGACGAACAGTACGGTCCAAGTTAAAGGGTTTCTTCAAGTCCAGTTTCTGTGGAGACGCAAACACTGATGTTTGTCTCATGTCCATCTTCATCCGATGAAACGATGATGATACAATGTTGTGGAGGACGAGGCCTTCACAGGAACATAGTGATGTCCATGCTGTAGGTCTTTGGCCAACCCTGCTCTTCACCCCTCCTCCCCAACACAGTCTGGAATATTTGTTAGTCACAAAGTCACATGGAATTCTGGATATTTTATAGACCTTCAGTTAAACCTCGTAAATATTTGTAAATGTACAGTATGATAACGTTCCTCAATAATCTATTGGAAACAGTAATCCATGTCAGATTCTTTACAAAGTAGCTACTTTGAAGTGAAAATGATGTTTAAAGGGCTACCAGCTGAACGTTTGGATCATCGTTTGCTGTTTGCAAGATACTAGAAGAAAAGGAAGAAGCAGGAGTTAGGAATCCAAGCAGCCAAAGGAGAGGTAGATGTCAGCAGCAGAAGCAGCAGAAGCAGCAGAAGCAGCAGAGCACAGGTAGAAGAAAAAGATGAAATTTGCTTCCAGGAAAAACACGGGACAAAAACAAAACGGGTTGGAATGTGTTTTGTTGTTTAGATGAATGTTAGCTTCTGTCCTAGCAAAACAAAACGTATCATGGAATTCAAATCACTGGATCAGGAAGGAGAAACCAGGATAAGAACAAACCAGTGTCTGACTGGTCACTAGTCTATGGACCTCAACGTCACCTGAAATGAAAACAGTATATATTTGGATGTAATGTATTGCACTAATATACAAGGCTACTCAGAGACATAGCAAACTGTCAGATATTTGTCCCATCCTGTGGGTGGAGCCTAAACAGGGACGGCTAAAGACCTACAAACACCCACTGTGTCCCAGTCAAAACCAAGTCTTTACAAAAGGTGAGTCAGAAAGCAGCTGCAGGAAGGCCGTGGTTATTGTTTCCTGCAGTGTCATCGTCTTTTTCTGCAGATCCCAGTGTGTGCACGGTGTCCTTGTCTAAATGTGGACCCTGTCCTGGTTTCCCAAAGTCCCCATGTTCTCCTCCCCCATCCACTCCTGCCTCCTGCACCTCCCCGGAGGCCGCAGCAGCTGCCGCCGCAGCAGCGCACTCCTCTTTCATCTGACGGTCGTGCTCCATCTTCAGCTCCTGGTAGGAGCGAGAGAACATGTGAAAGATGGAGGTAGCAGGGAAGGCCATGATGAGGATCCCACTGAGGATGCTGCTCAGAGCCACAACCTGTCCAGGGATGGACCTCGGCACCATGTCTCCGTAGCCCACGGTCGTCATTGAGATTATTGCCCACCAGTAGGAGGCGGGGATGCTGCTGAAATCGTGGGTCCCAGTGAGCTCGCTCTCCGCCAAGTGGACCAGAGGGGAAAAGAGAGTGACGGCCACACAGAGGAAGAGCAGAAGAAGACCAAACTCCCGGGTGCTGCGTCGCACCGTCAGCCCGAGTGTCTGAAGGCCCAGAGAGTGGCGAGCTAAACGCATGACGTAGAGAATCCTCAGCGCTCGCAGGATTCTCAACACCAGGCCCAGCTTATCCAAGTAGCCCTTACCGCCGCCTGGTCTCTCGCTCTCCAGGGACGGGTCTTCCTCCGTCACCACCAGGGAGACGTAGTAGGGGAGGATGGCCATGGCGTCAATGATGTTGAGAGGCCCTCGCAGGAAGTCCAACTTGCTGCGGGCCTGAATGAAGCGCAGGATGAACTCCAGGGAAAACCAGGCCACACACACCGTCTCAATGATGAACATGTTGTAGCACTTGGAGGAACACTCGCCCTAAAGACGGGAGGAGGTGGAGGAGAGGGTGGGGAAGGGTTGGAGATGGGCGGGAGTTTGACGGGAACACAAGAAAGATGGACAGGAAGACAAGGGAAGACGGGAAAAGACAAAAATCCTCAGGTCAAACAATCACCCTCAACACTCATCAATAAATCATGGGCTTTACCAAGTGGCTATGCTAACGCTGCTGTGATAGATAATACAGGAAAACAATCAATCAATTATTTCATTACAGCAGGAGCGGGAGATTAATATGACGCTCAGTGGGGCTGGTGACGGGAGGCAATCAGGGCTGCATGGCCTCAAACCATAGTGTCACAGAAGAGAAATGCAACAATATCCGGAACTCCTTAATGCGCTAAGACCTAAGGAGACGGAATAGCGCGGAAATAGACTGCTGTAAAATTGGCTACTTCATCTCAGTGTTTCACCCAAACCTTTCATTAAAGGCTACATCCGTCTTTCCATTTTACTAATCAATTACCGGTCGTAATGACAAGTCTATTACACTGTATTGATATTCACTGGAGAGCTCCAGAAATAGACACTGCAATACCAGTTACTTCCACAAGGACATTTCTCAGCTTCATGACAATCTTTTTGTTGCGGGTTGAGAAGGCGAGACATGTCTTTTTTTTGTTGACACATTTAGTTTCGTCACTTTTTCCACCGTCATACGTTTCTGGAGCCACGGAGGCTCAGCAGGTCGTCCAGGAGAAGATGTGTTGGTTTAAACATAAGACAAGAACGTCTAATCTAAACAAACACAAACATAGAGCAGAACATCAGCTGCAAAATGTCTAAGACTCAGTCAAAGTGGCAGCGAAAGTAAAGAAACCTTAAATCTCTTATTTTTTTCTTCGTTCTTTTTTTACTGGGATTGAAAAGGAGACACGAAAGCCTCTGGTTGTTGTTGTGACTTGAAAGTGACTCGAACAGTCGTGTCATTTCTCTTGGTAACAATCTGCCTCCAGGTGATACCAACAGTTGTTCATCTTAGTATTTTATGAGCGCAGCTACAGACAGAGAGACAGACAGAGAGACAGACAGGCAGACAGACAGACAGACAGGTTTTCAACCTCTCCCTTCAGTAACATCCTGATGAAAGACATTCTTCAGCGTTAGATTCCGTGTTTTTCCAGTCCATTCATCACATCAGGAAACTGAACTTTGTTTTCATTACAGTCAAACCACCAGAACAGATTCATGAATAAAAAAAAAAAAAACATTGATTTTTCAGTTCTGCTCATGTGAATTTTTCATCAGCGTGGACACTGTTTTGTATTCTGCAGCACTGACCCGGCCCATCATTAACCTCTCAGCAATTCACCCTTTTCCTCATTATTCCGGAGCTAAATTTATCCCTAAGTTTGCACAGTCGTCTATTTTCCTCCTCTCCCATTCTTCTTCTCCTCCTCGTTCGGCCATTTTTTCCTCTTCTTCCTGTCTTCACTCCAGCTTCTCATCACTTACTCGGTGGAGTTCTCCATCACTCTTTGTGGACCTGCTCTCCCTCTCTTTCCTTCCTTCCTTTCTTCCTTCATTCTCTGTCTTCTTGCCTTATTCTGGATTCAGCTGATGCCCGTCTTGCTGCTGCACCTACATTTTTCATTCACCCCCGAGTGTAAAAATATAATTTCTTAATACAGACTGCAGCGTTCACACTTCTCTGATGTTTCCTTTGTCTTTTTCAAGGAACTTAAGCTTTAAGCAACTCCTACAGTGTCTCCAGATACAGCACAGTCTCCTGCATCTCTGAAAACTCGTGTTGATAATGTTGGACATTGACCTGATATTAGTGTAATGATGTGATTCATTATTGTTTTTACCTCCAGTATTGCAAACACACAGGGTTTTTGCAGTTTGGGGCTAAAAGGCTGTAGATTCCTGAAATCGGAATCTGTTTTTGGACAATATTGGAATATTGGATATCAGAATAATTAATATCAGGCATCCCTAATTAGTTAAATATGTGTTATAGTTGGAATGTTGTTTTAATCCACCCAAAAAAGAACACATTTAAACCACATTTCAATGAGTTTCTTCAGTCTTGTCAATATTTCTTGTCGGTTTCATTTGTGTTTTCTATTAAATAAGGTTCACGTTTGTGACTGAAACCAAACCTAATCCTCACGTTGTATCACCAACACCAACTTCATTTCACACTGGTGACACTGGAAGCTGCAACACCCTTAACAACTGCCCTGAAATGTCAGCGGTGTCAACACTGGAGGCAGGAATTCTGTCGAGGACTGGAGGATCCGTTAGGCTGCACGGCAGAATCATTTGTTTTCGAGAAATATGTGCTGTCCTCGGTGGAACTCACAAGATCAGTATCTCTCCAGGACAAATTGAAAACAACACTGTGCAGGACTTCAGGGAGAAAAGTGACGCCCCTGCAGACACTAGGCAACAAACACAAACACACAGAATGGATTACAACAGTGTTTCCAACCTCCTTCTAAACCACAGCACATAAATATTATCAGGAAAAATCCCAGGGGAAAACCACGCAGCAGAAGACAAAAACAAAAACCTGAAAAACTGACGGAAACCTCGATGTACTGGCAGGAATTGAAGAAAGACCCGCACAAAGATCTTCTTCAACGGCTCCACTTTCATAGTTTTCATAGCCATCTGCTGCCCCCTAGCGGTCAAGATTTGTTCTGCCTTTCAGGCTTTGACAAACAGGCAAAATATTATCAATAGAATATTCCTTTCCAGCTCAATCAGGTGACATTGGATAATATTCCTAGGTCGACATAACGACCACTCGCAGGACATTATTGGGCCACGCCCCACTGGTTGGGAATCACTGCATCGAGTTCAGTTTTTAAAACCTAAAAAATGTAGAAAATCAAAAATATATCCCGTGATTTCAGTGATGTTTTTTTTTACATTTCTGGGAGCACATGGATGAACCCTGCAGGTTGAGGACGTGGCCTGAGTTCTTCATGAACATTAATGGACCTGCGATGTTTGTGAACATTGATTTGTTGCATTCTGTCCAGAACATCACAGTGGACTGAGGAGAATCTTAACACAAACCTTGGCTCAAAGGTCCACAGCAGTTGTCTGGCCAGCAGCCCACACAGAAGGAACAACATCTCAGTCCAAACAGACCATCGTTCCTCAGAGAACTGAGATCAGACCAGAACTGAGCAGAACTGAATGAAGATCTCACTCCTGCAGCTGTGGACTGGAACTGGAGACCAGGGTCCACTGTCTCATTACTGTAGTACAGGCATTTGTGCTGTCGCATACAGATGTACTACAGTACAGATGTACTACAGTACAGATGTACTACAGTACAGATGTACTACTAGTGGCTCACTTCCACAGCCGTGGTTGTGTGTTTTATTCCTGTTTTTTTATCCTCCCCTGACCCTGACCCTGACCCTGACCCTGACCCTGACCCGCTCACCACCCTGACATCCGATCCATCAGATCTGTGCAGCACCGTCCTAATCTGTCCATGATAGACCATTTGTTCCAGATAGAAAATGCTCCACTTTTCTCTCTCTCTCTCAAACACTCACAGAAACTCTTCACACAAAATAAATCCCACAATCCCCCCTGACCTTATCTCCTCCCTACAACTCCCTCTGGAGCTCTCGTCACTGACAGCTCATTCAACGCTGCTGCCGCCGCCGCAGCCGCCGCCGTCTCACAGGGATCCATATTATCATCCGTATTAACACATCTCAATGTCAAATTAAGACAAAGGCGATGGCGAGGGCGTCGCTCTTTGTGTGAAAGACATTTCAGAAGCGGAGACATTTGGAGTCACCCTGGACAAAATGAAGAAGACGCTTGTTTCTAAATGAAACTGTCATCATGGGAAAACGGGGATTAAAGAGCGAAGCTGAACACGGTCATTTATCCGTGACGCGGGTGGAGTGGGGCTGGGAGGGTGGAGCAAGTGGTGAAAGAACAATGACACTGGATGAGAGAGAAGAGGACGTTAAAACAGGACATTTAACTCCTGCGATAATTCCACACAGCAGAGTTGGCCTTGCCTGCCAACAGCAAAACATGAAAACATTTTTAAAAAATTTGTAACCTCTATGGAAACAGATTATAGATTTTTTTTACAGTGTAGTAAATGGTTTTAACATTTTATATATTAACCGTAAAGTCGTCCCTGCCACAATACTATCTCCATTTCCAAAATAAAATACATTCTGTAACAAATACAGGCAGGATATTGTCAAAGTATCCTGTACATGTGGGTAAACAAGATTTGTGAAAGTTTTGTCATGGTTTTTGTCATATTCTTCATCCTACGACCAATTAAATGTTAATATTCACATAAATAAAGTCATAGCTTTTATGTCACACGTTTTGTAATTTTGAATGACGTAGGAATCGTTCCGTCTCAGTGTTTGAGAAACCTCCTCCTGCAGCTGCTCATGAGCTCACAGTCATTTCCCACTCACACAGTTGTTCCCAAACACCGCTCCACGGGGATCAATTGATGAGCCGTAAATTTGTTCTTTACTTTTTGCTCATTAGAGCATAAAAGGAAGAACAATTAAATCCTCTTCTGCTAGGGGGCAGCAGAGGCCTATGAAATCTCAGAAACTCACAGACAAGTGTCTTGTGTCTTTCTTCAATTCCTGCCAGTGTATCTGGGTTGTTTTCAACTAAACAGGCTGAAATGTGTGACACGTTTTCTTTGGTTCTGATCTCATTAATGAAAGGTTGGGAAACACTGGTCCTGTCTCCGTCCTGTCTCCGTGCAGCTGCGTCAACTCAGCGCCGACTTTAGAAGTTTGTGGACAATAGTCAGGAGAAGAGCCGTGTGTGTGTGTGTGTGTGTGTGTGGATGCCACACCCCCTCGGACCGGTCGTGGATTATTAAAGGGTTTGTATTAGGTGACACCTCCATCGATCATCTGGCCGTAACCCGATATCAACGTACAATGAAGTGCAGCCTGAAACACAGTTAGACGTGGACGCAGCCGTGTTTGCACCGAGCTTTTCCAGGAACCGGTTCTATTATTAGGCTTCACCAGCTCCAGTACTTTCAAGTTCCATCCTTTTGAAAATGTTCTCATCCACTGTGTATGAGATCATGATCATGACCATCAAAACAAAACACACTCCCAGATCTGCTGCTCTCAGTCTTCTCTAAATGTTGTTTTTCTAACCCTTCAACACAATCAGCTTGTTTTGGCGAATGTTGTGTAACTGAAATGTGATTTTACCTTAAGTAGCTGATTTTTACCTTCAGATTTTTTTACCTCCCAGTTGAAGACAGGAGCTTCAGACCAGTCACTGCTGGACTCTGTGCTTAATGCTCTCTGAAGATGAACCTCGTGTCTCCTTCCTACGAGGAGACGCTGCCAAAAGAACCATCACCGAAGGCACAAAAGTCAGAACCAACAGATGTTCACGGGACAATGAACTAATGAACAGAAGTGAAGAGGATGAAGATGAAGGTTTGAAGTCAGTGGTGAAGCCAGGACTGGACCAGGACTAGATGAACAGACCGATCTGTTCATGGTCTCTCACAACCACACATACACTGCAGCTAGATGGCGCTAACTTGTGCCGAGCAGAACATTTCTGCTGCTGTAAGTAAACTGTCAAACACTCGGGCCTGGACTTTAACTTGTGTCAGAACAATTATCAGGACTATAGGTCACACTTTTTGGGGCAGAGGTGGGTTAGCGGTTGATGAATTGGATTGGGGTCCGGAGGGTTCCAGGTTCGAATCCACCAACTGCCAAACAACCACTGCCCACTGACACATTTCATTGTGTGCAGTGGAGTGAATCACAACGTCACAATGACAAAGAGTTCGATTTCCATCCCTTTGCTTCACCCTTCATCTGTGTTGGAGACTTGTTCTCAGGTGTGACTTATATATTAAAATGAAGAACCACTAGAGGGCACTCTTGTTCACCAGCCTCTAGAGGGCGCTGCTCAGACTTATAGTCCAGGAATATGGTCATTTCACTGTTGGTCATCCTTGAATCGTCCAAAGGATCTTGGTTTTATTTAATACATGCTAAATATATGCAAATTTTTCCTTTGCACATACGTAAAATGCAAATGACCATGAACTCTGTCCACACGTGTCTACGATCGTCCACTCACGTCTCACGTCTGCTGCTGCTGTCAATCACTTTTTCTCCTCATGGAAATAAAACACATATTTACCGTTAACAAGCCCGATCTCTACGGTGTCTAATCCAGTCCAGACATGAACGGGATTAACAGGATTATACTATAGTCTTTTCTTTTACTTTAATCCCACTTGGCAGCCGTGGCACACGAGCAGGAATTGAGCTCTTGACCATGTGTGCCGTATGAGCCACCGTGTCCGTGCTTCACAGTCATGAGCTTTAAACATGTTAATGCAACGTCATTATTTATAAAAGGGTTTTGCATTTTTGCTATAACTATAACCCACGTGTGCGTGTGTGTGTGTGTGTGTGTGTGTCAATCCTGTCCATGAAGCTAAACTTCTCCTGTTAACGTCAGGTTTGAAATGTTTCTCCCGACACTGTTCCCCTGCTTTGACCTCCGCCGACTTCATCACACTTTCACACTCTCCACCCAAACCCCGCTGAGACACAGGGCTGAGTGATGGATGAGCAGCTGAAGGAATCTTGGCTCCTTCCCCTTCAAAGCACCTCTGTGACACAGACCAGTGAGGACAAGCAGCAGGACAGGCTGGATTAAAGACGCTGAGACGTCAGTGGCTCTGGACCCGACCAGTTTTTGAGGCACTGAAGGTCTGTTACAACTTATTAGGTTGAATAAAGACATAAAATAGAGAATTAAATCATTTTTTATACAATGATCAGAATAATGTCATTGTGCAGCAACTACGTTATTTTAACTATGATATTATATAGAATTTCTGGCAGATTTCAATTCATTTCTGGCAAAGATTTAGTCAAATAATTACATACAGTCTAACATCTAATTTTATCTATTCTATTCTTCTAGTCGTCGTCAGACGCCCTGACTCCACACACATTAAACACACTTTGGGCCAAAACCGTCCACACCAGGCGTCCACTGTATGATAAGAATCACACAAACTGTTTTCCTCCAAAACCACAAATCAATAACAGTGACTGTGATGCATTGAACGTGGAGAGAAATGAGAGAAAGGTGAGTGAATTGATTGAAGCTCCATCTGTGAGACATTCTGATATAAAATCAGCACAAAAACCATCCTACGTCCAAACGACTTTTTCTGCTCCAATTATCATCATCCAAATGACAGTGAGAGTCCAGGAGGAGATGTTCACAGACCAGGAGAGAGAGAGAAGATGATGAAGATATAATGTAATGGTGGTGAAAAGAACAAAGAGTTCTGTTTTTGACATAAAGTGAAGACGAGCTGAAGATGACACTGAGCTGAAATGTTGCCAGATGTTCATCGAAATCACGGATAAAAAAGACAACAATGACTTTACGGTTATTTTAAAAAAATCTCTGCCAAAGTCTGAGAGCAGCAGTGGACAACCTTGATAGTTCGATGGTCAAGAGACAAGAGTGCCCCTAGTGGCTTTTACTGTGAAAATAACGAATGCTGACTTGTGCGACTTAGACTCCAGAGCGTCTTATGGGACATAAAAATAATCCAGACATGGACAAACTAAGGGCCGTGGACCAGATGCAGCCCATTCAGCCATGTATTCCGGCCCCAGGAAACTGTACTTCCTGTTTCCCTGCTATGACTGCGTTGTTGTTGTTTCATGTCATTCATCTGAGTTTAGAGGAACGCTCCATCCATCTGCTCCGGACTTGTCCACTGTGTCTAATTGTGGGACCATCTGCAACCCGTGAGCCAAAAACTTCGCCCCTGAAGGACACCAGGGTTCTGTGGCAGCAGCATCAACAGATGTATCTTCA
The DNA here is from genome assembly GCA_016785265.1 of Paraplagusia blochii. NCBI lineage: Eukaryota > Metazoa > Chordata > Actinopteri > Pleuronectiformes > Cynoglossidae > Paraplagusia > Paraplagusia blochii. The sequence goes on along the minus strand of JAFBJS010002138.1, from coordinate 98,677 downwards.
TGTTCTGCAGCTGTTTGAGTGTCTGTTTCTCTGCTGACTTAGCGCCCCCTAGTTCTCTGTTCCCTCCAGCTCGTCCTGCTGGACCTGTTGTCAGGATCCGTTCCATCATGTGTTATAACAGGGACAATTCACAGGCTCCATAGACTCAGACCCAGTCACTCAGTATTCCTGAAGAACCGCCGCCCCCCTCAGGCCCCCGCCCCAGGGTGTCGCTGACGACTGTCAGACCTCCTCTAAATCGTCTTTTAAGCCTCTGCAGCTCATCGAACATTCTGCAGCAGCTGCTCTCCTCCGTCTCCCTGATTCTCCACCATCACACTTTCCTCCACTCCATCCTTTCAGCTGCCCCTGATTGTTCATGACCAAATCAATATGAGGGGCGGGGGCTGGTGATGTGTCAAGGAGCCCGAGTTGGACAACTGGTTACTGCTGCAGTTTTCTTGAAAGAGTTCTGAAGCAGTAACAAGCCTTGGACAATGTTATCGATGTCCTTTTTCCTTTCAGCTGTTTCTGGGTGAATGTTTAGTTTTTTAATATATCATTGAAATGTTCTTTCCACTTGTTTTCAAGCCATTTCCTGCTGATGTCCTTATAGTTTTAATGGTTTCCTTTCTTCAAATTTTAGTGCAAGTTTTAGCTTTTTCTAATTGTTTTATGATTCTGGTCCATTTTGTTGTAAAATTGGCTGAATGTGCAATTCTGGAGTTAAACCTTTGCAAATTTTGCTAATAACAAGTAGTTATGAGGCAAATGTGATGCTTTTTTTTACGTATCTCAATTAAGACATGAGATGAAGGCTCAGCAAATTAAAGGGAAGTTTTTTTTAATTTTTTGAACAAAATTGTAGTCTTGCTTCATTGCTTTTTACATGTCTGAGGTAATTTTATATTTCGGAGTTAGACATTTGTTAATATTGTTTTTGGATAAATCTATAGCTACTTCTTCTGCGTTCTATCTTTGTGGTATATTTCATGGCCTTGTTTTCCTTCCAGCAGGTTTTTCAAGACCTATGATTTACTGGTGGAAAACTGGCATAAAAGCTTCAGGTTTCATAAAAATTGGATTCACGTGTCCTGGTTTTTGGCTTTAAATAAAACATGAATTCAATTCAAGGGCATCTGTTTGAAGCATATGGGTCTAAAGTTAAGAATTTCTGATGTAAACTGAGGAATAAATATCAGAGGAGCAGCAGCAGCAGCAGCAGCAGCAGGCCTCCATTTTGACTGATGCCCTGTAGGTTTCCATCCATAGTTCTTCCCTAATCAAGGTCACCTTGGCAGAATGATGTAAGAAGTAAAACAAACACATGATTCTCCATTCATGGAAATGAACACGTGAAGATCATGAATATGTAGCAGTCAAACTGTGGCGTCAGATTCAGTGAAGCTGCTGCTGCTGATGCTGCAGAAATGTTTCTGTTCACTTGTCCAACTTTGTGCAACACTAAGCACAAAGTCTGCTGCGAGGAACACTGGCATTAGAATTCAGGCACGGGGGGGCGGGGGGGGGCGGGGGGCGGGGTCTCTTTGTGAGGCAGCCTTCATTATTCCACAGTGTTTACAGTGTGACAGATAGTGGACAGGCCTCAGTGAGCAGCCACCCAGTCATTACTCCAACCAACCATGGGTGGAACAAAGGAGGTGCACAACCACCAGACACACACTCACACAATACAACGTTTACAAAGAAGATCGGCTTCCAGTGGGATCGCCACCTGCAGGGAGGTAGGATGTGTGCGTGGATTTTTTCCAATATCCATCGTTCCAATATTATCAATCAATACTGACTAACAACAGGCTACTGTGGCCTGTTGGTTGATGAGGTTAATGCCACCTGCTCACAAAGGTGATGAGGTGGAGCTGAGGACGTAACAGCCGACTGATATTATCGGCCTTATATTAGCCTATTATGTAATATCTGCATCGTTATCAACTCGCATTAGAATTCAGGCACGGGGGGGGGGGGTCATTACTCCAACCAACCATGGGTGGAACAAAGGAGGTGCACAACCACCAGACACACACTCACACAATAGAACGTTTACAAAGAAGGACGATCGGCTTCCAGTTGGATCGCCACCTGCAGGGAGGTAGGATGTGTGCGTGGATTTTTTCCAATATCCATCGTTCCAATATTATCAATCAATACTGACTAACAACAGGCTACTGTGGCCTGTTGGTTGATGAGGTTAATGCCACCTGCTCACAAAGGTGATGAGGTGGAGCTGAGGACGTAACAGCCGACTGATATTATCGGCCTTATATTAGCCTATTATGTAATATCTGCATCGTTATCAGTATTTCTTTGAAACTAAAAGCCCAATAACACAAAAATATTTTTTTTAGGAGAGATTGTATATGGCAGTGAAAGTCACTAGGTGGCAGCATTGCAGCTAATTTAATTAGGCTTATACTCTTTCATTAGTTTGGGCAGAAAATTAAAAACATTACCCGGCCTATAGCTGTATCGTTGATATCAGTTTAATCAAGAATTAAGTATTTTGTCACGGTTGTCGACTTAAGTCCAGCAGCAAGGACGACACAAACCATCTGGTCGTAACCAACAGGATGAAACGCTGTCTCTCTCTCTCTGCAGCATTCACACCTCCGGAAGGACACAAAGTTAATCACCACAGTTAGTCAGGACTCTGAAACTAATTATCAGGACATAATTAAAAGAACAGAGAAGTGCCGGTCCATTTGGATTTTGCCGACTGTACTGGTTGTTCCTACATTTTATTCCCGTACCCTCGAGGATAAGCTGAAGTCACATGGTCTGCATTGGACCAACTCTGTTGGCATGTCCTCAGATGTCAAAAAGACAAAAATACTCATGAACGGGAACTTTTAGTGTCACAACACGAACTGTCTCATCCCCAGAAACGACCTGTCCTTGTTTCTCATTGAAAAGCATGCAAATATTTATCGACCGACCCAATTTATAAGGTTTCAAGTCTGGGTTACGAAGCTTGGACCAAAGTTGAACTATAAAGCTGTCAATCAATCTGTCAGTTTTACTTTGATTCCCCCTCATGGCAGTGATTAAATGACTCTTTCAGGAAGCTAAGTGTGGGAGATAAAGCCCGTGAAGAGGTGGTTCTGAGCAGCTGTTGCTTCATTAGCCCGAGTGTCTTTGAGCAGATTGAACTCACCCTGTCCTCCTCCTCCCTGAGGTCTGGCATGGTGCTGATGCACAGGCTGACAACAGTCACCGCAACCATGATCACCGACAGGAAGGCGAAGATCTTTCCGGGGACGCCAGACTGTGGATTTTCCACCGTGTCTCTCAGCCAGTTCATCACTTTACGATACTTGGTTTCTTCAACGACGACTCGCTGCAGGGCGTTCCTTTGCCTGCACTCCTCCTCCCGCCGCTCCTGCTCGTGCACCTCCTCCATGCGGGTGTACATCTTCCTTTTGCAGCAGCGTTCCATGTAGGCCATCTCCACCCCCCAGTAGGTCAACTCATCGTGCAGGGAGAGGACGCACATCTCCCGCAGAAGACGCAGTTTTCCCGCCGCCAAGAAGTTGAGGATGACCCTGAAGGCGGAGGGCGAGCGGTCGAAGAAGAACTCCTTACGAGCTTCGTCATAGTCGTCGCAGACCCTGGCGATGTCCTCAGGTGAGCGACAGCCACACAGGCGACCCAGGCGCGTGAGGGGGAACTGTTGCAGGGTGCTCCAAGGAAAGGTGTAGCGATTCCCACCAACATTGATCACTGCCAGGAGTCTGTGGTCGATGGACACCAGGTCTTCTGGCCTCCTGATGAACTGAGCCCTTTGGTAGTACACACCCTGGAGAGAGAGGAACGATAGGTTTGAATCTGTGAGTGGAAAATGGAAATCAAGCAAAGTTCATGATTCATCTGGCAGCAGTAAAAAGAAAAACTGTGGCAACTTCCATGACTGCCCCAGGTGCCTCATACCTTAATAGTCTCCGTTTCAGGGATCTCGGTGAAAATGTGGTCGAGGCTGCTGTCATCACTGACAGACAGGTTGCTAAAGTCATGGTTGGCATTACTGATGATGGGCATGGCGGCATCTGGAAGGCAGGCTGTTCCAGATTGGGCAGCTTAAACCAGACGAGGAGGACAGAGAGGAGAAAGAAAGGAAAACAACAGAGCGGTCCTAGTGAGAGAAGGTCTTTGGTCTCGCTGTTTTCACTCAGTGTCACATAAGCTTTCGTCTGGGACTTGAATCAATACGACGAAATCCCAGAAAGTCCAGGAATGATGGGAGTCCAGAGAACCTGGTGTCGCATTGACGGAGAGTGATGGGTTTGAAGCTGCCGTCAGTCTCCCTCACTGGTCTCCGCCGGTGCCTCTGGATTCAGTGTCACGACGGCAGGTAATCCTGGTCCAAAGCCAGTCTCTGCAGAAGGAAAGCCCAGACAGAGAGGGTGGATCAATGTTGACAGAACGACAGGATGGATGAAAGAGTCAAACGTGAGTCATCGGGAGGAGGATCATCGGTGTCTCCGCAGGTGGATGAAGGAGGACCTACAACAGGAGGTGGTGTTATGCAGTTATAGAGAGAGACAGACGGAAGGAGAGAGGATCTTAAAGACACTGCAGTGTCCGTCTTTTACTGCCTTACAATAAAACACAAGACAGATGGGTTCTGCTGCTGTGAGCAGTGAAGGTCTGTAACGGATCAGGTGACCATTCACTGACCACAGACAAATGAATGTCTTTTTTATATCAATGTCTTTGGAGTCAGACTTTTGTAAAAAATAATAACTCTGGGAATCAAACCCCAGACTCTCTACTATCTGCTTGCACAGCAGGAACGCTAACCACAGGGAATCTGACAAATATTAGCCCTGCTAACTCTCATTTCCAATTCAAAGCTTATTCATACTTTTGTAATAAAGTTAAGAAAACCTTTTTATCTAAACACGGCGAAACTCAAAGAGACACCCACAAGGTTTTTAACCAACAGCCCAAAGCCTTTATACTTGAACCACGGCCTTGTTTTTTCAGGCAGGAAAGCTTTCAGCTCTCGACATGTAAAGTACAGTATGGAGGAGGCGAGACCTAACAGCTTTAGCTGTGGCATCCTTGGAGTGAGTGTTAGAAAGTTAGAGGAATTACAGCCAAAAAGAACATTCAGGTTGTTCACACTCAGACTGAGTCATTAGCAGTTAAACATGACGCCAGTTCCTGCAGGAGACAGTGTGAGAAAAACAGCAACCAAAGTGTTTTCTTGGCAGTTTGATTCCCATGAAACTTACTGACGGTCTGGCACCGCGACGCAACGTCTGCCCAGAATGTTTTGCTGCTTATCGGAGTCTTAAAATGTTGAGGTTATATTCCACACTGGGTCCAATTATGGCATCCAAATATGGCTTGATGCTTCTGATGCATAAAGATGAGCAGATAGAAATCCTACTTTCTACTGACATTTAGCAAAGTTTCCTTAATCACATTCAGTAGGAAAAAAAATTAACCTTTAAGATGAGGTGCGAGCATTTACTAGAGACTGCATTATTCAACAACTTAACCCAGTGACACGTCGACTTGAATCTTCTGGGTGTTTGTTCCTCGTTGACTTGGTCATTGACTGACCCAGCAGTGATTTATTTACACTTTTTTAAACAGACTAAAGCGCTTTCATCCATTTTTGCTTCGTTTCATCTTGTTTTCCAAACAACCTTGGTGCTTTGAACTGCAGCTCCCAGTGAGTTCACTTCTCTGTGGGAAACTTTATTCAGACATCGGGCTTCACTCTGCTGGTCATATCTAACAAGGATTTAAGCCAAAACCTGAGGTGAACATTATTAGTTTAGAGTTTTGATGGAGATCTACAGGGATGTACGATAATATCTGTCTGCCAATATGAATGGACCTGATATAAGATATATGCGTTTTTCCTCTGATAAGGAAAAATTCTACCACGATGTCTAAGTTTTGTCTTTGCAAGTAGATGATATTAGAAATTAAGCAAAATTTGATATTTGCAAAAGTTAATATCAGACACCTTTAGTTTTACAATGACTTCCTGAAGTTTCCATCCTTTTGAGTCCTCAGGTACCAACCATCTTAACTGGCAGGAGCCAGAATGACCACCAGGGGCAGAGGTCTACTCCTAAATCATGCACACTTAAGAAAAACACGTAGCATAAGGAGCGTACGAAAAAATCAGAAGGAGTCAACCCCAAAGTATTATAGCCTAAGTTTGATCAGCCCTCTCATTGGATGGGGTGGGTCTGACTGACTAGTGGGCGGGCCCAGGCCCACCCGTGGCTACACCTATGCGTAGCATCACCTTAAAGAACCATCACGTTGAAGCCGGAGAATTTATTCAAATATTTGAAAGAAAACATTGAGAAATAATGATTAAGTGGGCGGTAATGTAACTACAGACAAGACCAGCCTGAAGAACAGAACGCCTTCTTGGTCAAAAGAGTCAACTCTGCAGTCCTCAGGCCCCAGGGTGCCGCAGTGGTTACGTAACCCTATATTTAGCACTGCTCTAATAAACTGGGATTAAAACAAAGGCAAAATAAAACCCTTTTCATTTTCATCTAAAACACAATAGATGAGCAGCAGCCAAAGTCTGTCTCTCTACAGACAGGGACAGACAGGGACATTCGCCCTCTGACCCAGGTGGAAACAACTGCTCTGATCCTTAGGGACGCTAATAACCACATCAGAACTGGACGCCTGCCCTGTGTCGTCCCCGTCTCCCAGCGTTGGTGACAATTCCAGATTTTCCACACGTGCTGCAGTGATACTGGATTATTCCAGAATCTGTCATGGCCGTTCCACACATTGCTGTGACAGTGAAGGATGAAAAGAGTTCACAATGTTCTGCGCAGTATCCGTCCACAGTAACCACAGCAGAGTGGAGTATTTGAGAGGACACGGCGGACAGTTTGAAGCATTGGACCGCACCAACATGCGTCACTAATTTAGGTCCAGAGGGACAGGATCCTGTACTGGAGGAACTAATATATCAGCGCTGTCACAACGCCACTGTTTCATTTCTACCACACAGCGAGCGAGAGCAGGGTGAACTGTTACAATCGATTGGTATTCCCTTCGGAGGTGGCAGGGCTTTCCGAGTGGAAAGTTAATTGAAGAGGGTGATTTGAGCCGTGCACTGGTGTTATCAGCTGGATGTCCACGCGAGGATCCGGGAGGAGTTGTAAAGTCAAACTCCAGTCTGTCCTCTTTACATTCATGAGGGGTTTTTGTGCAAGAACTCTTCCTCAATCTGGTGGTTTTGGTTTGTTACAGTCATGGACAAAACTCAGCCGGGGTTGAAATTGGTCCATTTGTCTCCTTAAACTAGTCCGGAATCATTACACTCCTGCTTTATCCATGCAATACCCACATTTTTCCAATAGATGGCACAGTAGGGGCTGAAAGCGTTTCATGGAAGCCTATACATGTCATTGATTTCAAAGTTTGCTCACATCTGTTGTAGCAGCATCTCCCCTGTAGGGGGTGGTAAAACACTGTTTGATTCCCCTATTTGTCAAGGATGTACAAACAGATACAACACTGGTTAAAGTGGATGATACTTCATCTATGGCCCATCTGGACTTAATGATGGACATTGGTTTACGGTCAAATTAAGTTCATGGAAAAACTGAGTCATTTGTTAATGAAGGAAATAAACAAACAAATAAATAATTGTACTTAAATCCATCAGAAAGTTTTGCCAACTTTATTTTTTCACGTGTGTGTTTCAACAGCATTCTTGAAATTGCATTACTGCCACCTACAGGGTGCTCGTCTCCTCGTCTCCAAAATCTACAAGGACAGAAACGATTCCATATCGAAACCATCCATTCTGCCAACAAAGGAAATTAAACTTGTGACTCTCTTGCAGTAAGGCAAGGACACCACCCGAATAGAATGCAACAGAAAGACCCCACACCACCATACACTCCTAGTCCTGCGTTTAACGTTCGACTCGTTCTTTGCAGGAAATAATGGTGCGTTCGTTCAAAGCCAGTCCGTCAGTCAGACGTCATTCACCGCAGAATAAATGGCTCCAAAAAAATCATTTTTGACTATTTTCAGTGACAGCGAGAGTTGCGGTAATGATGGACCCGCACTGTGCGGCTCTCACTCACTCACTCAGCGCGTTCTATATTCATGGACGTGTCAACGCTGACTGCATCGCCAGGAGCGACTGGAGAAACCGAGGCTCATCTGGAGGCACGGAAGGCAAACTCTGCCTCCACCTCTCCTCCACCTCTCCTCCATCTCTCCTCCATCTCTCTGCACAACTTCCAGAAACACAGACCGTGAACGGAACAGATGTGTGAGCGCGCGCAAATCGACCCGTCTGGACCAGAAAGACTGTTGATCCCGTGAGTTTGACATGAATGATTCAGGAGGAGATGATCAGGACCACTCCACTCCAGGTGGTGTCGAGGAGACTCGGTTCATCCGCTGATATGAGGCTATCGGAATTTAGGATGAACCGCATGAGGCGGGATCGGCTCAGTGAGAAGGAGAACCGTGGAGAGGGAACTTCATGCAGTGAAGACATCAGGCATCGGCACAAGTTGGGAAGCGCGCCTTACCGTCTCCATCCGCGCACTCGGCTCCACCTGCTCGCTCCGTCATCAAAAAGATAGAAATCCCTTCGTTTCCTCCGTTTGTTGCATCGGAGTCTCCACCTGCGACTTCAGCGATCAGATCCAACCAACGAACACCCGGGACGAGGCCAGAAGAGCGGCCGCTTCAGCATCATCTCTATCATCCCCACCAGGCATGAAGAGGAGCGGAGCGGAGAGCTGCTGCGGTGGATGGAGGTGTCCCGTCACAGCTCAGTTAGTGCTGCTGCTGCTGCTGCAGGAGGAGGAGGAGGAGGAGGAGAGGGAGGAGAGGGAGGTGAGGGAGGAGGAGGAGCGGGGAGAGAGCAAGTTCAAGTTTGCGTAAAGGAGGCGGTGCTGCAGGTGTGTGTGAAGGTGGAGTGAGTCCATGTGTGTTTTTGTCTGATGCCAAGTGTGAAAGACAAGGACACTACAGTGAAACACATGCTCTCTCGGCTTCCGCGCGACAGGGGGCGCGGTTCTCTCCCTACACGGAAGGATCCGCAGTCAGAGTCTGTGCAACAGAACCGCGTCCAACAAACAAAGAACCGACGAACCGTCTCTGTGATTAAATATAATAATCTTCCAGTTTTTATGGCCTCAGAGTGGACCAACATCTCAGAGACTTCAGGAATTGAAGAAAGACACTCACGAAGATCTTCTTTAACAGCTCTCTGCTGCCCCCTAGCAGAATAGGATTTATTGTTCAGCCTTTTAGGTTTTGATAAACAAAGAAAAGAAAATATATATAGAATAAGTAATGAATAAAATGTTTTTGTCTTATTTTGATGCTTTCCCAAACTGTGATGTTTTAGAACATCTATCAAATATCAATTGCACAATGTCAAAAGGTCAAAGGTAAGAAAACTCCAGGTTAAAATACTTCAGTGTTGCTAAATGACATATTCCTAAGCAAGAAGCTAGCTAGATGTTAGCGCAAATGTTCCTCTAGAACAATTCAAAACCAATCATTTCCTCCAAAGGTAGAAAGGCTGAGAGTGAGGAAGTTTTGCAGCATCTGAACGTGACCTTATCTGTTCCACATCGAATCAACCCGCGGCCCCCGGCCCTGAATCTGCACCTCCAGTGCAGGGAGAAGGAAAACGTCAGAGTGTAATTCTGTTTTAAGGATTCAGTCTCAGTTTATCTGCATCAGCCACATCAGAACAGAACAGTCGTCCTTGAGAGGCAGCTCATTAGGAGCCAGTACCTGAGGGAGATGTTCAACCAGGAAAACACTCTGTCCTGAACCCACCACTGCAGGGGAACAAACCAGAAGACACAGAAGACATTAGGGTCTGGACACAGGAACTGTGCAGGTACGGGGGTGGGGTTGGGCGTGGGTGGAGTCTTTATCAGTCGCTCAGTTTCAGTTTGAAGGTGTTCGTGTACATATATATGTTCATACATATACAGACATACATGCATATAACACATATATGTGTATATATATATATATATATATATATATACATATATATATTTGTGAGGGGGGTGGACCATGCTTAGGGTACTTCAGCGGTAAGTTTGCAGGAGGGAGATTCGAACCAGGGACCCTGTGGACCCAAGTCCACTTCCTTAACCATTTGGCCACCAACTGTCCCCAAAATAAAAAGTCTTCTTCCTTTCCTTTTGTCTTGTCCCTTTTTTAGGGGTTCACAGCAAGTCAACAATTTTCAATCTCCCCCTGTCCTCTCCATCTTCTCCTCTGACTCCAACTACCTCCATGTCCTCCATCAATCTCCTCTTTGTCTCCTACCTGGTCGCTCCATCTCTAGGATCATTCTTCTACCAATGTATCCACTGTCCCTCCTCTGAACAAACCATCTCAATCTGTCTTCTCTAGCTTCTCCAAACCTTCCTGTCTGTGTTGTACCTCTAATCACCTCATTCCTGATCCTGTCCATCCTTGTCTCTCCTGAAGACAATCTCAACAACCTATGCACAGTAACATATATATATGTACATCAGTACAGACTCATCATCATCTGATCTATTGATCTGAAGCAGGGGAACCTTCTTGAACGTCCATCAACCTCAGTCTCTGATTCTTGATGTGGGATAATAATACCACGGGGGGGTAAGGTTGGGGGTCATCAGAATCCTGAGGGGATTTAAATTCCAGCTCAGTTCAAGGTCAACACTGATTCTGAATCTGAACCAGGAAGTTCCTACTGGTGTGAACTCATTATTCAGGCGACAGCTGGGACAAATGAGACTAATTCAAGAACATCAGGGGCTAAAACGGAGCAGCAGGAGAAGACAGAGCACCGTGGGTGTCCACTCAGCTCTGGTCCTCAGACTGAGGACACGGGCTGGGCTTTGACTCTGACACAAGATGACAAAAACAGGCCTCACACCTTCACCCAGGTGTGTGTGTGTGTGTGAGCTGGCTGACCACAGGTGGCAGACAGGAGGAGAGCTGTCTGAGTTAACCTGCTTAGGTCCTGCTGCAGCGTCCTCCCGTCCCCGGGCTGTTCAGGTCTCATTGTTCCTGTTCCATTAATCTGCCTCACACCTGCAGCCGTTGTTCACCGTCAACACAGTCACAACACAAACACCGCTGCAGCGCGGTGCCTTCTAATAGCGCCTCAGTCTGGAGGATTAAGAGTTTAATCCCTCACAGGCAGGAGGGAGGACAGATGAGATCGGAGCTGGACGCCGTTTCTGGCCTGTGAGGTGCATACAGAGGAGGAGCAGAGAGTCACCGGCGGTTAGAACGCACCGGGGAAGACCTGGATTCTCCAGGTTTCCTGACCTTTCCAGCCCTAAAAATCATCTCATTCCTCTCCTCTGATGTCTCCATCTGCCTCCTCCTCCTCCTCCACCTCCACCTTCACTTCCCCCGGTTGGAAAGTGTTTGATCTTTCCAAGAGCTCAACTTTTGATCAGATTAATTGCTCTCCATCTTAGAGGACTGTGTGCATAGTCAGATAACACTTAACATCAGGGCTGGAAATGGGAGCAAAGGGTAACGAGAGGGAAAATACACGGAGGCAAATGGAAAAGAGACGAAGACATTTGTCAGAGATAAGGAGCAGAGGGTTTAACGTCTTTTGTGGAAAAAGAGAAGATAGACTGTGAGGAGACAAGTGAAAACGAGAGGTGAGGGAGAGAGAGACATAAAGGAGGACGACCCCAGCTCAGTGTCTGACGACAGTAAGATCTGAAGACGCTCCTTTCTGATCAGTTAAATATTCTGTTTGAGTTGAAGTTTGACAGAAAGAACAAGCGAGACCATGTCCGTCCATCCCTCTATCTATATCTTATAGCTTTGGACATTCAGCCTCACATTTCTGTTTCAGTTTCCACCTCTTTAAGCCTGAGATTTCCAAACACAATTCCTAAATAACAAGGTCTTTCAATTCCCAATCAACAATAAAATGGTGAGTGTAATGATTCCACTCGACTTCTCGGCCAATTAGCTCACTCTGGTCTGCACCATTTTATCGGAGCTCCTAATTAAGGCGAACTTAATCGACACATGTAAAGTCATCCCCCCCTGTTGGCCGCAGCCAATAAAACAGCTCTTTGGAATTGGAGAAAAGATTCATAAGCAGAGTGAGAGGAAATCGACCAGGGCTGCACCGTTACAGCACGATGACGGCGTGAATGATAAACTCCACCTTGGGATTCGCAGTGATTGACTGACGGCTGATTAATGAGTGCTGGGCATATAAATATTTAGACCTCCACCAGCCTCCACCAGCCTCCACCGGGGCATTTCAGTCCAAATGAGCAAACATTATATATGCTGCTGAGAGCGGGAATAATTCATATTCAAAGCAGGTTTACAGCTTATCAACACGGCTCCCCACTGACTTCAAAATCCCTCTCTGCATAAAAGAGAAGCCTGAGCCGCGGCTGCCAGGTGTTGGAGCGCTCACCGCCACCACCGCCGCCGCCGCCGCCGCCACTCCACTGCAACCATCCCTGCCTTTGTTTTTCCTTGGGTCGAGTACAATAATCACAGCCACTCAGTTCCACCAGACAACACAGTCAATGGGAGGAATTCTTCACAGGTATCAGGCCATATCTGAACTCTGCACAGTGCACTCTAATCCAATCCACTTAAAGGATGAAAGGCAACCCATTAAAATGCCCGTGTACCCTCTTCCAGGGCACTTTCTCAAACTGCTGCTCTCTGCCTCAGGAAAACACCAAACTTTAAATTTGTTTCCAAGACTCCAGGCAAAGATCTTTGTAGCTGCTGCATTTTTGAGAACTCTCAAAGAGTGACAACGAGGAATGAGGGGAGCTGCAGTCGCCCCCCAAGAGGAGATGTTGAAATAAAACCTATGATGAGAAGATGAAGATGAATGAATGAATGAATGAAGTTCATCCAGTGAGAGATTTCTCCAGACTTGTTTATCGAACCTTGGAGCCATTGGGTGTAAACCTTTACACCAAGACAAATGGAAAAAGTCAAACCTTCATATATATGAAGGTAAAATAGCTTCTGCTGAATAACAGACAATTTTGAAGCATTTTTGGATCTGTCCCTACCCTCGGCCAATCCCATGATAAACTGTAAATCTGGGTTAAATTGCTGCTCCAGTATTTATAATTAACTGTACTTCATGGATTTTCTTGGGTCTTGGGACTTGGGTCCACAAGGCCCTGGGTTCAAATCCCCCTACCTCCAAGCCCTGAGCATGGTCCCCCTCCAGGCTGCTCCACAGGCACTGGCTCCTGAAGGATTAATAGAAAAAAAAGAAAGACATTTCCCATAATCAATAATATCATGGATTTTAGTGACAAAAATAACACACACTTCATATGGAGCAGCAGTTCAGACTCAGGATGATGTAATATATACAATAGTATCTATAATATCTATATCTATCTCTAATAATATATATCCAACATCATGTCACTGTCCTGGTCTGAGAACAGTTCCAGTCAGCGGTTACTAACGGTGCACAGCACTGATCAATCCTGGACAGGTTCTCTGGGCAGAGTAAACAGTGGAAATCCAATCCCCGCGGACTCTCCTTACGTTCTCATGTTCTCCAACTGTCCACTCTATCTCATTACAGGTAACAAAATACAGACGGGCACTGCCCTGGGATCAGTACGGAGCCTTTGATTGAGTGATAATGGGCCGGGCCAAAAGAGAGAGGAGACTCACCTCATCTAGCTGCCTAATCACCTGTGGACACCGTCAGAATTAAGTTAATTGGACGAGTATTGATCCTCCTGAGAGAGTGGCATTAGGCTGATTCCAACACTCTGTTTGTGTCTTTTCAGGCATGTAAGAACATTTATCTTTTTTTGTCAAAGATAAATGTTATGTCCTTGCAGCTACTGTCGGCCACAGTTTTACTTTTCATTAACAATTCCAGGAGCTGATGAAAAAAACCACAGTCGGAGACGATGAATTATCCACCGTCTCCACCGTCAGCTCTATTTATACCCCGGCACAGGTGCCTGAAACAACTGGACACTCAGCAGGATGACGCTGCAGTTCGAGTTACCGCGCTGTAAAAGTTGTATGATCGCAGTGACGTCGGTGACTCACGTCTGTGATCCTGAGATGATCCTCCTGTTTAAGCAGCACAGATCCAGAATGACGACAATTCCTGGATGAAATCAAACACAGAAAAATGTGGAAAACCAGGTAGAAACACAGAAGGAATTATTCTGCATCTATGGCCCTGACTGTGAAGTAAACCTGTACAAAATAATGTCACAAAGAATAAAATAGAATCTGAATTGAAAATTAAATATTTGGACATAATCACCTGGATATCAGCCATAGCTAATATAAGTTAGTTAGTAGTTAGTTAGTATTGAACAATTAGAAAATTGTGAATATAAACATTCCAAAAATGACCAATAAAAATTCTAAATAAAACATTCAACGTACATTTTCGGCAAGAAAAATTCAGTGGCTGAAAATGAGCTGTGTCTCCAGAGCCCAGTGATCCCTGCAGACTCTCCTTGTCTCCTACTCCAGTGAAGAGGACTCATGGTGACCTTGAAGACCAACACACTCTGACTGCAGATTGTGTATCGCCCCCCCCCAAACCCCCACCCCCACCCCCACTCTGGGACTCTGGTGTTTGGGGGGTGAAACCTGTGAATTAGCCCTAAAAGCCTCTGAAGTACAGGGTGAGTCAAACCCAGAAATGAAATGCAAAGAAATGTCCCAGTGAGTCCAAAGCTGTAATACACTCTTGGTGGCGCTCTTTATGACTGGAGTGAATGGATGTGCTTAAGGAGGACACGGACGGGCAGAGCTGAGGAGACGAAGTGGAGACCAAGCTCTGCAGCAGGGAATAACAAAATTACCGTCTTTTACTGCTCTCTGGGTGACGGAGGGGACACACAGTGACACCATCACTGTTACAGTGTCTGCTGGAGCATTTACTCCATCGTCGGGTGGATGAATGTGAGCCGCGCTCCTTAACTGCTGCAGCCACATCAGAGTAAATGAGCAGCTGGAACCACATGTGAAGGGAGTGAGACAAACAACACAGGTGGAGGAAGCACTGGAAGATGGGATAATGGAGTGAAGGTGGAGGTAATGGGAGGGACGGGGGGGACAGTTGGTGTAAGGAGAGACGGAATTTACAGCCAGAGAGAAGAGACAGGACAGGAGTTCAATCCTGGAGCCATTTATCTACAGTGGTGGACAAAAGGTTTTGGGACAATTTGGGAAAATTCTACAAAATCTCAAATATTAGGATGAAATACCAGTGTAAAAATATAACTACATTATATTTAATGTATTGTATTACAAGAAAAACTGACTGAAAAAACTGAATCTAAATTCTTCAATTTCCTTTTTCAGAAGCATCAGTATCCAAATTTTTCCAAGACTGAACAAATAATAAATAAACCATCACCTCATTAAGTGAATGTTTGGTAGTTCTGCCTTTAGCACCAAGTAGTGGTGGATTTTTTTTCATTTTCCCAAATAAAAAAAACAAAAAAAAACAATTTATTGGTTTCTGCCTCCAAGAAACACTGTTTACTAATTTACTTAGAATTCCTCTCTCTAAACATCAAAAAATGGACATAAACACATTTAATGATTTTATAAAATAACCAAAAATGAGAAAAATTACATATTATATTATTATAAAACAGACAGAGAGGCAGCGTCAAATGTTCAACACTGGTAACTCCTTTGTGAGTTCTGCAGGATGTTTTTGACTCCAGGTCGAGGAAATGAATCAAGTTCTTTCCAGAACAAAATACAGTGTTGAGAAATCAAGAGCAGCTGCAGAACATTCTCCTCAGGTCTGGTTAAAGGGTTAACGTTACAACAAAACAGAACCTTGTCTGAACAGGTTCCATCTCCATCTAAGTGACACCGTGACGCTGCGACCGTCTTCACCGACCAAATGTCAAACCTTTCTTCTGCAGACAGAAGGAACAGGAAGAGAATAAAAGACTCATTAAAGTGGTGATGATCTGGACTGTTTGACCCAGGCTGAGGAGAACACTTTCCATCACAAACACACACACGCAGGCCTCCAGGGTCGACCTAATGGGCAAGTGTGTGTGTGGGTGTGTGTGTGTGTGAGTGTGTGAGCCAGCCAGAGAAGAAAACGAACACACACACACAGAGTCATGTATCTACATCCTTACACACCCACCACATCCATCTCCCCGGCTCCCTCTCCATCCGGGCTCAAACCAGTGCACTAATTAATTCCCAGCCCAGAACACGGCAGCGTGAGGAATAGGCTGGAGCATGCAGGAGGAGCAGGAGGAGCAGGAGGAGCAGGAGGAGCAGGAGGAGCAGGAGGAGCATGAGGAGCAGGAGGAGCCGTGTCAGCCCTGCAGCAGAATAATTACAGAAAAAAAAGAAAGAGAACAAAAACCCGACAAAATTCAACGTTTGCTGTTTCACTTTAACAGAAAAACCAAAGTTCTGCAGTCAGAGGGACGTTGTGTCAGTCAGGGGCAGTCACCAAGGGCGCCACCTGCTGGATGGCCTGACACTGCTGGCCAAATCAATTTAAAATTTAAATGAAAATCTGACAAATGCAAAAAAGAGTTTGGAGCAAAACTGTTTTTAAAAAAGGAGGTTTCCTTTCAAGACCCAGCAGAAGATGGGAGACACCTCCAAGTAGTGAGGAGATAGTACTACGAGTACTACTACTACTACCACTACTACTTCTTGGTCAGTCAAAGCCAGTTTTCAGATCATTCCTCCCCCCATGGTTCTCTAACAGTAGAGTTGGAGAATGAAACTATCAGACAGATCATTAGGCCACGAAGGAGAGGGAAGAGAAGGAGAGAGTGGCCGACAGACGAGGGGAGATGATGAGAGATGTTCCGATGTCTCTGCCAATCAGAGAGAGGATCAGAACTGCAGGGTCAGTGGCGTAGGTCAACAGAGACACCAGCCACCGTTCACTCAATCTCAATTTTAAAATCCCACACTTTCAAAGTCAAAACTTTCATAATTATCGCAAAAATAAATAATGATGTGATTTCACTGTGTTTGTTTAAGTGATCATTAAATGTTGCACCACCTGAGGTCAAACAGCTGTTGTCCATTCATGGCGTGTGGACAGATGGGGGCGGGGGGGGGGGGTGGGGGGGGGGCGGGGGGGGGGGGGGGGGGGGGGGGGGGGGGGGGGGGGCATAATCTTGCCCAGGGCACCAAAATGGCTGGAGCCAGCCCTGTCCCAGCAGAGACAGTAGAGGACAGTGGGACCATCAATAATGTATGATACCATGTGTCCATCGTCCTGTTTGTCGATTGATTCAGATGAATGGAGCAAAGAGGGAACAGGATCACAGGAAACACTTGATCCTGGTCGTACCTATTTATAGACGGTGCCTTAGTAAGCATGTTATTCTACTGACTGCACCGTCCGCTCCACTGAACTCCACCTCTTCAGTCTGATGCCCATGAGATCAGGACTTTACTCTTCATTCATCTTTACTTTCAAACACAAACATTCATTTTGAACTCGTCTCGTCCCTTTTTTTCAGGTGTTTCCACAGCGAGTCAACAATCTCCATCTCCCCCTGTTCTCTCCATCTTCTACTCTGACTCCAACTACCTCCATGTCCTCCCTCACTGCATCCATCAATCTCCTCTTTGTCTCCTACCTGGAAGCTCCATCTCTAGGATCATTCTTCTACCAATGTCTCCACTGTCCCTGAATGTCGAGACAAGCTTAGCATTAATTATTCAAGACATTCGTGATGGAGACGTGAAACGTCTTTGAATGTAATCGTCGGTTCTAAACTGAAGGTTTTGTTACTGCCCTCTACTGGTTGAATACTGTTCATGTTTTGCATTAAAGGATAAAAAACAAACAATGAGAAAATAAAAAAATATACTGAGACCCAAAACCTTGAGTGCTACCATCATCTCCTGAGGGAAACAGTGTTTCAAGGAGGCTGAGGTGGGAAGAGTTTGAAGGAACTTGAAGGAACATTAACCTTTGGTGACTGGAGGACGAGACAAACTCTCTCTTCATCTACTGTCTCTGTCCATCTCCTCCAGCTACTGTTTGGACGAAACAACCAGGAACAACGTTCACAGAATCATGGTTCTCACCGTCGACTGTTGAATAACACAGACGTCTGAAGACGTAGTCCAAGGACAGAGCTGTTCTGCGAGGCAGAAGAAAAGGTCCACTGTTCTCTGGAACTGTCACGATAAGACTCTCAGAGCTGCAGGCGAGAAGGCAGCTTCACGAGAAGGAGACAAGAACATAGACGACGACAACGAGGAGGGAAATGAATAGAAGACCACGTCAGGCGCCTCCATCTCTGCTCCACTCCTCCACCTTCATGTCAGATGACCATAATTGGCCTCATTATTAGTTCACATTGATGAGCTTTGGTTTGTCGACATGAATGAACTCTTGTTGAAGATGTTGGAGCTCGAATGAAAAGGCAATGATTAATAATAGATGTGTCACAAAAGAAATAATAATTATCTGCTGTTGGAGTCTGGGTTGGGTTGGAAAAATGGGGTAAAAAGGTTTTTCTTCCGCTGAAAATAAAGAGTGAATAATAAAATAAAATAGAACCAGACTTGAATCAGTGCAGGTTAGAAATTAAAAAAAGATTCATTTTTTGAGTTCTCTTGGAGAGTCTTGGTTCAGACATCAGAGCTGACGTGACCTCCAACAAAAGTCAGAAGATGTTTCTGTGATTGAAGAATGGATGAAAAACAACAGACGTGATGTTTTCCTTCTATTTAAAGGTTAACTTTCTGAAGCAGTGTTTGCTCCTCTTCCTCTTCCTCTTCCTCTTCCTCTCCTCCAGCAGCCTGTCTGGACTCGCAGTGCGACGGTTAATAATTCACACTGAGAACAAGGGTCCATTAGAGCTCAAAATGATACAGCTGAGAACATGGGACCAGCTGCTCTCAGGAAAACCAAGTCCAGTCTGCTGTCCTCCTGCTGGACTCTGCTCTCCGTCCTCCAAAGAAAGAAAGAAAGAAGGAAGGAAGGAAAGAAGAAGGGACAGACAGACACTGAAATGATGGATGAGTTGTTGGACAGTTGGATGGATGGACAGATGGACAGACAGACAGACAGATGGATCTTCAACCTTGTCTCTGTTCCCTGGCCTCAGGGCAGAAGTCTCCACCACTGTCACCCAAATCTCACTGATCTAAACTGTGAAGAACCCAGAAGAAATGAAGAAGTGGGTCAGGACGGTGCTATGATCAGAGCAGCTCAGTGGGAACCTGGCAGCAGGTGGATTAGAACCTGAAACCACCTCCTTCACACACAAATACCCGTGTATGTATATATAAGCAGTCCAACATGTCTCCCTCAGGTCAGAGTTCACTCTGCTGTAAATGTTGGAAACAGCTGAATATTGAAGGTCACGTGAACCTGCTTCACTCTTTCACTGTCAAGGCTTTAATCCAATCAAACGTCTTTATTATCCGTACGTTCTCACCTGTTCAGGTCAGGAAGCTCCATCCGTCCTCCTGAAATGATTTATGACTGAATGAATGAAAGGGACTTCAGCTGAGTCCATGCATCTGATGTTTTAGTAGAAGCAGGTGTTTGAAGAGATCCGTCCACCGTGTTGACGCTCACAGACGGAGTGACCTTGGCTTCACTGCAGAGGAGTGAGTGAAAGTATTCAGGATGAAGAACAATGAGGAAGACCTTGAAAGAATCTTCCTTCAGTGAGTGACTGAGTGCAACACAAACACGGGAGTAAACAGAGAAGATGGTTCTGACAACAACAGAACCATCTTCTCTGGAACGTCAAGGCTGAAGAGAAGGGTTTTTCCAACCACACCAAGGTCGATGAGAGAAGCTGCAAAAAATACGACGACGGACCGGAGATGAAAATGAAAGACAAGTCAAAATGTTATGATTTTAAGGACTGTTTAAAATTGTATTTATTTAATCACATTTTTCCAGTAGCAGGTCGTGCATTTCAGCAAGTCTTTGTCCACGGACATGGAGGCTAATGCTGAACGGTCGGATTTCTGATGTACTATTTTGGACGCTTCAGTGCCAAGAATAGTCGTTCAACAGAGGCAGTGATGGTTGCAGCCAAACAGACCAATGTGTAAAGTTTCCCCATACACTCAATATTTTTATCTGATTTTTTTATCCGTAGAAAATTAAGTAGATCAGCGGGATTTTCCCCTTCAAAATCTGCCGTGGACGAACTCCCAGGAGAACTTATCCAATCACAAAACACGTATGTGTTGCCTTCTAAGTAGGGCCAGCTAGATGGCCCTGATATCGCAATCTCGCAGGATGATCGATCTGAGCGCTGAACGGGCTGAGTCCACTCACTTACAGCGGGCAGAGCTCTCACTCTGGATTCTGAAGGCTCTGCTAGTGCAACACTAGCTAGCTGAAATATGATTGGATAAAACGTCTATCCGTTAATCGTTACTAAGACTTGGGTCTTCACAACGGCCACCCAAATCACATTGCACCATACTGTACCTCCCTGCAGGTGGTGAGCCCACTGGAAGATAAAAGCCGGGATTCGAACAGAGACATTGCCTCTGGGCTAAAGTGAAGGCCTGAATAATAATAATATTACACTTTAGGGCAGCGGAGA
The DNA here is from genome assembly GCA_016785265.1 of Paraplagusia blochii. Lineage (NCBI taxonomy): Eukaryota > Metazoa > Chordata > Actinopteri > Pleuronectiformes > Cynoglossidae > Paraplagusia > Paraplagusia blochii. Next base: position 78,098 of record JAFBJS010002138.1, on the reverse strand, counting down.
AGGCTTTGCTGGCCCTGACGACTCACCAATGCATTTTTCAAAGGTGTTGTTAAGACATGACTTGGATTCAAGATAAAAGACTTGACCTGGACTTAAGAGCAAAGACCTGAGGCTTGAACTTGGACGTAGACAAAGTGAATTATAAAGATTCTCGTAGTGAGCGCAGCCTAGAGGTCAAACTACCTCATAATAATTACACACTGGTCTATTCCTTATTCATGTAGCTGTAGTGAGGGTTAAAGTGCACACACAGATTCCACTGACTGGTTCATTTGCTTTTTCCTTCACAGTCTTCGTGCTCGGCTCCGTGGTGACATTTAACTGTATTTTCCAGCTCTGCCGTCTCACCGACCACATTGACCTTAAGGATTAAACCTGGGCCCAGACTCAGGCCTCAGTGAAGCCCAGCAGTAATAACATTCTCCACGATTATTCTCATCATCAAACACAGTAAAACCTCAGCAGCTCAACTCCAGTGATTTCCACTAACGCGTCCCAGCGGTCATTTCACTGACAGTAACTGACTGTAACCACGGTTTGATGACAAGACGAGGAACGATGGAGTCTGAACCTCAAACTGACTGAACCTTTGGTTAGAACATCATCAACCACTTGGTCCTTAATGTGCTGTGAAGCCTGTGCTAATCCACCTGGCGCTGCGCTAACTCATGCTAATGAACTGGGTTTGAGTTTCCATCAATAGTCAATGAAGGCAGCTCCACCCGGTGGACGGTGAAACACGGGGCCATCAAGAATCCTACCTTCTACACCCGACACCGCACGGCTCTTCTCACATCACTTGTCCTGTTCTCACTCAACCTCCTGCTTCAGTACAGCATCTGCAGCTCCTTCTGCTCATGAAGTGCCTCCTACAGGAGAGGACGGTGTAATGACCTCAGCTGAAGGTTCAAGACGGCTTTGCCTCAGAGGATTAACGGAGCAGCAGCGTCCGTGGTCGTCACTGGTTTGAATCTAAATTGAAGCAGTGGAAAAAAAAAGACCTCGTTTGGGGGAGAAAAAAAATTAGAATTGATTAAATGGGAACAAAATGAATTTGGGGAGTGAGGGGGGGGGTATTGACTCTAGTTAATTGTTCAGAGAATTGAGGAAGTGTGAGAGAGTGTGTGTGTGTGTGTGTGTGTGTGAGAATCCTTGAATAGAAGTGTAATGTATGCTAAACAGTCTGCATAGATTTTCATTTTAACTGGTCTGTGTGTGGGGGGTGGGGGTGGGTGGGGGTCGGGGTGGGGGGTTATGCATGACCCTACAGGACAAGTGGTGAATTGAGGAGGTGCATGAACTGAAGTGAAGCAGAGAGAAACAAGAACCAAAGTCATGTTAATGTGATGCATTTCTTTCTGGATAAATGAACCTTGAAGTTGCCCCTCAGTCTGTGCCAAGCGGTAGAGCGCCCCCTGCCTCCTCCAAGGTCAACATGTCCCTCTACTATATCACTTATTCATTCATCTTCATCTGCTTGTCCATCGCAGCGGCAGCTGGCACCACCCAAATCACATTGCCTTCCTGTGGGTGGTGGGCCCACAAGAAGATATGTTGGTCTGGCCTGAAGCCTTGACGACCCAAGTCTGCTTCCTCAACCACTAGGCCACCACTGCTGAACCTTCTACAGTAGTACTTTTTTAAAAGAACGTCCTCGAGATTGAAGCTTTGAAAAAAGATCTGACTGTGGCATCACAAAAATGAAGATCTTCACACACTCGTCTAATTCAGCTGAACAACCGAAACTTCAGAAGAAGAAAGACCAACCAGATCTGTTGACAACAACATGATGTCCAAGGTCAAGACAAGGACGTTCTGTCCAACATTGGCCGTCCTCTCTTCTTCATTCTCTCTTTCAGCAGATCTGTGGATTCAACCACCGTCCACAGCTTCTGCAGCTCAATACATGGCAGCAAATATAAAGCAACATGAAGGTGGAGTGCTGTGGTGCTTCACTCTGGGGGTAACGTAACGTTAAGAGATTGAAGGTGAAAATGAGGAAAGAAACACTGAAGTTCCACCAAAGAGCTGATCTGTAACTGTTGGTCACCATGGATACAAGAACTTCAGTTGTTTCCTTCGTCTGTGAAAGAGGAAAAAAAAACTCATTATCTTCTGTATAAGAGATCAAATAATCAATAATTTTTATTCTTCACCTCATAACAAGACAATTCATCCATTCAACACCGTAACGAACCACTGGTATTGATCCAATCTGATCCTTCAGGTGTCTGAGCTCCAACACTAGATCTTTGGTCTCCACGTGTCATGTTTTCCTTCTACCCTCAGATGTGAGAAGTTTACGGTGAATAAAAATCCTCATGTTTGGAATCCTGTCTGACTTAAACTCAGTTGTAACCTGTAACATTCAAATATAAAAGTTTATATATTTGTTATTTTCACACTGACGGCCACTAGAGGCCACTGTACCTGGCGTGTGCGACTTATAGTCTGGTGAATAGTTAAGAAATATCTTCCTTGAGGTTGGGGGTTTAATCCCAGCAGCTACGTCAGAGGCTGTAGATGTGAGTTCCTCACTGAATAGAAGTCTTTTTTAACAAATTTCTTTATATATTTTTTACCAAATCTTTTGGTTTTTGAAGTGTTTCTGTCTGATAATGACCTTCTCAGGCAGCAGCTCCAACCACTTTACACGAACGCAGTAGAACCTTTAGAAGAACATCTTAAACTTTGTCGTTTTGTCGACTTTTTAAAAGTTCATTCCTTCTCGTCTGGCAGAACATTTGGTTCTGGACCTTTACGTGACTCCCTGGATGTTGGAAACCTCGTCGTGTTCCTTCATTTCTCCGTCTAATCTCAACGTTTCTTCACCCACAGCCGGGTTAACGTCCAGACATATTTAAATCAACGTGAACGTCTTCTCAGATCTTCAAAGTCGCCTGGGATTTTAGCCTTTTGTCTTTTCTTAACTGTATATATTTATATAGTGTAAATATACATTGATAGATCATTTCCAACGTGAGGACAGACTGTGAGACAGACATTCAACCATCCGTGTGTCTCCAGATGAAGGACTGTCAGTCAACAGGATGGAGAGGATGAAGAAGGACTAACGAGGACCTTGGACCTAAAAATATAAGATACAAGCAGACATCTGCAGACTTGATGGACAGTGAGAAGATCATGGTCTGCTGGTTGGTTTACAGCTTCTCCTCAGGTGTCCTCACTCTGATGTTTCAGTCCAAACTCACACTGGACGTGAAAGATCTTGAAAAAGGATGAAGAAGAAGAAGAAGTGAATGAATGAACCGATGAGACTTTTGATTCTTCTCCTATCGCAGCAGTTTCCTTCCCAGACCTGCTGAAAGATGGGGAGAAATTTCAAAGTAAAAGCAGTTCCAGATCTTTCCTGTCGTCCCCAAGGCTGCGTTCAAAGACCAGCTGGAAGTGGACCTGAAGTTTTGGACCAACCTGGTCAGAAGAACGTTTTCATTCCATGTCATGAAGATGGACCTTCATTAATAAATAGAGCAGGAGAGAGAAGCTGTTTCAGCTGAGCTTCATCCATCATTAACACCTCCCACTGAGTGGACGGAGGGACGGATGGACGGACGGCCTTAAAGTGAGGAAGACAAAGACGATGGAGCTGGGACACAAGTGAGTCAAGAACCTTTGTCAATATCACGTCTTCGATTCTAGACCAGAACCAGGACAAGAACCACAGGAGACACAGTCCCATCAGTGACGTAGACGAGCTCCAGTGAGCTGATTACTAATGGATGTGAGAGGACAGTGGAGGCAGCAACAGGTGCAGCAGGCGTCCGTCCTTGTCCAATTCATCCATTAACCATGGACAGCCTCCCATTATCCACTGTATCCACTTTAATATTTTACCGTCTCCGCCCGTCCGGCTGTCACTTCTCCAACCTTGTTGCGCTCCTGTGCACCAGTGTGTGATGACGCATCATCCAGAGGGGATTAAAGCCGCGGAGGCTTGGACATCTTAATTAACCGCCTTCTAACATTTCTGCTGCAGCAGCTCGTCTCTGTTTCTTCCTTAGAAATAGAAGACGTGATGGATCCACTGGCACAAAGACACGTTCTCCAAAGAACAACAAAGACTTGTCCTTCCGTCCCGCACTGGGATCCACAGTCCACGGCCTTTTAATCTGCAGCTTCACAAAGAAAAATATTTATCCTCCAGATTATATGAGGTTCCAGGACGGATCTCCACAATCTTCAGCTGTATGTTGATTTTATCTTCTTCACAGTTAATCTCTGGGCTTAAACAGAAGGAATATTTGACAGTTTCAGATTAGAGTCTCCATCCATTAAGAGGATCTAGTATCTGCTGGTGGACTGGAGACAAATGAAGCTACAAATGTGGAGTCACATGATCTCACTGGACTCTTCCTGAATTAAGATAGAAACTTTGGAATAATTCTCCTCCTGATAGGATGCTTGACTGATCTCCATTCTCAGCTGTGGATCAAACTGGGGTCCAGGGGCCTCTACTGTCACCTTTAACGAATAAGAGGACCTTCTGGTTGTGATACTGCAGCCCAGTGGACGTCACCGCCATGGATCTCGTTAGAAGCTGAAAAAAATCTCTTGTCATGAATTTTTTAAAGCTCATTAATTCAATTATTCAACTTGTTGTAGATCCTTTATCTACAATATGAACAATTCACATCAAAGACACACGTTCTCCAGATAAATATTTCATCTTCGTGTCCAGACGGTAAACAAACTGGACACTAATGTTCGCTGTGTTCAACTATTCATGAGGAAGATGGTTTATATGAGAAGGGGACGAAGACGTGAAGCCGAGATGAAAAAGGAACCACGGGGCAGTGGACAACAGTTGGTCCTAAAATTGGACCAGAGCCACGACGTCAAAAGTAGAGACAGAAAAGTCTCCAGGCGCCCTGGACTAAAAGGCACAGTCTCAGTTAGGTGTGTCATCACTATGTTTAACACACACAAGGGACCAGTTCATAGGGCGGGGTTTTACACATAATCCACGCTCACACTTCCCCCTTTAACGTTCTCACGATGTCCTCTACCACGTCCGCCTTACAACAACACAAGCATAGGAGTGTGCTAAAAAAAAAAAAAAAAAAAAAAAGAGCGGGAGCAAAACAACGCCCACACTTCCCCCATCAACGTTCTCATAGTGTCCTCTACCACGTCCGCCTTAAAACAACACATACACACAAGCATATGTGCTATTTAAAAAAAAAAAAAGAGCGGGAGCAAAACAACGCCCACACTTCCCCTTTAACATTCTCACGGTGTCCTCTACCACGTCCACCTTACAACAACACACGCACTATAAGGTGCTGCACACTTTGAAGAAATCTAAGACTTTTATGTGTCTTTATGAAAATACAGTGTGTATTTTTTTTTTTTTTAAGTAAAATGATTTCTCTTGTTGTTGTTTATTATAACCTGAATGAAAAAAAGAAATAGTTACAACAATAATCAAAGTAAACTCATTTCTTTTGGATCCAAACATGATTGATACATTTCTAATACGCTCACGTTCACTCTGTTCAAACCTGATTATTAAAAACCTTTAACAACATCTACCCTCGTGTCACAGTGTAGCTGTAGATGCAGTTCACACATTTACCAGGAGGTGAACACAGCGTGGAGATTATCACGAGCAGCCAGTGTTTGTTGTCCGTGCTGTTGTCCACCAGGGTAGGACAGATATGGAAACAAGGGAGAAAAAAAACTACAGAACACGACAACATACAGATGTGGGCGACAACGTTCTCCTCAGACCACAGTAATAATCCAGCTGCTGCTGAGATACAGTTCAAGCAGAACATAATATGTGAGAAAGAGATGAAATGTCAGATAGTGTACGTGCTGTTGAATAATGCATGAACAAACAGTCGGAGAAAATACCACACTGAAGACAGAGGACATCGTCTCACAGCCAGGGAATACATTTGGTCTAATAAACATGAAGATGTACAGGAAGAACCACAGGGAGACGTTGAGTCCAACAAAGGTTTCCACCTAAGACATCACACCAAGGTGAAGGAAAAGGTCTACTGGACGGTGGAGAGACCAGCCATGATGGACGGATTAGAGACAGAAGACAGGAGACAGAGCTGGAGGTGGAGGAGTTAATGATGCTGATGAGATTAGGAGAGACAAGGATGGACAGGATCAGGAATGAGGTGATTAGAGGGACAACACAGACAGGAAGGTTTAGAGAAGCTAGAGAAGACAGATTGAGATGGTTTGGACATGTTCAGAGGAGGGACAGTGGATACATTGGTAGAAGAATGATCCTAGAGATGGAGCTACCAGGTAGGAGACAAAGAGGAGATTGATGGATGAGTGAGGGAGGACATGGAGGTGGTTGGAGTCAGAGTAGAAGATACAGAAGACAAGGGGAGATGGACATTGTTGACTTGCTACAACCCCTGAGAAGGACAATCTGAAAGGAGAAGAAGACTTTAGATCATTTGACTTGGCTTTAATTGGACGAATGATAAACTTTTGTTTAATTCTCCTCCTGATGAGGAAACACCTACCATTACTGGAGACACCCTGTCTCCTTCACTGTCCCTCTCTCAGTCATTCCATCTATTCTTTCTATTTCTATGGCTTCAGGTCCCCGCCCACATCAGTTATTATTTTAAACTATGAATTTTTTTACTTCACTTGTTCGTTCATCTTCATCTGCTTCCTGGTCTCAGGGGCAGCAGTCTCCACCACTGCCACCCAAATCACACTGCTCCATCCCTCCTGTGGGTGGAGAGTCCACTGAAATACTTCATTTTTAATCATCTTTTTAACTCATATTCAGCCAAAGCCAATATCAAACTAAGAAACTAAATTATTCCTTTTCATTCCTTCACCGCCTCTGTCTCAGTGTCTGTCTCCGTCCTAGTCTCTGTCTCTGTCTCTGGTTTCATCATCGTTCTATCATGTGTGATATTTACTCTACAGACCTGAGATTCACATCTTCCCTCATGGCTTACATTAAATGTCAAACTCCAGCTCAGATCCGTGGACACGCTCATAAGACCAGGCTCATATTCACGTCCCAGTTTGTTCTGGACAGAACCCTGGGCCCGGAGGACAAGATCTCACCTCCCTCCAACCCTGATCACTGAACGGATTCATCAGTGTTTCCATGCTTCATTTTCTCATTACACAGTCGAGTCATGGTGGTTGGAGACGTTTGATTGTCTGAGGACATTTTATTTTCTGAATAAATCCTTGTCTTCTAATGAACTAAACGCTTTGGAGAATAAACACAAAAACAGAAACAAAGCAGTAAAAACAACTCAAACTAATTAAAACAACAATATGCAAATACATGTTCATACTTTCAACAAAAGGAGACAAACAAACAAACAAACAAACAAACAAACAAACAACAGCCTGTGCTGCTGATCAACTGCTGACGTTGAGGATTTTTTATATTTTCCTGTGCAGAGAGTTTGGCATCAGGACAAAACCTGTGAATTAAATATTTCTGAACATTTTTAATTTTTTTAAATAAATAACTAACCTGAGGCAGAAGATGTTTGTGTCCCTGAACTGGAGCCAAATCAGCTGCAAGGATTCAAACTGCACACGTTTAGTTTCTGCCAAAAAAAGAAGAAAAAAAAGAAAAAAAAACCTGGACAGCAACGTTGACAAATCTTAATTTATACGTGAAGAGTTTATGGATGTGACACCAACACATGATTCATTTTCAACCGGTATTGGACCTTGAAAACGCTCTGGATTTTTACAATCTATTCTAATCTGTTGTGAGATAATGACTGAACTCTAAGTCTGATTAGATTTTAAACTATTTTCAAGTTGAAGCAAGAATTCTGAACAGACGTAAACAAGTCGTAAAAGAAACCACAGCAATTTCTAATTAACAGAAATGATTAGAGTGAAGTTCAGTCGAGCTCAGAATCACAGATTTGCCCGATTTTAATCACAGCTCGTTTTTTTTTTTTCCTTCTGTAATTAAACTGTGCTGCAGCGTCGTCTGTTCTATTAATCATAACAATGAGAACAGAACAACCGACGATGAAGCTCACGACGGATCTCTGAGGGAAACACAACAATTCTGCCCTGATGCTACAAACACAACATTCAGGTTTGATTTCAACTTCAGTTTTTCAGCATTTCATGTTTTTAATCAGTTCTTTTCGGACTCACGGAGGAACCGACGTTATGGTTGTCCTCCACACACAGTCCTTCCCCTGTGTCCGAGTATAAAACTGCATAAAAATTAATGTTTTATTTTCTAAAAACAGCAGCCCTTTATTCTTGACTCATATTTGACACTTTTAGCAACAGAATAAATAAGTGAAATGACCATTCCCAGGTTCTAATCCCAGGTTCCAATCCCAGGCCCTAATCTAATCTAATCTAATCTAATCTAATCCCGTCCAACGTTGGAGTGACCTTTTCTTGAACTAAAAACTTAAATTTACAGTGACCTGATCTTCATTTACAAGGAAAATAAAGCCAAACATGGAAGGACACACAGGTCAAAGCTGGTCTTCACAGACGGATGAGCGACACCACAAATAAAACTGCAAATAAAAACAGATTTTTGTGTTGATTTTCTGTTTCACGGATTAAAAATCATCACATTTTTATAGTTTGTCCAGAAAATCTCCGTCTTGACTAAAAGATGATAAAAACGACTAAAATGAGCGCAGCTATGATTTTCTTTGGCTCCTTTGTCGGCAGATAGTCCTGCTTCATATACAAGGCGATTCAATTGGATGTCACTGACCAGTAGGGGGCACCTTTTTTTTTTTCGTTTTTGGTTGTTGTTGACCTTGTGTTTCCATCCTGGTCGTCAGAACCTGAAGCTCAGTGGATCAGGGTTCCTGACCAGAAGATCAGATGTTGGTAAAAAAAATCTTTTGACCTGAGTTTTTTTTTTTTTTTTGAAGGACAAAATAAGGAGTGAAGTAAAGTGCAGAGCTGAGTCTGTGATGGTGCAGTCGTTAAACCGTGTCACATGACTGACGCCGAGTCATTACACACAGAGTGATGGTCTGGACGAGTCACCTCCCCTCACATACCAACACACACACACACACACACACACAGGCAGAGGTGGAGGAGAAGCGTTCAGTCAGGTGAGGAGAGTGAAGTGGGAGTGAAACCGGTGGTGACAGCGCCCCCACAGGTAAATCACTGAAACTGCCTGAAGATGGAGGTGAGCTGAAGATCTCCTGATCTCAAACCTTCAGCCCAGTTTGATCCGTGAGTCCTGGTTGTAGAGCAGCACCTGGAGGAGGATGGCGCCGTCGATCAGAATCTGGACCGAGCCGCACACCCAGAACTGAGCCGGACTGTCGTTGATCACGAAGTAGCTGGTCTTGAAGATGTCGCCCAACGTCCACAGCAGCACCATCTTCACACTGGACAAAGACAAAGATGTGGACACCGAGAATTTGGATTAGGAATGTCCATGGTTGACTTTACTAACCTACGGTCAAATTGGCAGTAGAGGGCGCTCTCACAGCCAATAACATCATTTTTATAAACACAAAGTCAGCTGACGTTGATGGATCTTCATCCTCTTCCGTCTGTGTCTCTGCTTATTTACGTTTCTGGCTCTTATGTAAGAGGAGTAAAAAAGACGAGGTGTGATGTCCTCAGGGAGGACGGAGACAGACTTTTCCCTGGCAGTGAAACTTGATACATTTATTCATTTCACAGACATTTTTATCCAAACTGACTTCCGTCTCCTACTGCGACCTGGGCTCCGTATCTGCAGCCAAGAAAACTTGACGCATCATCGTGAAGATTCACAGTCACCAGACGGACTTTTTCAAATAAAGATAACAGCAGTTCCATGTATTTTTGGAAAATCTTTTTTTTTGTACTTGTAAAGTCGAGTTTCCATCTTTTTCAGACTTGTTTTCACCAAAGACTTGGAGCTCAGGCACAGACTCCTCCTCCCCCACTCTGTGTTCTCCCTCTCTGGAGAACCGAGTCCCAAAGGCATGAATGGAATATGAGTTTGTTCGTTTCATTAACGCTGACTGGACGGAGCAGGACGGACCATCAGTCACAGAGAGGACAGCAGAGGACAGCATTCATCAGTGTACTGCAGGGGAGACAACAAACCACCGGAGGGAGACGTGGCTGACGAGTCCATCCTAATGACCACAGGGACAGCCGTCCTGCTCCGTTGATGAGGGACTCGTCCCAGAGACTTTCAGACCTTCCAACTGTCCCCCCCGGGCTCCTGCAGGGCCCCGAACCACGACATCAGCAGCAAACAAAGCAGTTTCTCTGGCACAGAAAGAAGTTTCATCCTGACTGAAGGTGTTTGAGTCTGAAGTGAATCTCAACAAAGGAGGCTGAAAACCAGGGGGCGCTACTGAGCAACTCATGATCCGGGTTGAACTTGCAGCTGGTCAGGGACACAGAACTGTCAGGAACTGAAATGCAGTCAAATGTCCCGAGGATGGACGGCCTGTTATCCTGTTCTGGTCGAGCGGCTGCCGTTGTCCGCTAACAAAACGCCTTCATTAGTACGAAGCAGCTTCGACCAATCAGACGATCTGTAGTCGGACGGCAGATCAGATGATACGTGGACTAGAGGTTCCCAAAAAGATCTTAGAAATTCCAAAGTCATTTTCTTTTCTCGGTTTATGTTTATGATCGATATCTCAACAAAAACGTCCCGTTAGCGGTGAATGTCTCACACAGATGTCAAAGCAGAGACCAACTGAGGGACTTCATGGGTAATAATGAGACAAAATAAAGGAGACGTAGCTGCTGAGACAGAAGGTAAACAGAGAATCAGAGACTTTAACAAACTGGGTTTGGACCCTGGTATCAACACATGACCAACCCTGAAGAACCATCTCAGCCAGTGGTCCACTGAGGAGGTCATTCATTTATGAACCAGTGCAGGTCCAACCTTCAGTAACAGACAGAACCGTCTGGGTTCAGATTCCACACTTAATTCTAAAATGCTTCCTCGTCTCCACTTTAAACCAGAACCCACCAGCCCCCCCTGGTGGGTTCCTTTGTCCCCACACTGATCCACCAAGCACTTGATGAATTCTTCTCTCCTGACAATTTAAACATCCAAAAATAAAGTTCTCCTCAGAACCTCTCACTGTCAGACCCGACTCCACTCATCATTAAACCACAGACTTGTTTCATCTCTCTGTTCATCTTACATTTGACTCCCCCACCCTCACCCCCTCGGACCTCGTCGTCACTGACGGGACTTCACCTTTTCTCTGCTCACGGTGAATAAACAGGAGCAGCTGTTGAAGACACAGCATCAACCTCAGAAGTTCTAAAAATATTTTCACAGCACAGCGGGGAAGTCATCTGCAGCTTTTACAGGAATAAAAGTTGTTGGTTTTTTTTTTTTGTAGAATGTGGCAACACTTGGAAATAACAACGAAACCAGAAACAGGAGAAGTTAGAAGATGGAAACAGTGGAGTTGAATAAAGTCTCCGTTCTCCCGAGAACTGCTGGTTCTGAACCTGAACTGAACCCAAACTGAAGAACAATCTGACGAAGAATGAATGTAATGTGTTGTAATATCACACTGCAGATGAGGAAGGTTCTCAAACTGGGGGTCAGGGCCTCATAAAGAAAACCCTAGACCTCAGGGTCAACGTCTGTCATTGGTGGGAAACTCATGGACAAGACTAGAACCTTTAGGGTAGTTGGTTTCTAGTGGGCTCTCCACCTGGAAGAAGGTTCTTCTCAGGTGGAGCAGGTTCGGTGGGGCAGTGTGATTTGGGTGACATTCATGGAGACTGCTGCCTCTGTCCCTGGATAAGTGGACAAAATTGTATGGATGGATAAAATATTATTTAAGGTGAATTTGTGTCCAGTCCTGGACCAGATTGAACAGTTTGGCGGTCCAGGTGTGGCCCACAGGCCACCAGTTGATGATCACAAATTAAACATCAACCTTTAAAGCTGAAGGGACCAAACAACAAGATCTGGAGATAAAGAACCTGCTGCCAGTGTCCTCCTTTGGACAGGAGTCCTAGTGAAGAGAGGAGGATGAGGAATCCTTCATCAAGAGTCTTAACGTCCACCTGACTTTAACAGTCCTCCTCTGCTGCCCTCCCTAACTGTCCACGCCCCCTATTTGTCTTCCATCAGTCCACCAATGGATACATTGTCAACAGGGACGACTGTCTCTTTGATTGAGGAGACCAGGACATCCAAACAAGCCCAGAGACACAAAACGAGAGACATTGAACAATGGACCAATGCTATTGCATTTGGGTGGATGTGAAGATGAAGGACGGACAGAAAAGACGGATGAACTTGGCCCCAGGTGAGGCCTTCAGTGTCTCCAGGGAAAAGCCGAGATTTCTGTATTGATTGGAAAATCCCGACTTACCCGCTCAGTCCCTTCTCAGATGAACATCAGAAAACTCGCCTTAAATATGACTCCACCAAAGTGAACATCAGCTGCACGTCCCTCTGCCTGGAGACAAATGTTCATGGAGTCAGTGAAGCTGTGCCTGGACACGACTCCCACTGATTATCACTGACCTGACACCTTCATCTGAGCTGAGAGTAAAAAGTGAGAGAGGAGAAGGTGAACTGGACCTGGAAGAACCACCGCTGGAGGAGGAAGCTGACACCAGATGATTGAAGTTGGAGACGGAGGACTGTGGAGGAAAGGATGGGGGGGTGTCTTGAGAAACAACAAAGTGAAAATGACTTAGGACGGAGGGATGAAGACAGCGTCCTCTACTTGGGCCAATAAACTAAAATCCCAATAGATGTAATTCACATACAGAAAGGAGGCAAAAATGGCCCTTATTTTATTGATGAAATGACTGTTACCGGCCACTAGGGGGCGCCCACCTTGGCACTGTAGAGCTACTCGTTCTTCTACCAACATCTAAACTACAGACCGTGAGGTTCCAGGAGTGAACAGAGTAGAAATCAATGGTCAAGCAGATGTTCTGTCACTGCAGCTGCCTGAACTGCAACAGATGTTCTTCATTAGAACGTCATTAGAACATCATTAGAACAGACTGGACCACGTCAGTCCACCTTATGTCATTTAACCTTCCCTCCAACCACAGCTGCTGCCAATGTTTCTGCAGCCACAACAATCTTTAAACCAATGGTTCTCATCCACTGGGTCGTGGTCCACTAGTCTGCCGTGAATGATCATGAGGTGTTTTCGCTTATACATTTTTGGAGCAACCCTCTTCTGCTAGGTGGCAGCAGAACGAACTGCTGAAGAAGATCTTTAGATGGATGGATGGATGGGTGGATGGATGGATGGATGGATGGGTGGATGGATGGGTGGATGGATGGGTGGATGGATGGGTGGATGGATGATGGATGGATGGGTGGATGGATGGATGGATGAATGATGGATGGATAGGTGGATGGATGGATGGGTGGATGGATGGGTTGGTGGGTGGATGGATGGGTGGATGGATGGATGAATGATGGATGGATGGATGGGTGGGTGGATGGGTGGACGGATGGATGTCAAACCTTTTTGTGAGATGTTCAATTTACCCACTAAAATGTATTGGTTTGACGAGGTGTTTTACCTGATGATTGTAGATGTTACTACTTCACTGATTCCATGAATTCACTTGTTTAATATTTTTAATATGTTGTTGTATTTTATGTTCGTTAAAGTCAAGACGTCGTTGACACCAAATCGTTTCCCTGAAAGTCGTGATCTGATCTGATCAGGGATCAGAGTCTGGTTCAAGTGGAAACTCACGATACGACGGACGCACTCACTGGGGGGCGGGGCCGGAGGAGGTTGTCAGTTCTTTTAATTGGTTGACGACACTAATGCACTTCAGGAAAAGCACTTCAGCCACTGAGGCTGATGTTTACGTCTTCAAAGAACTTCAATCCTCCCTCTTCTCCGTGGCTCCTTCACCCGACCAGGCATGAGAAGATCGGCGTTCCCGTCTGTTCATCCCGTTTTTGTGCGTTTGTGTAGGTGTGCACACACATGGGGTTATTTAGCAGTAGGGCTGTGGTGCTCCCTGAGGGGAGGTGGGTGTGGGGGTAGAGAGGGAGATGAGAATCAAAGGGAGAGGGAAGGAAGACGAGCTGCTCTTAACCCAGCAACTATGAATTATGCATGTTGATCGATCACACACAGGCAAACACCCAAAAGTTCCTAACCTGCCAGGGGGAAGACGGAGAGAAGAGGAGGAAGAAGAAGAAGAAGCACATGACTGGCCTGGAGATGTTTCAGATCCTATAGTCAAGCTTCAAAAGTTTCCATGCAGTGATGATTATCTCAATGGGTATGTCTTTATGTTCCCAGTCATCAATGATCTTCAAATAGGAGGAAAACATCTCACTTCTCATCCAATAGGCTTTTGTTTTTCAGTATCTTCTCCAGAACTGAACAAACGTCTTGGATGAGAAGCAAAAACATCTTAAGGAAAACCACACTGTCACAAAGGCTTTGATTTTCCATATGTTAATGAACAACGTTGGAGTCAGTGACCAGTTGGAGACGTAGAAATGAAGATTCTTCAAAGATAAATACCAGTTTCAACAAAACCAGGCTGATCCCAACCCTCCTCCTGCTGCTGCTAGAAACCAGGACTAACGTTCATTCCAGATGAAGCGTCACATGACAGGAGAAAGTCCTTCATAGCACGAACATCAGACGATTCTCAAAACGCCAGCGTCGGCTAAAGGTCTCAGAGCCGTCAGTCAGAATCACATGATCTGACAACAGTGCCAACGCAGACACACCAGGAACGGTCAGAACCAATCTGGACTTCTGTGAAGGACTCCAGATGGAAGTTCAGATCAGAACTCTCTAACGTGGATGTTGACACTTCTTGGAAACTCATCCATCAGATGAAGTGCACACGACTAAAAAAATGATGACGCTTTATTTAAATCAATATCATCAATTTAGCTGCTGGAAAACCATAAAACAAGAAGATTTTATTGTGTAAGACATTTGTTAAACGTCGTCCCGTCATCACAGGCCACGAGAAAAAGAACGTTATTTATAACTGTGTCTATGAAAAGCTTTTAGCTGCAGATAAAAGAGAAAAAAAACATGATGTCTATGCTTTTATGTCTGGTTTGGAAACTAATGCCTGTCTGACCAGGATGGAAGACAACCAGATTTTCAAAATAAAACTCAAATAACAATGAGAATAAAAACATTTCTAATTAAATGGCATGTCCAACCACAAGGTGTCAGTGGAGACCAACTCTGACCCTCAGATCAAGTGAAGGACTGATGGGTTCAGGGACAAACTGACTGTTACAGACTTGTCTTCTTGTCACAGGAGACACATTGTTGTGTTTTCCACAAAATGTGAGATGACACTGTTGTCAAAACAGACGACAACAAAAAAAAAACCAGATTAGACAAAAATCACATCAGCAGCTTGAGCCATTATTGGTCCGGGAACCAGGGATTGTGGAACAGTTGAAGAAACTTAGAAAGACGTTAGAAAGACAATTAGCAACCAATGGACCTCGCTCTCTGACAAGGAGAGAAATCTGTCTGGTTCTTATTCCACATTAAAAACAAAAACCAGAGTCAGATTTTTTCAACACGAGTCCACGTCTTCAAAAAGATCAGCTGCGTCTTTCAGCAGAGGAGTGAGAAAATACTCAAAAATACATCTGACAATGTTGTGAGAAGAAGAATGGAGAAAGCTCCGAGGGTTTGAACCGGGTCAGGACTCTCTTCCTTCTTCTGCTTCAAATTGTGATGAAAATTGTGAAGATGAAACATGGAGCGGCAGAGCGAGAGACAACGTCTTCTTCTGTGGTTTAATGAAGGGAATGCAGTGATGAAAAGAGTGGATAAAAGTGACTTCCACAGGAGAAGAAGAAGAAGAAGAACTGGTGATATCAGAGGCACCAGTGAACTTCCCTGACTAAAGATCAAGGAGAACCAACATCATGTCTTCATCACCAACAGCTCCAACAGGAGGCAAACACCAACAAAACCCTGCATGTCCAATGCTTGTCCACTGGACGTCCTCAGAGGACGAGGCCACAAACGGATTCATGCTCATTAATGATAATAACAATCCAGAAAAGGCGGAGAAGCTGAAGGAGGTGAGTCGAGGGTCAGAAGAGAGCGAGGAAAAGAAAAAGCTGACTTCAGAATTCAGTGTTGGAACCACCAACCGTCTCCACCGCGGGTGGAGAAGCTCTGACACCTCTGTTCTGCTGCTGGAGGATTTTAGACAAAAATGAAGTTAAAAATTAGTTTATTTGTGATATAAACTAGAAGCGGTCTGTGGGAACGGGTGCAGATGACAGGAGTTTGTCCATTAACTTGGTGAAGTGTTGGAGGTTGATAACAGCGCCACCTGTGACTGTTGTTAATCAACGCAGCCTCCGTGAAAATGATGAGAAACATTAGATTTTAGAGCAGAGGAGCAGCTGCTGCTGTGATGTTCTGAACACGACCACAGTCTGGAAGAAATGACATCAATGACTGTAAATATTACAGATATATTTGTGTCTGTAAATATATATTTATATATATATATATATATATATACATTTCTGTGCTCAGTAAAAGCCTGGGGGAAATTACTTCCCGTCATTAAACCATCTGTGTGAAACTCCCATGATTGACGACAAACACCAGCCAGTTGTGATGGGGGGAGGTGGGGGAGGTGGGGGTCGTGGGGGATGTCCAGCCTGCTGACCCCCCCATAAGAACAATAATAATAAAAATAAAATCTAAATAAAATCCACAAAACAGAGTGTGTTTACAGTGGAACTGTGTTGGGATCAATGCAGCTCCACTGACAGTCAGTCGGACAGACGGACAGAGTGAGGGTGAGACAGGCTGGAGGACTGGGGAGCTGAGGGATAAATTTTTTTTTTTTTTTAATTCCAACAGCAGCACAGACCTATTACAGACTCTATTCTGTCAGTGTTGCCTTCACTGCCACTCTGTGACAGTGGGAAAGTTGTC
This sequence comes from Paraplagusia blochii, assembly GCA_016785265.1. Classification (NCBI taxonomy): domain Eukaryota; kingdom Metazoa; phylum Chordata; class Actinopteri; order Pleuronectiformes; family Cynoglossidae; genus Paraplagusia; species Paraplagusia blochii. The sequence continues at coordinate 61,185 of JAFBJS010002138.1, read as the reverse complement.
CGTTCTTGAGCAGAGAAGACAAACTGTAGGGGCAGAATAGATAAAGTTTAATGACAGGAACGGTGAACGACAGCCACCGCCGCCGCCCTGCAGGCAGAGCAGAGCAGAGCAGAACAATCAGTCAGTTGGTGACGTCAAACACTGTTGTTTATACAGATTCACAGTCATTTGATCAAATAACTGCTGCTGTTGAATGAATGAAACTGAGTGTTTGAAGGTCAAGGAAGTGACAGACGCATGGAAAATAAGAGGGAAAATGGAAAAGTTGACAGTCAATCACTGAAGATAGAAGTGTCTGAATTGAACTTTTCCTGATATTGATTTTGCTGATATTTTCCAAAACCAAAAAAATGTTTTATTCCTTTATCACCTAATATTGATAAACACAGTTGTTTCACCACAGAAAAAAACAATATTGAGGTTGATCTACAGCAGGTCGTCTGCATGAACCCAGTGGAACACGGTTGGTTCCCAGAAGAACATTGTCTCCGTCTCCTCCTCGTCCTTTTCATTTATTTACTTGCTGCGGTGACGGTGTTCCATCTTTCCATGACCCGCCTGTCCCGCCTGTCCTACCTGTCCCACCTCCCCTGCCCCTGGAGTGGAGACTGGTGTGAATTGTGAGATGATGGAAAGTCTCAACGGTGACCATGGCGGTCACGTCACGCTGTGGACGTGCCCGTGTTTACGTTAAGCCGTCCTCCTCCAATGACGCGCGTTTGTCTCCGTCTTTCATCTGCGACCTGCCGACGCTTCACGGCCGACGTGTCTATTCACCGTCACACCTCAGTAATAGGACTCGTGGGGCTCAGGCTGCTGAACAACAAGTCATCTGTTTCACGTGGGACAACATGAGACGGAGGACGTGTCGTCGTTACAGGAGGGAGACGTCAGGTTAAGACACGATTCAACGGTGACGTGACGAAGGTTAGGAGACAGTGCTGATTGGGAACTAATTGTGTTGTAATTATTAAAGATACTTTTGCTTTGGTTTACCGTCTGTTGTGAAGACGTTTTTCAGACCCAGACGACACAAAAGTTGAAGTTTTTTTTTTTTTTTACAGATGATTTCCACACAGACTCGTGTCAGGACATCTGTGGAGCCTGAAGACGCTGTGAATGAATGGGTGCAACCATCGAGATGATCCAACGTTTACAACCCGTCAATGAACAAACGGCAACAGTAATAATTCATCAAACGACTGCAACAGACGGGGATTAAGGACACGTCTGTCCTCAGGTGAGAACAAAGGGCACGAATGAACAGACGGGACAGACGAGACAGAAGGTCTGTCATGTGTTGAAAGTCAGATGTATGTGTTTCTGCAGGTAAACAGTCATGAAAAAATGGTGAATCACCTGAAGAAAACGTTGAACAAGAAAAGAATGAATCCCTAAAGCAGAGTTTTGTCAATATAATCTCAGATTTGTTTTAAATTTTAATTTCTATCAAGAAAACCATGGAAAATGTCTAGACTTTAGCTCTGAAATTAAACTTTTTTTTGCTATTTCGTATTATATTTGTCCAAACAAATGGACCTTTAGCGCAACCAGGTCTTAAAAGAACAAAAAATCAAAGAAACCAGCAGGTTGGTCTAATGATGTGATGAATTACTGTATATATACACAGTTATTTCCCCAATGAGAAAGACTGAGTTAAGAGAGGAAATAAACCCTTGGACAACATGTCCATGAATCAAAGCCCTCTCATATTCACACCTCTCTCACTGCAGGGAGTCTTAACAATGAAATAGAGCGTGAGGAAGGACAGAAGGAGTCTTCTGTGGAATGTAAAAAGGAAAGGAAAGAAGGAAGGAAGACAAACCAGAGAAGGAAGTCAATGAAGTTAAAGACGCTTCATTGAAAAATTCTCTGTGAAACAACTTTGGTTCCGTCTCACGGTAAATGTCCTTACTGCAGAATTCCACGGACTACGGGAACACATTTTTGTGCAATTGTTCATGCAGTTAAACCACACGTTAGTTGAACAGGACTGGATCGATGGTGAAGAAGTGCTGACGTCGCACACACGCAGCCGTGTTCTTCATTACAGCCTGGACAGCAGTGGGAGAAGGTACGGTGAGAGTAATGAGAAGAATCATCGTGTTGGTAATTGATCCTGTCCTCGTCTTCCTGACACTGAACTCTGCTCCGTCTCCCTGACATTCAGCAGCAAAAATAGCCTTTTTTTCTTTGCAAGCCAAGCATTTTCATCTTCCCGCTGTCCATTCAAGGACACCTTGAAGTGAAGACAACCTTTTTCTACATCCTTAAAATGAGAATCATCTGATCTGTCTCTCTGTCCCCATCATGTTCTGTCAGACAATAACTGGAGTTCGGTCCAGTCCTTGACCTGCTGTTGTCTCACAGCACCACATTATTATAATCCACCTCATTAGCATGTTCATTAGCATAGTTCCCATAACAATATCAATGACTTTAACACCCAGGACATTAGCTTTAATGGGGTTGGTTGACTGCAGGCTGCCGTGAGCCCAGAACAGCGCGACACGGAGCCTCGACCTTCACTCTGTCGGACCTCCTTACCTCATGCCTCTGGTGGAGCGGTTCTGCAGGTTCTGCAGCAGCTGCGGGAGGCCCAGCATGGCCTCGAACATCACGGCCAGAGAACCCAGCATCTCCACGAACAGGGGGGAGTCCAGCAGCAGCAGGGTGACCACTGCACACAGCACGGTGAAGCCGAAGCAGAAGAGCAGGTAGTCCTCGAACGCCGTCCACCTCCAGAAGTACTGAAGGTTCAGGTCTGGAGGAATAAAAATATATATATATTTGATCTACATAGTACTTATTACATAAAATTTAGCACTAAATAAAAGTACAGTGGAATATGAGGAACTTCTCTCCTTTTTTTACTGATCTACGAGGGTTGGTGACTTAAACTCAGCGGTTGTTTTAACACAGACAATCACTAGAGGGCACTCTAGCTGACCTGTGTGTCTTGTACTTTGGTGCAACTTATGTTTCTTTTTCGATGGAAATCAAATGTAACCTCTGGATTTTAACCCATCACCACAGTCAATAGTGAGATTCAAACCTTTAACCCTTGGGGCCCCGGTCCAATTCCGCACCCACTAAGCCACCACTGCCTCCTATAAACACCTTCAATCAACTTTTTTAACAGAGCCACCAAAATTACAAGAGGACAAAAGCACTTTCTGTATAAAAGTACCATCAGTACAAACCAGGAATGATACTACAACCAGGAAGAGTGTGTCTTCAGGGCGAGGACACCAACAAATGGAAGGGTTTACAGAAAAAGCTGTGAGTGCTCCGAGAAGACGACCATAAAGGTTAACGTTACTGGTCAGGAGACGACAGTTTGTCCACACGTTTGTGGGAATGGAAAGCATTAGCATTAGCATTAGGGAGAAAAGAGCACGGAAGGAAGTTTCATTTAAAGGATGCATGGAATATTCTGTGGAGACAGCACCATTGGATCAATACTGTCCACACGCTGAAGCGAGCGGAGACGGAGGAGCTGCTCAGAACGTCCTACATTTCTGAGACATTTGGAGAAGCGTCCTGAACAACAGCTGCCAGAGGGACACATTTTAACAACAATACCTCGACCTTCACATCACAAATTGGAGTTTTTCCATTGTTTATACAGACGACAGCCTGTGATTGGTCGGTCATCATTTTCCCTCTCAACGTTAGATTCCATCAGACCTTGGTTCCCACTGTGTTCTGCCTGTGAACTCTTCAGGGCAGGAAGTGTTTGGGTTTCCTCCATTAACCATCACATCACCATCATCATCATCGTAATATGAAGAGATAGAGCTCTTCTCATTGCTTATGTATGAAGACGTCGGGGTCTGTGGAAAGAGCTGACCACAGCCGCAGGAGATGGATGGCTGCATCAGTCGGCATTAGTGATTGGACTGAACGCTGCACACAACGTAAATGTGTCCCAGTCCTGCTGTAGGTGTGTCCATACTGAAAGATCTGCTCCAGGGTTAGCTTCGGGTCAGCGGAGTCGAGGGTGGAGCTATCCTGTCGTCGGATAAAAACGGATCGTCAGATGGATGTTCGCTGTTGGTGTCAACCGATTGCTGTTGATTGCCGTTGAGCGATAGCCGTTCAAAATAAACGAAGATGAAGCTCAAATATGCTTTTAGAAAATATTTTGAGACCGCAGATCAATACCAAATGTTTTCTGACAGGTGAAAAGCCAGATATGTTGACGCCTTTTAGTCTCAAAATACGAAATAGAAAGACACAGAGGGCTCCGCAAATAAGTGTGACCGCTGCCGTCAAGAGTCTCTCATGTGACCATGTGTGAAGATGTGACCTGATGGGCCAGATTTAGCCCGCCACCCTCAGGTTTGACACACATGCACTATATAATGGTTGTAATAGATAGGATGGTCCGTAAAGATGCCAGCAGACAGACTGAAGGACACATTAGTACGGAAGGAGTGATGATCAGGGACAAGGATGGACACGTCCACAGAAGTTGTCTCTACTAGTCAAGTCAACTTGTGGACTCACAAATCCCAGACCTTTGTCTTGACTTAAAAACCTGACTGATCTCATTCATTCATTCTTCTACAGAAGATCCAAAACCAGAACCACAACAGACCTTCATTAAGTTTCACTCGATGTCATACCATATTTTCCAAACTATTGAGTTGGGTGTGGCAGTGGCGCACTCTAGTGGCCGTCAGTGGCCGGAAAGATAATGAACGTAAACGTTCACTATAACTGCTGCTGCTGTTACACAAACCTACAGTGACCTGGAATATGTGGCAGCAGTCAGTTAAAGCGCCCTCTAGTGATCGACTTGAGTATAACACACATTTGTTCAGTTTTGAACATTCTTTTGTGATTTGTTGACATTGTAAACTGTAAAATTTTAAATTTAAATTTTTCTTGTAAACAATCAAGTAAAATAAATATAATTTCTATCAGTTTGTGTCTCAACAACACAGCGACTCACTTTGAAATGCAAAAGACATTCACACCATATTTCCTGATAATATTTGAGTGAAATTCAAATTCAATCTGACAACTTTTTCTCCACAAACCAACCCAGCCAATCGACAAAAAATGTGCGACTTATATTCTGAAAATACCGTACAGACAGACAGTGCTGCGGGTGGCTACTATAAAACCCTCCACCTGTCCATTATAAACGGTGCAGCATGTCTTCCACTCACACCTCACGCAGTTGTCCCATGCTCTGCGTCCTCAGTAGCGTCCTGGGACTGGCAGCGTGAGCGATGGTGCAGCTGCCCCCCTGTGGCAGATTCATGGCAAACGCTAGATGTGATTAATGGCTTTATTACCCACAGCCACAAAAGACTCATCACCCAGGGCTGTCCACAGACGGGTGAGGTGGGAGAGACCAAGCGGTGTTGGACCGTGGGGGGGGTGAGTTATGTCAGTCCTGACAAACTATGACGGGAGGGAAAAAAAAACCAAATAAAATATGAAGAGACACAGTCTGGCTACAGCTAATGGCTACTAGTTCTCTCTGGTTTTTCTTCTTCCAGTTGTGCTGCTACAACGTGACGTCAAAGCTGACACGGTGCAGCGAGAGAGAGAGACACAGAGAGAGAGAGACAGAAAGACAGAGACAGAGGAAGAAGGAGAGAAAAAAAAGAGCTTTAAGGTTTTGGTGAAACTGGGTCCAAGTCTGTGAAACAGTTGACAACAGTGACAAAATCTCCATTTTCCCTTCAATGCCCCCAAACCACAGAGACAGTCGCGTCATCATCTCTGGATGGTGTGCAACATTAAACACAGACACACACACACACACACACACACACCACTTATCCCCTTAGGGAGAAACTCAATCTGTTTCCATACATAAAGGCCGCTCCTTCATCCTCTCCTCCTCCTCCTCCTCCAAACCTCAAATCATGTCTGGAGTTTTATGGCCCTGTATGTTGATCTGCATGATCCAATTATCTGAGAGAACATACTCTGAGCATCGTTCCTCCATCACAGCATCCACTTAAAGACACTCACACAACAGTGTAGGATGCAATGCTGGGCTGTGATTGGACGGCTGACTCAGTACGTCCCCACAAGACACATCTGACTCCTGTAGCAACAGCTTTGGATAAAAGCTTCTGTCAAAAGTATTGTAATGTAATGTAATGTAGTTACAGTTACTCTACTCTAATAACGCCCAGTAGAGGAAAACTCTGAATTTCCTCAACAATTCAATCCAAGACAAGGGAACGAATGGGGAGACGATCGTGAGGAGACGATCGCTCGTCTTTAACCCCTTAACTCCACACATTACAAGATCCAAGACGGAGTAAAAATGTCCCCCAAAACAATCGCATGACTGAAAAATCATGGCATAATTGGACAAACATCACACAGTGTACGTCCAGCTTACCAAAGACAGAGGAAAAGAGACATAGGGAGAGAGAGACAGACATCATTTATTGTCATCTCGTCAAAACTTCTCCATTTTAATCTTATTCATTCAACTACTATCCAAGTATCACTGCTGCTCCACCTTCCTCTGGGTGGTGACTACACACAGTTGATGGAGCCAACTGCTCCAACAGGGATTTGACCCACATCAATGCTGGGCCAAAGATCTTCATCTTCTCTTTGTTTCTTTCTCAACCTTCGTCATCAGAGGGTTAGCGTCGATGACTCAGTTTCCCCGAGTCGACGAACTAAAGAAGACAACGCCAGACTTCAGTTTCCAAATAAGACGAAGAAAGAAAAGTTCAGATCTGAAGGAGCTGGTAGACGAGTGTGAAGTTCTTCTGAGAGGATGTGAGGATGTTACCCACGCACCCACACCTTCAGTTGTTATAATGAGGCTCCAACTTTGTCAAGGATTCTGGGAGATTTTTTTTTGTGGTTAGACTTAAATCACAGGCAGAGGATGATTAGAGCCGTGTTCCCGACCAAAGGACCGTGTGCTGTGAAAACATTATCACATTCAACTTAATTGGGCTGAAGATACAAGATTTATTACATATATTTTTTTTTTCTGTTGTTGAAGAAGAACTTTCAGAGTCTTTCTTCAAGTCCCTGTCAGTTTATCTGTGTTTTCTTCAACTAAACAGGCTGAGATCCAGGCTGTGGTCACTATAAGATGTCAGAAACTGGACTTCTCTTTGGAGTTGAAAGATGTTTCATTCCTCAACAGAAGAACTTTGTCAGTTTCTGGTTGATGTCAGAGGGAAGACTAGTAGTTCTACTCCACTAGAACAGTGGTCCCCAACCACTTGATCCATACCCATATCAACAAAAGAACTGACCAATAGAATGGCTAGGATTCCATCGTCAATAATGCAACTATATTTGATTAGGAAATATTTTCTCAACTCAAAATGATACAAGATTCTAACTATTTATACCGGTCTGGTAGCAGAAAATTATAGGCTGTGTGCACTTCAGAATCTTCCTTCGGGTAGGAAGATTTTATAGGTAGGAAAATATTTCGGAACGCCGGAAATTTAATTTTATTCAGGTGTATTTATCTGCCACAACTCAATGACTGGTGCATGAAAATAGAATGAGACATTTAACTGGTCAGGGAACACTGGTCTAGGCCCCTCCCCTCAACACTGGTCACGATAAGATTATATTTAAGTACAGATGATGAGCGGGTACTGGGTTCACGTCACTGCTGCCCTCCTGTGTGTCCACTTGTCCACTTGTCAGGTGACAGTTTCAACCATGGTACAGAACCTCTCTTCAACTCCAGCTCTGAGAAGTGCTGTGATGGACTCCATAAGTGACGGAAGAATTTCTTTGACAGGTTCACGACATGTACAGTATGTTCTAATCATTTGGACGCACGTTGAAGTCACTGAACCATTTTCTGAAACTCAGGGAGAACAAAATGTTTCTATAAGGTTCTCAGACGTCGTACGGCAGCGAAGGGTCGCTGCTCCTGCTTCAAAAAACCATTTGGCTTAAAGGACCATTTCCATTGAACTACATCCTTCCAGCAAGTCAAAGTGAAGCGCACATCAAACCATGGTCTCTAATGAGACGGTAAGAGTGACGACCAAGGTTCAGGGGCGTCGGCCCGGGGGCAGAACTGAAGCTATTTTTGTTCACTGTAGCGAAAGACACCAATGTGAGACATCAAGAGGTCGAAAAGGGAAAAGTCTGAGGAGAGCGAGAGATCAGAGCTGAAATACTTACAGGGTTTCTGACAAGCACCGAGTCAGACTGTGGTAAATTAATCATCTGCTCTGATGTTTGATGCCTGCATGAAATGTTGTGGTCATAAAGTTTATTGAGTTACAGCTCAGTCTGCAACGACCAAATCATCAAGATCTGTGACCGGGAAAAATCCATCCATCACAGATGATTCCATCACGTATCCATCTCCTCACTCTCCTCATCTGGGCTGTTAACATGACAGGATGTCGTACAGGAGGATGTAGGAGCGACATCTGCTGCCGCTGCTGAGGAACAGATGGTTCGTACACAACCAGTGCATTATTTAAAGTTACAATTTCTGTTTCTGCCAACGTTCACAGCTGCTCGGCTGTAAAGTTTGGATTCATCGCTCCGGGAAATTGTTAATACTCTGCACGAATCAGTGTCGCGTCGTCCGCCCAAACACAACAGCATCTGAATAAGTGCATTGGAAAGTATGACATTATCCAGGGGTGAGACAATATGACCTTCAAAGTTTGATTAGAAGGCTGGTTCACTGTTGTCTCTGCTGCCACCTGGTGGCATCAACAGAAATTACAGCCAGTTAATTGGCATAAAATGAAAAGAAAAATTACACCAGTCAGTAATTGTATTAGTGGGATTCCTGGGATTGAAGATAGCTGAGAAAAAGACCCGGAACTGCAAAAGGATTCCGTTCTCAGCAACTGGACTTCTTCATGGAGTTGAAAGACAGTTGCTGAGAACTAAACCCTTTTACCCTTTTTCTGATGACCTTGATGAATGACAATCTTCACAGACAAGACCTGTAACGTTCTCCCTGCAACATCATTCTACTAATTACTGAAAAACTAAAGCCACTTTTAAACAGGATTATAAAGGTTCCCCCTGGTGGCAACTATTGGAATTCTAATTTCTATGCACTCATCTTGTACCACTTATCTTTAATGAACCAATTGAATCAATTCTCCTGACTTCTTCCAAGTCAACGGTATCAGACCAGTAGCTGTTGCTGTGAACAAGATTCTTTCTGATGCTGACACTCCAGATGAATAGCAGTGTTTAACGTCTGTGTAATTCAGGAGTCCACTTCACAAATGTTCACAAACTGTTCATTTGACTAAACTGAGTTCTATGGAAATCCCATTTGGTCGTGTTCTGTCAGCCACTATTTTTATCTAACCGGCGATACATTGGTGAAATAAATGAAACGGCGAGCAGGCAACACACACACACACACACACACACACACACACACACACCACACACACACACACACACACACACACACACACACACACACACACACACACACACACACACACACACACACACACACACACACACACACACACACACACACAGTGTTTATGCAGCGGATTCTAATCCTGCAGTTTTTCCCAGGCCTTCGTTTGCATAATGTTTTGTATTTTGCAAAAGTCAGTGGTGCAGAAACATCATACATTCAGGCGTCAGTTTGTGGTTTAGTCCAATGTGGAGATGGTGCTCGTCCCTCATTAAGGTCTTTAGGAGAACGTGCTGCTCGCTGTAGGATTTAAAGCCACGACGAAGGTTGAAACTGTGTGAGGTGCAAATCTCTGCACCATTTGCTTTTGTTTTGATGTGTTTTTTTTTTGTGGAAAGCATTAGCTTCTCTCTCTTTAAAGCCATGAAAATGTGTTCTATTTGTTAAGTGTCTCTCACATCCCTGTTGAATAAAAGCCAACATTTCATCTCAACACATTTTTTTTATAATTAAACAAAACTCAACGACTGTTTGCTAGTTGGAAATGATCTGGCATGAAGAAGGCTCCTCCTTCTGGGGAGTTTCTGCTTCTCCACACTGACATCTTTGACCTTCTCGTCCACTGAGTGGGTTTTTCACCACTGATTGCTCTCTCAGTAAAATGCATGTTCCAGCCTCCTGACCAGGAGAAGGGTCTGCTAATGGGCTGAGTTGACTTACAACCCACATCAGCCGATGGACCGTACGGTGCAACCTAAGGTTCCTTCAGTAAATACCAATTTTTTTACCAAGTTTCCTGTAAAACTAACGACTTCTCTAAAAAACAACTACAGGAACATCAGATGTTGTGTTTCATGGAATGTTTTTGTCCCAATCCAACCAACCATCGCTGGAATCTTAGAGAGTTTTTTCACTGATTTTTGCACAGACCATAGAGCACACTTCTGAAGACAGACAGACAGGCAGACAGGCGGACAGACAGGCAGGCAGACCGATGGGTCCACAAGTCTGCTTGTTTGTGTGCAGACTGACAGAATACATCAGGCAGCCCAGTCAGTACTCAGCTCCACACCTCAGAATGTTTGTTCCAGCCCCAGGTCTGCAGACACCTCTGGCGAACTGTCAAACTTCCACATCAACCTCTAACAAACAAACTCAACAACACTTGTCTCGCTTGTCTCTTGCTCCACTGTGTCTCTGTCCATTTTCCTCCCTTTAAAAATCACCTGCAGCCTGGAGATAAATGGAAATGAGTCCATCAGTCAGTCTGTGGTGTCGGACAGAAGATCCTGCTGCCAACTGACCGTTGTTCCGTCTGTGAGCTCCGGTCGAGCCACTTTACTTTGCTTTTTTTTTATTACGTTGAACATTTGGAGTCATGTGACCTCAGAGATTTTGTCCCCGCTCTTTAATCAAGGATGGAAACCCGGTGCCAAGTCCTATTACAGTGTTGAAGCCCAGCTTCTCTGTCCAGCTGCATATTGATTGGCTCTCATTCACAACTGTCCATCATTGTCCACCCGTCCGTTGGACGCATTAGCAGGTCCAGTGAGCCATCAAGCGCTCCATAAAGTTTTTTTTTATGGTCCTCAGCAGAACTCCCGTCAGACACGTGTCCTCTTTGTGAGAACTAATTGACATTCACTGCATGCCGACCTCAACAGTCTGCTGCGAGCGCAGTCATTAGTGCAGCAGGATTCTTGTAATTCTCCATTTACAGGAACCTGAAAGGAGTCGTGAAGGTTTCTTCAACAGACTCTCGTCTTCTCTCCTCCTACTCCTACCCCCATCTGGACCATCTATTCAGCTAAGAGCGCCATCTAAAGTCCTCCACCAGGACAGCCTCCAACTCTTTACATAACAGCCTTCACCAGCCATTAATCCACCAATATCTACATTCTTTTGAAATCCAGACTCAGAGGCTTCTGTGGAAAGTTCAGATCTCAGTGCGTCCACCAGCCCCACTTTATAGGTCACTATATCCAAAGAATCAGAGCGATTTAAAAGCAGAGTTCACTTTAGATCCCACGTTACAGAAGATAAAGTTTATATAGATGTATATATATCTATATAAACTTCACTATCACAGGCGACTGATTTAGGAATCAGAAAAGAAGTGTCTGGACAATATCTGCAGAATACTGAACATTCATAATCAAAAAATATTGGTGCACGAGTCCAATCCTTGCAGAGACACTCATTAATCTTAATCACTACGTGACCTGAGCTACAGAAGGAGGATATGAAGTTTTCTGTCGATGCAATAAAAAAAGAAAACCAGAAGAGCTGAAGTTTCAGTTGTTGTTGACAAGTTTGCAGGAAAACACCATAAAGACTGGAGGAGAAGATGAAACGCTGAGGAGCCCTGACCTTGGAGCTGCTAAGGATGAAGGTCAAGCACCTGTGAAGGAGCTCACCTCCTCTCATCTCCACAGAGATGAAGAGGGAGGAGAAACAAACAACCTTCCTAAACCAACACACAATCTTCATTCTGTCGGTAAATACACACGTGCTTTTGTTTTCTTCCCATCACACACTGACACAACACACACACACACACACACAGGCTTAACCTGTGTGTGTGTGTGAAGGTGATCTACAGTGATAATGATCTCCTGACCAGATGGATGAGTCTGGAGGTTCAGATAAGGAGGGAGGGTCCAAATTATTTCTGAGGGTCTTCCATTATCACGACCAGGTTTGTTTTAATCTGGTATCGTAAAGCAGCAGCAGAAGGTGTAAATCAGAGATAAAGTTCCTGGAAACAAAGCACGGAGACTGAGATGAGCTCCAGAATTACACCATCAATGTCCACCATGTACTGATCCAAACCCGCCACCTTGACCTGAAGGACGGACGTCTGTGTTGGTACGGAGCAGCGTGATGTTGGTGGTAGTGGTGGACAACGCTGCCCCGTAATCATTGGAATCTCACCTGATCCATGGTAACAAAAAAATTCAGACCTTAAATCAGTTTGAGGTGAAAAAAGGTTTGAAGAAAGAGTTGGTTGAACTGATGAAACTAAAAGATGTTGTTCAAACTATCGACAGTTAATACAGTAAATGACCTGAGGGGGCAGCAGAGTTCACACCTCTGCCCCGAAAGTAAAATTCCAGCAGATTCAAGCAGAGTGAAGATGATGAATTACAACTGTAATCCTAATGAGTCCTCAGGCTTTAGAGGTGGAGACGTAGCAACAACAGCCCATAATGAGCATATTGATTCAAAACATATAAATACATGTATATATATATATGTGAGGATAGTTTTAGTAAAAGATGTTTATGTATCATCATAATTAACTGCTGAAACACTCTGCTCAGAAACACCCCAGGCCTCCGCCTCCGCCTCCGCCTCCACCACCACCTCCACCACCACCACCACCACCATCCCTCCCACTCGTCAGTGAGTCCACATCCATGCGGGGGGAGAAACTTAATTTTCTGCATGAGCAATGCAAAGGAAATGCACAGCATAACACAATAACTGAGGCTGATGGGCGACGACGGATCCATACGGGAGGGTTTTATACTGCGGCAACATGACTGTAGTATACATGACATGACTGTAGTACACTGTACATGACTGTAGTACACATGACATCACTGTAGTACACTGTACATGACTGTAGTACACATGACATGACTGTAGTACACTGTACATGACTGTAGTATACATGACATGACCGCAGTACACTGTACATGACTGTAGTATACATGACATGACTGTAGTACACTGTACATGACTGTAGTACACTGTACATGACTGTAGTATACATGACATGACTGTAGTACACTGTAAAGTATACTGTACATGACTGTTGTATACTGTAAATGACTGTAGTATACATGACATGACTGTAAGTGACTGTAGTACATGACTGTAGTACACTGTACACGACTGTAGTATACTGTTCATGACTGTAGTATACAGTACATGGCTATTGTACACTGTGCATGACTGTAGTATACACTACATGACTGTAATACATGACTGTAAATGACTCTAGTACAAGACTATAAATGACTGTAGTACACAGTACATGACTGTAGTACACAGTACATGACTGTAGTATACTGTAAATGACTGTAGTACACAGTACATGACTGTAGTATACTGTAAATGACTCTAGTACAAGACTGTGCATGACTGTAGTACACAGTACATGACTGTAGTATACTGTAAATGACTGTAGTACACAGTACATGACTGTAGTATACTGTAAATGACTGTAGTACACTGTACATGAGTGTAGTATACTGTTCATGACTGTAATACATGACTGCAGTACACTGTACATGACTGCAGTACACAGTACATGACTGTAGTATATATTGAGCATCAGTAAAATGAATGCTGAATAATTAGTAACTACTTCATTATGTGTCTTTTAATGGGGTTTTGTAACATGTATTTTTTTCCCAAATAAACTTAATTATTACAAACAGGCTGTTGTGTTTGTGACGACCATAACCATCACTAACCTAATCTTATCTAATCTAATCTAATCCTAATCTGCTGTTTGAGTTCCTTTTTTAATTGGATCTAGAATCCTTCCTGGTGTTTACTTCTCCCTACAGGAGTGGCTGGAAATTTGGAACATCTTCTCACCAGAACTCTAAAATAAATCTTAACCCAAAAGACACAAAACCAAATGTCACTGAAACAGTAGTTGTTCAAACCGCAGAAAATCCAGTTAAGATTATTTACCCAAACACGACACGCAAACACACCGGGACAGGAAACGCCCGGGGATAGAATGGCCTCATCGCTCAAGAGTAATTGGCTGCGTGCGACTCATTAAAAGCCATTAGTTAGATAAAAGCCCGTTAACCTTCTTCCCTTTGTTCCTTTGTTCTCCTCTCCTCAGGTGTGCGTGTATGTGGTGTCGTGATTTCAGCAGAAGAAGAAAAAAAAAAAACGAAAGAGCGACAGTAAATCTGTGTCAGCTGAAACTGCAACATCTTTCAAACAAATGAAACACAGACATTAACAGTAGTGGAGTGGAGAACTGACCGCCGCAGGAAATCCTTCCGCGGCTGCTCACACTGTGTGTAATTACAAAGCAGCCGCCGTGAAAAAGAGCACTGAACACAGGAGGGTGGAAAAAGAATAATGAGCCAGCAGGGGGCGAGGTGAGGGGAAAATACCGGTCAGAACAAAACACAGAACAACGTCTGACCGACTGTAAACACCTCTCAACGCCCAATAATATATCTGCAAGGATCGTTATTCCTCGGATAATGAGGACCTGAAAATGCAAAGCCAGGATTTCCTCAAATGAATGGTGCTCAAAAAATAATGGGCAGAACGCCTGCATATTAAAGTAAAAGTCACTAGATGGCAGCATTTGAGCTCATTAATGTTAATCCTGATTGTGGAATTGAACCCTCATCCTCTGGATTTAAACCACGCCACAAAACCAGAACGTGCAGAAACCAAGGAGATCTTGCTGTACGGCTAAACCCTAAACGCCGTCTGGTTTTAGGACTTCTTTAACATCACTGTGACGGCCTCTTCCAGCAGCTGATGTCCCACAGATCGGAAAAAAAAAATCAACTTCTTTCAGAGAGAGATGAACGGAGTTGACAGGAAGAGGTAACAACCAATAAAAGACAAAGAGACAGAGGATGAGGAAGGTGAGATGAAGAGGAAGGAGAGGATAAAGATGAAATGAAGAGATTTTTGTCATGTCATAGCCTTGAGTCGACAGTTCCACTACTGAAGCTTTTATTACGCTCTGAAAATGTTTTATATCACTCCGACTCCTGAGGCATTTCAGAAAAAAACAAGTCAACCTTGACTAAACAGGAGAACGCGACGCTAACTTCACTGAACGATGGCTGAGACTGAGAGGAATTTTTCAACTGTTCACTGAACAAACTGGTGCCGAGTAATTACTGTCAGTAAAAAGAGAACGGAAAGCTGTGGTCTATTGGGCGGAGATAGAGGTGGAGGTTGGAATTCAGTTACATTGAAGGTTAAAACTTTTATTCTATAGTGTAATTTCAATTAAATGAATTGGAGTTAGGTTTCATGCACCTTTACAATTCTTTCAAGGTCAATTCTGAACTTTAATGATGAAAGTTACAACAGGAAGGTGTGGAGAAAAAACTAGAGAGGACAGATTGAGATGGTTTGGACATGTCCAGAGGAGGGACAGTGGATACATTGGTAGAATAATGATCCTAGAGATGGAGCTACCAGGCAGGAGACAAAGAGGAGATTGATGGAGGACATGGAGGTAGTTGGAGTCAGAGTAGAAGATACAGAGGACAGAGGGAAAATGTTGACTGAAGAAGAAGAAGGAACCAGACCAGAGGAGAAGAAGTGGTGACTGTTACAATCGACAGAAGTAAAATAGAGATGTGACCCTGTCTGGGTTTTTTGGGAAGTCGTTCCTCAGCTGGTGTGAGGGTCTGTAAGGATGAGGGACATTTTTTGTAAAGTGCCTTGGGATAACGATCGTTGTGATGTGGCACTAAAGACAAATGAAGTCGTTAGATGTGTATAAGAGACAGACCAAATGTCACTGAAACAGTAGTTGTTCAAACCGCAGAAAATCCAGTTAAGATTATTTACCCAAACACGACACGCAAACACACCGGGACAGGAAACGCCCGGGGATAGAATGGCCTCATCGCTCAAGAGTAATTGGCTGCGTGCGACTCATTAAAAGCCATTAGTTAGATAAAAGCCCGTTAACCTTCTTCCCTTTGTTCCTTTGTTCTCCTCTCCTCAGGTGTGCGTGTATGTGGTGTCGTGATTTCAGCAGAAGAAGAAAAAAAAAA
>JAFBJS010002138.1:0-44701 GCA_016785265.1 Paraplagusia blochii | reverse complement strand
AGGGACAGTGGATACATTGGTGGATGAATGATCCTAGAGATGGAGCTACCAGGCAGGAGACAAAGAGGAGATTGATGGATGCAGTGAGGGAGGACATGGAGGTAGTTGGAGTCAGAGTAGAAGATACAGAGGACAGAGGGAAAATGTTGACTCGCTGTGGAAGCCCCTGAAGAAGAAGAAGAAGGAACCAGACCAGAGGACCAGAGGACAAACGACTGAAGTAAAATAAAGATGTGACCCTGTCTGGGTTTTTTGGGGAGTCGTTCCTCAGCTGGTGTGAGGGACCCTAAGGACAGGGGGACATTTTTTGTAAAGTGCCTTGGGATAACGGTCGTTGTGATGTGGCACTAAAGACAAATGAAGTCGTTGAAGGTTCAGTTTTCAACCCTCTCTTTAATATCAGACAGACAGAGACAAAGAAATATTAACACAATAAGAAGCGAGAAGATGATACTAAGATGACCAATGAGCCAATCAGTTAGGACTGTTTGGTCTGACTTTGTGATAAGGTGTGTGTGTGTGTGTGTGTGTGTGTGTGTTGTCTCTGTCCTCCCTTCAGTGATGTTCTTACTGTGACACATTGTAGACAGGTGTGAGGAAGTCACTGCAGGTCCACAGTCCCCTGAACAGCACAGAGCCCCGGGCAGCAGCTCTCCAATTAGGACACACACACAGACACACACAGACACACACAGTTGTATTCCCAATCACACACACACACAGCACTCACTTCCTGTTTCTTGTCAAAACAACTGCCTTCCCTGAAAAGCTGAACTACTTTGTAGCAACAGAGTTTGTGTTGATTTCACTGTTTGTGTTTCTTCAGCTCTTGAACTAATGAACATCAACATTCTTCTGAACCAACTCCATGCAAACTGGTCACTGCTGCACATGAGCCTCACGACCCACCATTTGAGCATCAATGTTTAAGACAATTATCATCCAAAACCAAAGGCCGACCACAGTTGAAGGAGCAGAAGGAGAACCAGGATCTAGAGACAGAAGACCGTAGAGTACAGTACAGAACAGAACAGTTCTTTGTTTATCAATTATTTTGGATGAAACAACTGGTTCAACTGGCCTTATTTGGACCGCACACCGCTAGTTGACTTCACTTTTTTTCCATTTTGTCTGATGGACATTAACTGAGTGTTACAGAGTGTTACAGAGTGTTACAGAGTGTTACAGAGTGTTACAGAGTGTTACAGTTGTCTTCGCTGCAGTTCCTCAGTCGACCTTTTCCTTCCAGCTGACATTGTTAAAATTCTTCCCTGACTCTGAATGGGCTGGAACTGCTGCGTATTTGGAATAAACCCCACATGGACTGAAAAGACAGCGAAAAGACAGCTGGATGATGAATATTGATTGCATCCAATCTCAGGGCAGAAAAAGTCTTTTTTTTTGGTGCCATGCAGCAGATGACGCTGCAGGAATACGTGCCACCGGCCATTAAATCACTGAACTTCCTGTGCGGTCTGAAGAACACACCATCTAACAGGAACTCTGGTGGCGGCGGAATTCTAGTGGATTTAGTTCTACAGTAATTTAGCTCCAACGTTGTCACTTCACTGTAATAACAGGGGCAGGATAGGGCGCCGTAGAGCTGACTGTGTTTAATGAAAATATTAAAAAGGAATTAGGACCTGATCTGGTTCTTGAAGCTCTGCTATTTAACACCAATTGAACAAAACAAATTTTGAACAAATTCAAACTAATTTCAATGAAAAGATGTCTCAACCCAGGGGGCGTGGACAAGCGGGTGTACGACTTGCATTGTAGAGCTAACAGCAGCGTTGTCAAACTCATTGTTTTTCACAGCCTTATTAGATTTGATGCGTGAACCAGACCAGTATAATCATAATATTATTACCTAACAATAACCAAAAGTCAGTGTTTTTCCCCTTTGATTTAACGCAAAATAACATGTATATGAAATATGTAACATACATACTGTATATTAATGTAACGCATTATAATAATTGCACAAATATAATGTTTTGCAAACTGCCACTAGGGAGCGCAAGCCTAGAAAAAACACTAGGAATATACAGAAGACAGAAGACAGAGCTGGAGCTGGAGGTGGAGGTTAAAGATGCTGCTGAGATTCTCTTTAGGAGAGACAAGGATGGACAGGATCAGGAATGAGGTGATTAGAGGGACAACACAGACAGGAAGGTTTGGAGAAAAAGAAGCTAGAGAAGACAGATTGAGATGGTTTGGACATGTTCAGAGGAGGGACAGTGGATAAATTAGCAGATGAATGATCCTAGAGATGGAGCTACCAGGTAGGAGACAAAGAGGAGATTGATGGAGGACATGGAGGTAGTTGGAGTCAGAGTAGAAGATGGAGGGGGAGATGGAAAGGGATGATTCATTGTGGAAACATCTGAAAAAAAGCTAAAAGGAGAAGAAAATATATAGTTTTATGTTATTAATATTTATATATAATATTATATATTTCACATACAAAAATTATATATGTTACTGTTTTCACAGGCTGAACCCCTCCAGTCCAACCTGTAGCCTTTAGGCCTGTGGGCCATAGGTTGGACACCGATGACTTAGGAGTTTCTCAAGGACGATATTTCAGAAATACCTGGTCTTGTGTAAAGAGCAAGTTTGTTCCTTAGACATTTTTGAAGTGCGACGACGACTGAAGTGACACCGCGACAGGAACAACATCTGCATAAAAATAAACCCTGACAGCGACTGCTGACGAAGGGCTTTTCAGACAGGAGTTCTATTTAGGTCTGACATCACAGCCGCACTGTTTACACAGTCGGGGTGAGAAAGTCAACAAGGGCAGAGGAGGGAGACGCACAGATATTTGTTCTTCCATATTCAACACGGTGAACACGCCGACCAACCGTCCACAGAACAGGGACGCAGCACGTATTGATTTAATGTTCTGTTAACAGACCACCGGCAGCGCCGCGCTGGACACGTGCACAAACACGTGCACACGGGCTCTCCCACTGGAGCAGATACATATGCAAACACTCCTCATGTGTACTTTGGGGAGGAGAAACAGATGGGCACCTTCACCCCCCTCACAGACTCCTCTTATGTAATGGAAATGGATTGTTGTTTTTTTCTGAGCGCAAAACAACCAATTCAATCAGGTCAAAAATGTGCATCTCACACACGGACACACACACACACACACAGAGTTGTATCCTCAATCACACACACAGCACTGACTGCCCGTTTCTTGTAATCGTCCCCCCCTCCCACTCCTACTGGGGGCCAAATGTGGCCCCTTCACCTTTTTAATTATCATTGTACTTCTGCCTTTTCCCTGCAATTCCTGCACTTCCCAGTAGATGACACCAGAAGGGCTATTAGAAATTAATCATTTTATTATTTCAGTTATAGGAATGGTCCATCTTTCTGTCCTTGACTCGGCCTGTGTCCAATTCCTCACCCGCCAGTGAAAACGTTTGCCCAGGCCTGCTCTAATCCTGGTTTACCAAAAGTGTGATGTATTATTACACATTTTTTTGACAGCCTGGAATATCACAGGATGAACCCGTTGTCTTACTCACATCTTCACATCTGACTGGGATTTTGAAACAAATTTAACAAATAAACGGGTTTGAAGCCTCTATGTTGGTCTCAGCCATAATCTGAGTTCTGACTTTGCAGCAACTTCCCTCAGCTGTTCCTGCTGGTGCTGCAGTGGAGGTTCAGGTGGTGTGTGTGTATGTGTGTGTGTGTTTGTGTGTGTGTGTGAGGGGGGGGGGCATTCAAAGACAAACGTAACCTGAGGCTGTGGTGTCAGACCTGAGCACTGGGTTCATTTCAAACACAGAAATTCAAAAGAGAACAGGAAACGTCTAACACTGCTGGAAGAAAGAAAGAAAGATTTTAATTTATTTATATATTAAAAATCCAACAATGCTAATTTTAAGAATCCTTTTTCATTTGACATTGGTATTAATTAAGCTTTGATTTTGTAAATCAAACATCCCCCTCTGGTGCTCAGTGTGAGTACAGCACGCACACAGATTAGCCTTTGTTTTAAAGCCTTTTTCTTGTATTTGTGTCGATTTTACTGTTTAATGTTATTCATTTCTGCCTCCCCCATTGTTGGGTGAGTCATTGAGCTCTTTCGCTGCGTTTCACCGTTCAACGTGCAGCTTGTGTGAGATGAAGGTGAGTTCAGTCGAGCGTAGACACGTTGGGACAAAAGCTCCTGATTGACCCTGCGCTCCACATGGTGACTGCAATTTTTATTTTTACCCCACAATCTACCATCCAGGAGTAAACTGAACACATAACAACATAAGTGAGATTGTTGTCAGAGTCTCATTACCTGGTGAAGTCACAGAGATGTTGTTCAACATGTGGAGCTTTAGCCTAGAGTCACCGTCTCTGGAACTCCAGGGTTCAACTCCTGGACAAGATTGATTGATTGGCCCTGATGTGGTGCCAATCCCTGGTCAACATGTCCACACAGAGGGAAGTGGAAAGTCTGGTCTCCCTGCACAGACTGCTGTCCACTTCACTCAGCACAGCATTGTTTTCCAACAACTGGGTCGGGCCCTTGGGCAGTACACATGAGAAATACAGCCCTGGCAAAAATATTGAAATCCCTAGTCTGGAAATATATCCATTCAGTTGTTTACCTTGAATAAAGAGAAACACCAAACAAAACCAAAGTGATTTTAAATGGCAACTTTCTGGCTCTGATCAACACTAAAAATATCCAGATAAAAAGACCTGGTCGTCAACTGTTATATTCTTAGACCAAGCAGAAGGAAAAAAATATGGAATTACTGAATTTTAATGGAAACAAATGATGGAAACACCCTGTAAACGTTCTATTCCCAAAACTAACGACTGCATCAGATTTAATCTGCTCATCAGTCTACAGTATAACTGCACCACTGTTGCACCATCTGGACTGAATCGTACCTCCAACACAAGACAAGTCATTTAAACAAAATAAACGCTTATGAAACTTCTTAAAGAAGGTAAATTATCACGGAATGTTGAAAAAAATGGACCAGCATGTGAAGATTGTTAAGACAAGTCTACTGGTCGACTGGGAGGACAAAGTGTCAAGACAGAAAACTAGAAAATAGAAAGTGTGCTGCAAAAGAAATGGGAAACATATAAAGGGGAACTGGAAAATGATGATTCACAGTGGAAACCACAGCAGAAGAAGGGACATGACTTTGTTTTCTATTAGACATAATGTTGTAAATGATGTTATTTGCCCCATATCTTCAACCCAGGTTTGACTTCTATTGGACTTTTTAAAGCCTAAAAATGGTGCATTTTAACATCATCATTTCATTTCCTGTTTGGTGGAGACAGACGCCCCGTCTCCTCAGAGACAGACGTGGAGTCTTTCAGTCTGAGATTAGACTTATCTCCTGCCTGATGGAACACCATTAAAGCATCGTTTGGTATTTATTGCCTTCTGGTATTAATGGCTGTCAGTATTTTCCTTTTGGTCTCTATGACTAGGTGCGATTTTCTAAAGGTCAGGTGTCTGGTAACGACAAAAACCCTTTTACAATGGCTCCCTCTTTTGGCCAAAAGTGGGTATTGTAGTTCTAATAACACCGGGCTGACTGGTTGGCCCAGTGTAAAATGGTAAATGCATTCATAGTTGAGTGTCTTACCTGAGAGCCTGTGCTGCCTGGTGCTGACTCGGTTGGTGTTCTGGACGGTGCAGCAGAGGTGGAGCATGGCAAACATGGTGAGGATCATGACCACACTCTGCAGCAGGAGAGTGGTCTCAAACTGCTTCCCTATCCTGAAGTGACACGTTTGCTTTAAGATCTAACAATTTTCTAAGGCTGAAAACAAAACCAGATAAAAATGGCCTCCAATCCTCACCAGAAGAAAATGCGCAGGATGTTTGCGATGAGCAGCACCAGGCAGACCCTGGTGGAGAAGCCCTCAGTGTTGCTGCTCCTCAGGATCTCCTGGTACTGAGGCACGTAAGGGACAGCTCCTCCAAACAACATGATGCAGGAGGCCAGCCAGGACAGCAGCGACCAGGAGCTGTCCACATCCTCCTCCTGCAGAACCACCTCTGCATCCATCGCGATGAGGGACGACAAGTCAGACCTGGGAAATACCAGAGGTCTTTGAGCCACAAGTCACTACCATCAAATGTTTTTCTCCGTCAAGATGACAACTCCAAATTTAATAGTTCTGATGTGATGATATCAGCAGACCGATGTTTTAATCGCTGTATATTTTTTGACAGTGTTGGAGATGATAGATCTTCTTTGCCAACCCTCAAACCTGGAGTGTTTTCTCATCAGACAGAAGCTTCTCTGTGTACGTTTGCTGATAAAGTGTGTGTCACAGCAGCAGCAGAATAAAATCATCCAGCAACTGTAACTTCACAGACAGACTTAGAAATTCACTAGAAACAAGGTCAGATTATAAGAAAATATAGAAAATAAAATTTCTTTACAGTCAGCGAATCACGTTTCAAAGTGATATCAGGAATTTCAGCGACTGGATTTCTTTTCTTTTATAGTAAACAGTAGCTATTTTGGCTCAGTGTTTATATCATGCTTATCTATTTGGATATAATCAGTCTAACTGTGAGCCACTGTGTTAACAGTAGACCTGGGAATCAAACCCAGGACCTGAGTCTGTATTAACTGCAACACTGGAACAACAAATGACAGCCTGACCAATGGGCTGTTTAGCAGGAATACAATCTGTTTCCACTTACAGTTTTCAGTTGTTGTTATCTTTAGGACCAAGACATGGTTTCTTGACAAACTTTGGGTGAACTTTTTGTTAACATGAACCCATGTCCTTACACCACTGAGCTGTTCCTGACTGAGGCAGAAGAATGACAAAAATGTGTTATTTCATATGTTTCACATATTAAAAGTCTGTTGTCGAGTTTAAAACTTGAATTTATAGATGACGATTCTCAGTCGTCCAGGTCAAGAAATCTGACCTTTGTAAAGTGAGTGTTAAACTCTTAAAAACTCTTTTACAGCTCCTCAGTTAAACATTATTCAGCATTTTAACAAGGCAGCTTCTCAGTCATCCAGGTCGTCTGATCCACCACACTCAGCCTGAGCAGCTACTTCCCCCTGAACCAGTGTGAATGAACCATCACAGTCGACAGGAAACAGAACAGCCTGTGTTATTATGTAAGCAAAAGCATAGCTGTATGGGGTTGGGCCAACATGTCTAAACTTTCTGAAATGGCTCCTGGTCCGCGGTGACAGGAGCAGAGAAGCAGAGGAAACCGACAAAAAGACTCCAAGAGGGAAATCTCCTGAACTCATGAGAATCACCTGAGGAACTCTGAGGGTTTGACCCCTCCACTCGTCATTGTTAAGGAGGAAAAAAAGAACATTCTTGGCTCACAGAGTACAAACAGAAGGACCTATAAGAGGGTAAACGTCACTGACACAAGTTTAGGTTTCACTCACCAGTTACTTGGTTTTGTTTAGCATCTCAGAAACTCAACTAAATCCAGTGTTTCCCTGTCGAACACATGCCGGTTTCCCAACGCTCTAATCACTACTGTTTGGGGAGGAGGAAAAGAAAAAGAGGAGGAGACATTTGTGAACGCCTGGACTACCTTAAATTCAATCATACTACACCAGACACACAGAGTTGCTCCTATTGAATAGACTTCATTATTTAAGGTCCACTAAATCTTTAAAAATAAGAAAAGTCTATTTTATTTTTGCGACATGAAATATGAATGTTTTTGGGTGAGATTGTCCCAACACTTAATTTCCTATTCTGATATCAACCTATAGTGGTATTTGGACCTGTTTGCCAAAAAGTTGGCAAATCTGGGGATTGTGATTTTTGGATTTTCAATATTGGACAAAACATTGGTCTGCCCATATCATCAGACGTCCCTCAATAAATTAAGGTGTACAGTATACTGGGCTTTTTGTGTGGTATAACATATTTAATATTTCTTACAAACTTGCAGGGTTAAGCCTGTCTGTCTGTTTGTATTTCTATATTTATGTTTTATTTCATAAACCCCAGATTTATCCAGTTTCCTCACTTTGAGTGACTTTAGTTGCATCTGTGTTTTTATGAAGTTTTTGGTTTGTGTTTTTTTTTAACAGTGTGTCCTATATATTAGGGTTTTTTTTCTAGTCTCTAGTCAGGACAGGACAGGACAGGAGCCCTTGGTCCCTTTGGTAATTTTATCCTGCGCTGAGTTGCAGGCTGCAGATTCCGAGCCATAATAAACCGCGGACACACGGGAGCAAACACGCACGCCCTTAGACACACGCACGTATACACTAAATTCAGACAGATTGACGGTTACTGTCAAACTTACCGCGAATTCGCATCTGATCACACACAGAAGCGTTTCCGGTTGAGACCCGTTAACGTCGTGCGCTCAGCAGAGCAGGGATGAAAGCTCCGTCCCGCCGTCGGACCACGAGGAGTGAAAAACAAACTACAAAGTCCTGGCTTTATTTAAACTCCATTTCCCAGGCCCGAGTTCGCTGCGAATCTCGCGAGAGCTCAGCGAGAGATCAGCTGACAGTGCAGTGGGTGGGGCGACTTTGAGGAGCTAAAAATCCAACAGCAAAACACACGGAGCAGGAGAGCGGTGCTTTATATCCGACTTTTCTTCACTGAAAGACTATAATTCACACGACACCATGGCAGAGACTGATCCCAAGTCAGTTCAGGACCTGACGAACGTGGTGAGTTCGGGTTAATTTCAGCTTCAGCTCCACAGCTACAGTCACAGGAGCATTCGGCAGCAATGCTAAGCTACTGTTCGACAAACTAAACCGAAGCAAAAGTCCAAGAAATTAAAGCAATATGTTGGTTTTATTGGAATAACGATAATTAAATGGTGGTTTAGATTTGAATTCAGGTTTTTTTTCTCCAAAAAAGATAGTTTATGGACCTGCGTTATGTAACAGTGAGCGTTTTTTTTTATGAATGGCAACAACGAATCACGACGGAATAAAGGACTGATGTGTGTCCTTCATCTGCTGATACATTCGAAATTAGAAAGTTTCGTACAAACGTTTGTTTTATTAACGTTATGTAATCATCATGTGTATAGTGGAACCTGAGTATACGTTGCAATCCTGGCTAAAGGATAAGAAAAGATGAAATTTTTAGTTCCAGAAAATAGAGTAGAATTTTTTTCCAAAAAAAACTTTTAAAAGATGTAAAACTCTTATTGTCAGTTTACTCCAAATTCCATCATGGTATTAACATTTTTCCTGTGTTCTAGGTAACAAGGTGTGAAGTCTGTCTCTTATACACATCTTTTTTCCAAAAAAGATAGTTTATGGACCTGCGTTATGTAACAGTGAGCGTTTTTTTTATGAATGGCAACAACGAATCACGACGGAATAAAGGACTGATGTGTGTCCTTCATCTGCTGATACATTCGAAATTAGAAAGTTTCGTACAAACGTTTGTTTTATTAACGTTATGTAATCATCATGTGTATAGTGGACAAACGGGAGTTGACGTCGTGTGTTTGTTGTCATGGTGATGACTATTGATTTTAAATTAAATGTTTCAAATCTTTGTTTTTTTTCTGTATAAATATAAAGGATCTTGAGACACGTCTTCCATTAATGGACTCACACAGTCTCACACTTTGGTTTATATTCTGATGTGTAACAACTCACTTTTTCAGGACAAATACATACATTTGTTTGTATCTGTTTTCTATTAGTTGTTCTTTTTCTTTAAACCTAATGATTGTATATATAAACGCCATCACGTTGCAGATATAATTGAATTAAACTTCAGTTAGATTTAGTGGTGAAAAAGAATGACATCATTGTGTGGTTCTATGTTAATGTCAGTCCACTGGAACCTTAAATATTCATCTTTTTCATCTTTTACTTAGTTACTGGGCTTTGTTTTGTTGCCATGGAAACAGGGTTTACTTAAGTTTGTTCTGTATTAAGAATGAATTCATGCCCTGCCATCAGTGATGTGTTTTGTGTGCAGTATATCACTTACTTCACCTTACCTTCTCGTTTCCCAGGTCCAGACACTGCTCCAACAGATGCAGGACAAGTTCCAGACCATGTCGGACCAAATCATAGGGAGGAATATCCTGACAATGAAACAGATTAATAAACTGATTAGATGAATGTTTTGCTTTGGTTATAAATGAACCTATATTCACCTTTAACTCTTTTTATCCACCATCCTCTTCACTTAGTGATAGTTGTGTTTGTCTTTATGAACCTTAACTTTCTCTGCACTTGACGAGATGAGCACGCGCATTGATGACTTGGAGAAGAACATTGCTGATCTGATGACACAGGCCGGTGTGGAGGAGATAGAGGCTGCACCCGAGAAGCAAAAAGAGAGTCAGAGCACATCGTCATCATCATCATGAAGGTGAGACAGTAGAACACACTAAAATACACTTCGATTTTTATCTTAGCAGATAAAACTATTCATCACACAATGGAGAAATAACAGTAACAACAGGGATGGCACAGTATTTACAAAGTGATTATCTATCATAGTTATAACATGAAATTATAGATTTTCATATATACAATGCATCTGAGTATACGTTGCAATCCTGGCTAAAGGATAAGAAAAGATGAAATTTTTAGTTCCAGAAAATAGAGTAGAATTTTTTTCCAAAAAAAACTTTTAAAAGATGTAAAACTCTTATTGTCAGTTTACTCCAAATTCCATCATGGTATTAACATTTTTCCTGTGTTCTAGGTAACAAGGTGTGAAGTCAGCCCCAAGTTCAGGAGCCGCAGACTTCCTCCTCCCCAACATGACTTCTATTGATTTGGCCTGCCGTAGTGTTATATGCTTTTTTGTATATTGAATATTGTGATAAGTAGTTACAGTTGTTTAATGACTTGGAAAAGCTGAACAATATTTGTAAGTTAGAGTAGTGTGGTACCGTTTGTCCCTGCAGATGATGCTCACGTGCTTGAACAAGATACTGTAAATCCTGGAGGTTAGTTTTTCGTCATCATCATCATCCCAGTAGAACCTCTGATAGCTGCAGTCGTCGACACATATCACTGAAATACAGTGTTTTTGATGCAATGCATTCCATTTCCCATTCATGTTAACTGAAGGCATGGTTCTCAAACATACAACACAGAACACCTCTGAATGTGTTTGTCTCTTCAGATACTACCTGCAGAAAATAAAGAGGTTAGACCTTCACTCACGAGATTATTGGACAGACTCACTGTAGAGTGACGTTGTGCTATTGGTTCAATTCTGAAAACACACCCAGAGACTGATTGTATTTAACCACTCACTCAACTTTCATGACAATTAAAATACAAAATACACTTGTGTTCCACCAGTTGTACACCTTTCATTCTGCAGTTTGAGAACCATTGTATTAAACTATTTAAAGACCATACCTTTTGTCATGTGCTCCATCATATTTGGCCTGGTGCTGAGTCATTTCTAGAATATAAATAACTCTAAGGTGCTCTCACAATGTTTTCTTTTTCTCTGTTTTTCTAAGTTTTTTTTTTTTTAACAATGCTAAATATCTACAGTAAACCTATGTGTTGAGTGTTCTCTTCACTATTCATTGGAAGGTGGAGGCACCAAAAACAGCATGACTAGACGAGGTGAAGAAGTTTCGTCAAAAACATTCAAACAAATCAGTGACACATTTGCTGCATAATTGGAACTTTTATTTATATTAATAAAAAACATAATTGATGAACAAATCCCCTGACGTTTAGAAATCAGAAGAAGAAAGAAAAAAAAGTGCTGCAATGTGACTGGTTCCTCCGTAGTTATGAGAGTGAATTTAGAAAATGGCCAATCAAAATTCAAAGTCTTCCTCCGTCATGTCAATGGCCCAGGCGAACTTGTCCCTTTGGGTTTTATTGTAGATTTTTTCTACAGGTACCTCCGTGTTCTTACACCTGTCAGATGTGAGGAGCAAAAGACTGGAGTTTACTCTGTACAATAAACATTTACCACCATGAACTTCAACAATGTCTCTTGACGTCTTTTGTCTAAGGGACGAGGGGGAGGGGAAAGACACACGGACTGTATGTTCACACTGAGGGGCTGTTATGACACAGTTTCACAGCTAGGTGGCACTGGTGGGGAATTAAAGACCAAAAGTTGATCTTTAAGTTGATGTTGCTGAACATTTATTGACTTTGGAAACTTTAATTGCTGGAGATCAGTGATGACGACATCAGATAACAAACCCTGGATGTTTGAAGTGACAAGATGAACTAATTAAGGGTTAACACTACAGTACAGTACAGTACAGTACACCCCAACTGGGTTCCAACAGCCAAAAACTGACTCCGAGTTTCCAGGTGAAGGGGGTTCAAACAGCCCTCAGCCCCGCAGTGACAGTAGCTACACCCTCTCTCCCTCCGCCCCTGATGTGTTCAGTTTATCATCCACTCACCAGGCCACGCTGATACGTGGGTCCAGGTAGTTCAGCTTGGAGGTACCCAGAGCAATCTGTTTGTTCTCCTCCCGATCTGTGGCTTGGACCTCCATCTTCAGCAGCTGCTCCTCACAGCGCTTCACCGCAGCTTTCTTCCTCTCCACCAGTCTGTTTGTTCAAAGAATCTCTCAAAATGACACATTTGTACAGCTATAACACAGGCCCAATAAGAGTCTGTTGTCATGATCTGCCTGTGTTTCTTGTTAATGTCGCATAACAGCAGACTCTGATCCAAACCAGTTAATATGAAAAGAAATGCAGTCCACCTGCTTCTGTAGAAGAACATTTTACAGAAAGAGGAAAGTAGTTCACTTTGGGTCTGATAGCAGGACTTTGTCTTTTCTGTCTCTCAGCAACAGCAAGGTTCAAGTCAACCATTCCAGCTGTTAATATTTGTTACAGAGCAGTTTGACTGGAAAAGAACCACAGACTAGATCTTTTTCTGCAGCAGCAACAGAACTTACGTCTGTAGCTTTGGGTCAGAGTTGTTCTTGGCTTTGGCTTCCTGTTTGGCCTGTTTTAGTTCTGTCTTAGCCAGAGCAAACTTCTCCTTTCTGGCATCGATCTGTGTGAAGCACAGTAGATGTGATGAAAGTCATGTCATGTGTTATTGGGAGATCTGAGGTGTCCATCAAAAATACCAGTCTTACACTTTGACAAAGACATTTCACAGAAATAAAAATATATTACAAAAACAATATGCATGTTGTGTTACCTTAGCCTGCAGATTGGCCATAGATTGATCAAAGGTTTTTGGCGGCGCCTTCTGGTGGTTACAGAGAATAGCGACGGCTCTATTTGCTCTGTTATAGGACAATATTTTCTCTGCCTCATTGTCTGACTCTTGGATGAAACAAAAACGGAGAATAGTTGGGATACTCGGTATTAAAACAATTATGTGATATCAATACAATATAAGATCAATAAGCCTGTTTTTTGGCGAAGAAAGAAAAAATAGACAATATGTTGCTTTAGATAAAAGTGGCTCCTAAATGCAATGTTATATAATATCAAAAACCAAGAACACAAACTCCTAGTCTATTGTCACAATGATTCTTTTCCCAAATAAAAACAGAATCCTTGATTGGTTGTAAAAAGCTGTGGTTAAGGTCCTGTCAATAACTCCAAGTGATGCTCTGGTCTGACCTGCAGCCTCCAGGGCCTTAGTCTGCGTAAATTTTCCATTAACCACACAACCACATCATAAATATCACACTCAGGCCTCACTCATTGACACTTGAAATGACTGAGAGAGAAACTACTGCAGAGACATGGGACGAGACAGTGAAAGCAGAAGATGACTGATGTCAGAGCCTTCAATCAAACAGGCTATAAAAAAGAAAAAAAAAAAGTCTGGGATCGACAAGGGTGGTGTGTATTATCCTTGGTATTCTGGACACAAGAAGGTTTAAAGACAGACAGGGACAGTGACTGAATAATGGACTAAAGCCACAAAACAGAATGGTTTCAGAATGAATTACAAAAATAAATGTCCAAATCAGGAGATGGGAATATACTTCCAAGGACATTAAATATTTAGTTAAACCCTGGTTCTATCACTAGCTAACTAACTAATATATATTTTTAAGGTAACATGATGTCAATCAAACATGCCAGTATGATGAGGAAAACTGAGCTGGGATTAAAGCAGTGCTTCTCAAATAGTGGGGCGGGCCCCTGCGATGCAACGCTGAGGGGAGGCACGTGTGACCCTGGGGAACATGCTTTTTTTCCGCCATAGCTATATCTCTTACTTGTAGTTTTGTTTTCTTTTTGTTATTTATAGTTGAGGCAGAGACTGGGTCTTCTTGCTTTTCCTTTCAGCCTGTCCCTTTTTATCAGGGGTTGCAACAGCAATCAACAATTTCAATCTCACCCTGTCCTATGTATCCTCATCCTCAACTCTACCTCCATGTCCTCCGTCACTGCATCCATCAATCTCCTCATTGTCTCCTACCTGGTAGCTCCATCTCTAGGTTCATTCTTCTGCCAATGTCCCTCCTCTGTCCCTCCTCTGAACATGTCCAAACCATCTCAATCTGTCTTTCTCTAGCTTTTTCTCCAAACCTTCTTGTCTGTGTTGTCCATGAGCAGAGCTCTTACTACTATCTCTGTTTGTTGGCAGACTTTTCTAATTTCTTTGAAAAGTTTGAGAGTTGGATACCAATGCTAGTATCTAATGCTGACACATCAAAAGACGTCTTTAATTAAACAGATCAATGTGAAACGCTTGTAACCTGAATACATAAATATATATATAGAATATATAATCATCCACTGTCTGACTGATGGAATCCATGGAGCTCGAATGCTAATGGAGGCTGTCTGTCAAACAGAAGCCATCAAAGACTCCTGGGACATTAAGTGAACCACTCGACAATAACAGTCTCCCTTAATATACATTAACTGCAGTCACAATAAAGGACCTCTGCAATTAGCTGCTGGTACCTGTCCAGGAACCAGTCACGAGGCAGATCTTAATTAGCGTCGGTAAATGGCAGATGTATTCAGAGACAGGCTGCTCTTTAGAGTGGAGAGTGTGTGAGTCACCCACTGTTTGTGAGCTCCTTCAGCTGCTGCTGCAGGGTGATGGAGGCGTTGTAGGTCCTGAAGACCTTCGCAGTAAGACCGGGCATCAGAGAACTCAGGTGTATGTTCATTTTGCTTGTCTGCAGTAATGAGACAAAAAAGAAAATTAAAACATAAACAACAACAACAACAGTACATAGTCACTAGTGAAGAACAATGCAGTGGTCGCCCACCCACGAGCTGCAAACCAGCACCGGTCTATGGGTAAAACAGTCTGAGCTGAACAGTGTTTTATGTAGAAAAATAACCAGATTATAAAAAAATCAATTACAAATAATAATTTCAAAAATACCCGCATGACCTCAACCACAGGGTGGCACTGTGGTCTCATGTAAGGCCACCTGCTGAAGCGTCAGTAACATCCTTAACAGCTGAAATCCTCGACTCTCAGCCTTCAGTATCATCATCCATTAAAGCAGGAAGATTAAAATACATCACAGACCTATTTCTCCCCTGACATTTCTATGTTTTAAACAAGTCGGCGCTGCAGCAGCCGACAGCCCGGCCGTCATTAGCTCTTGTCAAGGTAGAAAAAAAATGGTTGGACGTGGTGAGGACCAGACCCAGGTGTGAAAATAAAAAACATAACTAATTCTAAACACGCACACATCCCTGCAGGGAAAAGAACAATCTGGAAGATGATTACGGTAACGATAAGGTTGGTTTAATCAGAGTGAGGTCGGCGCCCGGACTGGCCGTGCTGCAGGATTCTGGGACCTCGGTGATGGTGGGGTTCGTGAGCTGCGTGAGACCTGTTGGTGCTGAGAGCACGTCAAAATTTTAATGAAGGAGTCTGGTGTCAAAGGGGGCAGGTGTGATCTCCAAGTTATGCATCCCTGCCTTTAATTATGAGCAAACACTCACTCAGACAAACTCACACTGATACACACACATACTCACCACACCCGTTGTGTGGTGTGTGTGTATGTACATGTAGTGTATGTATCATTATTGCAAATCCAATTTCAGCCACATATACATACAGCTCTGTTCTATGACATTTAATGAACAGCAGCCAATCATGGACGAGCAGCAGGTGAAAATGAGGACGGGGCTACCAGCCTGACACTGTTTATAGTGCTGTGTGTGTGTGTGTGTGTGTGTATGCGTAGTCTGAAACAATGGTTCCCAACACCAGGACCACAGACTGCCAGCCATCTGTGCGTCACATGGTCCGAGCCATAGAGAAAATATGGTCAAAATCATTGACTAAGTCCCATGTCTTACCTACATCCACAACCTTCTGAAATGGTCAGCTCTAAACTCAAGCTTCCAAGCTAGTAAAATGAAGAGCAAACAAGGAAAGTTCGTAAAGTTCCTCAACTCCGTCAAGGATCCAGAAGAAAACAGAAACGACTGACTGAGAGTGAAATCTGCCTCCAGCATGTCCTCATTTTTAGATGCAACAAACTGGATCACATCTGCACCCGGTCAACGTGTTTGTCATCTTTTTTAACCAGCTGCCATGATAGTTAGGTTGAGTTAAGATGAAACAGACTGGTGATGAATGGTTCATGTTCCATCTGCATCTGCCGTCATCAGTCTCTCTCTAAAATGTCAGCAGATGTCAGCGGCACACACTTCAGTTCTACGATTGATTCTCCATCCCTCTGCTCATTTTTCCATCTTCTGACTCCTTCATCACCTCCTGCCACTTCCTGCCATTATCTTCTACCTCTGCAGTCCGCCCCTCAACCCCACCTTTCCACCCTCAACCATTTCCTGGAAATCGTCCACTCTCTCCATTCCAACCTCCACTCACCTGGACCAGCCGTCACACACACACACACACCTCAACACCCCTTCAATCACTCTCAGTGGCCTGGCCTTTCCAGGTGTCAATCAGTTCTGCCTCCAGCAGCCATTACCATTCCACCTCCAACACACCCTGACATTTCCTGACACACCAGAGGGCAGAAAGCAGCAGAGGCTCACTCTTCTTCTCAATTGCTACTTCTCTTCATCTGGTCATGTCGCTCTCTGCCCGGTGTCTTCATCTTCCACTGTCAGTGTTTATATACCAACCTGTCCCTGACTCTGCCTCACCCTGCCTTCCTTCTTCGTCACTGCTTCCTACTCCCTTCATTTCCTTTAATTCCTCTCCCCCTGATGTGACCATTACCCTTCCCCATCTTAACCCCTATCTGCTGCTGGTGAAAACACAGGACAATCAGAGCAATTTATACAAGGTCATCGGCGGATGGAGGCTCTGATCCACTCTGACCAGCCTTTACAGTGTAAGGAAACACCTAGAATAACATTTACATTTTTTTTTGTGGACAAATAGACAGAAGAGAAATCCTGCAAAAACACCTCTGTGTGGCCTTGTTGCCTACAGCCACAGGAAGAGGTTGGAAGGAAAAAAGAACAAAGATTTTATTTCGCCTGTGTGGAATTTTATCTGCCCAGCATGTTCAATTTTCACTTGTGGAGATTCTTTTTTTTTTTTTTTTATCTGTCAGAGTCCATCCACTTGCTCTTTTGAAATTCCATCTCTGCTTTCGCTATCCCTGCTTCCCATATTCTTTTCCTTTTCTCCCTTTGGGCCTTTCATCTCCCCACACCAATGGTTCATGCCCATTAAACAGTCACTTCTCACAGATGGCTTCAACATCGTCTCCCTTCTTGTTTTTCTACTATAGCTCTCGCTGTTCCTTGGAAACAAGGAAGATTCTGCGAGACTGTCCATCCATCCAGTGTTTGTCCACACCTTATACACCAATAACTGCTGCTGTGTAACACAACCAGAGCAGTTAAAAAAAACTATTTACATTTCTTTGATTTCCACATGGAAATGGAAATCTTCTGCTGACTATGGCTCGATGTTTTCTTACTTACTATATTTGATTCTTCTCTTCATCTTCTGAATGTACTTTCTGCATTCCAACAAACACATTTTTGTGCCATCTAGTTCAGTGCTTAGTATTCATACAGACAGAGGCTGTTGGGGAGTTTGGCAAGAGCATCAGTTCCCAGGGGATTTGAGAAAGTAATGATACAAAGATTTTCTTTCACTGTATTAATACTCCTCAATACATTATCGTTTTTTTTAAACAGCAACTAAAAGGAAGACAGTGAAGTTGTTCAGTGCACTGCCCCCTGTTAGCTGTGTTACACAAAAACCACGGCAAACTGAAACCACAGATATGGTGTCATTATGAGACAGAGGTGTTGAAAACAGAAGGTTTTGGAATGACACCTGAGATCGGCATCAACTAGACCACAATTTGCGTCCTCAATCTGTCCTGAGGCAGGTGTGTCAGCTTTATTCTATAGTGAACTGCCTAGTTGGACCTTGGGCTCTTGTAAACCTGGTTCTCAGTGGACATGCAAGCAGCCCCTAGTGCGTCAAGTGTGAAAAGGAAAACTGACTATCCATAAAACCAAAGAGAGCTAATGGCCAAGAGAGGACGATGCACTAAAAACAAGGACAACAGTGCAAAGTTTAGATGTTCTGACCACAACTCCTATTATTCTTATCTTCACAGCTCCACTGAAACTCCAGAGCACTAGGAAACCATCGGCACAAGATAAATTGACTAATGCACACATTTCAGGTGACCTGCCAATGTTAGTTTGTAGAGTTTATAGAGTCTATTTTGGGAAGAAAAAAAAAAGAATGTCAGAAGTACTCACTGAGAGTCGGTCAAAGAGATTGTCTCCAGGATCCTTGTTCTCCATGAAAAGCTTCAGATTCTTAAAAACCTGAGAAGAAGCAAGACCAGGATTTACACAAAATACAATTTAAGAGCTAAAGTACTAAAGTACTGTTATACAGGCATAGCCTTCATGTCAAAAATGTCAAAATCAACTCTGAGTCTTTCAGATTCTGTAGGCACTATGAAATCACAGCTCCCCACAAACGATAGAAAAAAAACAAAGTAGCTTTAGAAACAACAGTTGTGTTCCTTATAAAATTTTGTATTTGTGTAGCAGCAGTTTTGTTCCCATTTGGCAAATAAACTGAAAAGTACAAGAGCTTCTGAAAAGAAATAATTACCATCTATCAGAATGTCAGGAGTGGGGAAGCCAAAGTGAGTGTTCCTATTTAGTTTAGTGTTTGTGTGTGTGTTCTACGAGCGTGCATGTGATTGTGTATTAACACTGTGAACACAAATGGTACAAGGAGGGAGTACAAAGTGGGATGTGTACCTGCAGCTGCAGGTGCAAATGTTTGGTGAATTCATGGTTTCACTGAGGTGTTATGATACAGCTGGAACATTTTTAAGCAAAACAAGAAACTGTTTGTCATTGACATTTATAATAACTTAGTGTATTTTGCACTTTACACTATTTTGTGTGGAAGGGTTCAAAACCTCACTGTATTCACCAGGGTATCATGTCTTCCTTTTTTACTGTTTTTTGTTGCATTTTTTAATTTAACTCCAAATGACATTTAGCAGTAAATTGGGGAGAGATTTATCATGCTAAAATATGGAATGGGCTAATTAGGAGGTGGTAATATGTCATGACTGCCACAAATAAGTAATTACACATAAATATTAGTGTGCCCTGCCAGGAAACGGGTCATATTTTAACAGAAACAATACAAATGTACTTACGCACAAACCAAGCCATATTCCGGGGAAAAAATAGACAGGGCAGGGATGTTCACACTGAGTAAAGCTCTTGGTTTTAAATATGCCTTGTTCGCTGTGAGTGTTTCTTTAAAATTGTTTGTTTATAATTTAATGCAAATACATTGTCAATACTGTTTATACTGTTTTACTCTGGTTGTTGTGTTTAAGCCTGTACAAGTATCGTTTATGCTCTTTTTGTTAATATCTATCCTTCACTTCTGTGCTGTCCAAAATGCAGATTTCCCCACAGTGGGACAAATAAAGGATTTCTTAATCTTAATCTTAAAGTGCAGAAGTAAAGCACTAAAAGTCTGAACTCAACATATATTACACATTGTAAAACATTGTTTTACAGCAGAATGAAGTTTAAATATGAGACTTTCTACTTGTGTTTGCATTAATACCACATACTCTGCTCAAATAATGTCACTCATGGCATTTAAAATTGTATTTCCACGTTACTTGTTCACCGACCAAAGTCCGAGAGCTTTGTAGTGAGAGCTATCAAAGGAAAGTGATTCTGCTGGCAGCAGTAAGTGCTGGTCCTGCAGTCGCAGCATGACAGGTCCACTTTAACCATGTTAAATGGAATACCTAGCTCCAGGTCATCTCAGAGGTTTAGAAACTTCCCTGCATGTCTGTTTAATAAAAGAGAATCAAACTGGGGCAGCAGCACAGTTCCGCAAGTCGACGAAAATTAAACCACCACCGGAATTTAATCTGCCATCGTTGCCCAAGGATAATTCTCCGTTCCTTCACAGCTTCAGGCTCCAGGCATTATTGCAAGTGACCTTCACTTTTGGCAAAATACCCAAGGGCAACAACATTCTACATCACCAAAATGAATGTTAGTCCTTAGATAGACATTTTCTGACAGACATTCATCCTGTAGTAGTGAGACACATCCTGTAGTGTTGAACCTAGTAATCCTTGTATGAGGTTACGGGTCAATTTGACCCATTTAGTTTTTTTGTGTTCACCAGAGTACAAGTTATCCTTTCTTATTTTTTATACAAATGTTGGCTTTATCATCTTCATGGATTGGTGTGGAAAATCTGGTCACTTTAAGGTGTAGTGAAATGTATGAATGTATGAGTCTCTGTCTATACAAAGAAGATGTTGCATTGTCAATTTTGTGGGACACGTACGTGGGTAAGTAGCTGTACAGACACAAAATTAACATGCATCTTTGATGTATGCTAATTCATGGCAGTCAAAATAGGGTGGGTGTCGAGAAGCTGCTTGACACTCGGCATTGTGTCACAAACGGCTGAGAGCCAAGGAATGTAGCAATCATCGTCTATCATGGACATCTCAAGATGGTAAACAGAGAAATGGTCAACATTGCCAAAACAACCCAGAGGTAGACTGTCATCTCCCAGTGTCATCAAAATGACTCCTGGTCCTACAGGATTTGCTGACACACACGTTGATGGTATTCAATAAGCATTTCAGCTCCATCAATAGAGAAGATTATAATGGAAACTTGGGTGGGAGGAGTGGAATTCTGGTATTAGCTGTAGTGTACCCATCAAAGGATGAAGCAACTCCAAGTCTATGGAAGGAAAATTCCATCTTTCAAGGGTATTTTGATGTCTCTCAAGAGACATTTTACATGGTGTCGTGTGACAAATGTGAGACCATAAATGGTTGACATGAACAAAATAGTTCTTACACTATTTTCATTTCTCTCCTATAGTGTTGAAAATGTATTGTTAGGACTGTTTATTAAATGTTTATACAATTTGAAGAGTAGAGGTCTGCAGTCTTACACCATTTTTTTCTGATTAAGCATATAAGCCTATATATCAGCAATTATGGAAAACAGATTTTTTTTTTAATCTAATCTAACATTTAGAAAACTAATCAAAACATTAGGTTATTATACATATATATATATATACATACATGTCCACATCACATATTTATGTCCAGACTTATAGTGCAAAAATATTTTACATACTTTGGTACTGTGGTTAGTTTTTTTTTTTACCTTCTTGATGACAGGCACTTTGTTGTAGTAACGGATGGAGTCTTTACCCAGGAAGTCGAACTCCACCACACAGTCGTTACCATCCAGCGTCTCGTGCAGGGTGATGTGCTCGACACGCAGCGAACAGCAGCCTACTGTGTCGGCCGTCTCTCCCTCTTCCTTCTCGTTACCGGCCCTAAGCGCCAGCTTATGTGGGTCAAAAGATCAAGAGATGAAGCCCCTCTTTCACCCAAAAATCTGCACATTTGCTGAACAAACGTGCCAACCCAATGACAACACCCATGTCGTGCTGGATTAGCATAGTGCATCCCAAAGGCAACAAAGCTCTAATCAAAACGGAGACAGTCATTTGGCGTGAGCCAAAAGCAATTACACACTCAATCCATCATTTCTCTCAATGCAAACTCAGATAAGCTTTCAGTCAGCGAGAAAATTACTGGGCATAATCAATTTTCCTCTGGTAAAAGACCCTCAATCTCTAAAGAAACTCAAGAGAATATCCAAGAATTTGGCATTGATTAGCACAGCCTTGATATCTGACCTAAGCACTGGGGAGAATCTGAGACCAAACCGAGCTTTATTTCTTTTCTGTTAAAGATGTAAGACTTGATGCTCTTATTGTGACATATTAAGTTAAAAAATGAGACCTTGTCAATGAAGTAGAGGGCAACAGCTCTCTGGCGAGTGAGCATCTCTTTCGCCTTGAGATCCAGCAGGTACTGTTTACGGATGTTGTCCACGCAGGTTTTCAGTTTCCGAGCAACCTCATACTTCTCCCAGTCCTTCTCACCCTGTATTGATAGGATGACAGAAAGGAGGGAAGGACAGAGCAGAGAGGAAGACAGAAGTTAGACCTCGACAAAACAGAAGTGAGTAAGATGAGAATGATGAGCAGCAAAGCTAACTATGAAAACAAAAATACAAACACGCAGACACAAGAGGATGCATTTTGAAATGTATTATATAATTTAATAGACACAGAGTCAGCACCGTGTTGCATTTCAATCTTCAAGTTCAAGAATAACAGCATCAATTTCAATTATATCAATAAAAAAATATAAAAAAATTCCTCAGGTTACAAACCTTGAGTTTCGAGTTGGCGTTAAGCATGATGTATTTGATGGATCCCTGGACGTTCTCGGTCCAGCTGGCCAACCACGTCACGGTGTTGTCATGTCGGACTTCTTTCCAATGATGACCAGCAGGTGGCACTGGAATGCTGGCACCTCTGAATGGAAAAAAAGGCATGCATGCATTATTGGCTTTGAGGACTCGGGGATGTGTTTTGGCAACATTACTGGGATAAAATATGAACAACACTACAGGGGCAGCAATATGATGCATAACAATATACTGAGGTCCTATAGGAACAGGCCAAAATGGAACAGAGGGTTCTACAATTGTAGCAATAAAAGCAAAATAAATGAACCATGAATATATGTTAATGAAAATTCAAATTTCATGATATTTCAGAGAACTAATATTTTCCTATTATATCTCTATGTGTGGCATTACAACAAAAATATATTTGCTTTGAGCTTTGCCTTTTCCTTCAAGGTCAACTGTTAGATCCCACACTCCCACTCTTACGCGGCACAGTTGATGATGACATCCTCCGGCTGGATCCTCTTCTTCAGCATGCCCTGTTTAGGATGCTCTCCTCGACCTCTGAACAGCCCTGGAGGCTCAATCTTAAAATTGCCTATGCGCTCTTTGTGGTGGTCCAGCAGACAGTAACCATACTCATCCGCTATCTTCTGATTGGCTTCTTTCACAGCCTAAAATGAAAACTGGTCAAGCAAGGGGCATCTAACCTCTTTAGTCAACCTTGTTTATGCGGAAAGGCTCAAAATCAAGTGAACTTTCTTCACATTTGGAGTATAAAAAAAAGGAAAACTTTCCCTCACCAGCTTCTCCTCCTTGCTCATATTTTTCCTGGCCTCCACATTGGCTTTGTGCATGGCATGGAGCTCAGTAAAGTCACACTTGTCTAGATTTTTGATCAGTGACCGCTCCGTTACTGTCATTTGCTGCAAAAGGTGCAAGACAGACGTGATGAAGATGGCCAGGATAAAGAGGGGAATAAGGAAGAATATTTGCATTAAGAAAATCAATACACTGCTGTAGGTTATGGACAGGGATCATAAAATATTGCGACATTTTACTGTATCGATATTGTCTCATCCCTAATAAAGACAAGAGACAGGAGAAAAAAAACTGCTGGAGTGAATGTGAAAAGGTGACAAAAACATCATCTGGTTCCAGTGTGTTAAAATACAATTCCACTAAATGATTCATTTGGTTGAATGTGAAACTGTGAAAACTGTGAAGTTCGAA
Organism: Paraplagusia blochii; assembly: GCA_016785265.1. NCBI lineage: Eukaryota > Metazoa > Chordata > Actinopteri > Pleuronectiformes > Cynoglossidae > Paraplagusia > Paraplagusia blochii. The sequence continues at coordinate 20,775 of JAFBJS010002138.1, read as the reverse complement.
AAAGTTCACGTGAATCACACAATAATAAAATTTCAGAAACCTATTTTTAAAAAACACCCTCTACTGATCTGATCAAATTATTGAGCTTTATAATGACTTAAATTTTTTCAATCCAATTTTCAGACAATAAACATTGAAATGAAGACTATGATAGTCTTTGACTATGATAGTAAGTTATACACAGCACACACAAAACACATTGTAAAGAACAGTTAATTATCTTAACAATAAATATAAAATCACACAGTTGCCGTCAAATTCCTTCATCTTGCTCAAAATATCGTTACCAGTGCAATGCAGACCTATCTGTAAACAAGCCTTTGTACAACAGGCCTTACATCCTAATCTATTTTATGGGGTTTGAGAAGGAGTGAAATGAACTCTTTGCCCACAGTATTTTCACACTTCTTATTTACCATTTTTGGTTTGCGTAGCCTTTAAATTGTCTCCGTTTTGGTTCTTTACGAATGAAGGACATCCAGTGGGGTCCAGCAATGTTTTTCAACAACACACTCTGCCTAGAAGAACTCAACTAAAAACATAAATCCTACCCAAGTCAGGACACAAATAGGTTCACAGTGACGGCATGGAATCTGCACAGAAACGTGTCTATTAATCATGAAGGAAATGAATCCATCAATATTTTCAGAGCAGCACTGGTTGAAAATCTTCTGCGTTATGGAGGTCTGTAGTATCAGACAACATACACACGCCCTGTGTCTGATAGTGTGGACAAGCAGTCAGTTTGCATGTCTAACCATGAGTGACAGCCCCCAGTGGGCGGGCACAGGGTGCAGTGAAGCGAGGAGACTTTTTTTCCGCCTGTAATAAAACACTTTAATTGGATTTGTTCGTTTGCAGAGGAGCTACTTGTATGCATTAGCATTTCAATGCTTTCACACAAATCGTATTTTCAAGTGCATTGAGCACTAAGGAGCGCAAAATTAATTCTGCATGATATGCCTTGGGACTTGGCACTCGTGTTTCCCCCTGTAGGGAGGACACCTCCTCACCCTGCATCACACACAACCGGTGTACGTGTGATCCAACATCACACTGTCAACTACTGACAGTAATTGGAAAGTATCAAGAGAATATTCCCCCAGGTGACATCTACAGATGTGGACATCTTACAATTATTTTTTTTTCCATATGCATAAATGTAAGCAAAACATTTTCTATGATTTGCCCTGCAGTTTCACAAATTGAAGGATAGATCTGTCACCTTCATGTCTAAAAGTAATGTATGTAACAGTCAGGTGAAAGATGTTGTTCTGGTTTTAATGAACCATCTTTAAAATAGGTTCATGGCAAAAAAGGGGAATAAATGAAAAAACATGATCCTGAATAGGGATGTTTGATGACATCAGTCAACCAATATATATGGCCTGGTATTTTCATTTCTTTTAAAAATGGAAAAAAAAACAATATGCCCTAAAAAGTGCCCTAGAAGTAGCTTTAGAAATGAAAATGAAAAGTCACAATAACAGCCAATAGATGGCAGCATTGCAGCTTATTCAATTAGTTTTTCTTTCATACCTGCCGCCAGTCTTTAAAGAAGTTCTCCCTAAAAACCTGTTTGGTGGTGTACTCATGGTCCAACATCTGGGCAAAGAACAGCGCCACCTCCTCTGCCAACAAGCTAAGTTTCACCTTTTCTCCTGCATGATCAAAGCCAGACAAAAACAATTGTCCTGAGAAGAGTTTTGATGACTTTCGTAAATAGGAAAAAAAAAGAAATGGAACACACTTTGTTGAACAACAACTATGAAATGCTGTACTGACCATTGTAGTAAAAATTCACGTTGTCAGGTAATGATGTATATTCAGGAGGAAAATACGGTCCCTTGTGTTCCAGAAACTTCCACTTCACACCGTCTTTGTACTTTTCTTCTTCCCACCTTGAAAAAAGTAGCAAGTTAAATTTAGAATTTTGGAAATTAAGAATTTATGATATTTTAAATAGAATTGCCTAGAAGTGCCAAAAATCTTAAAGCTTAAAAAGTGCAAACTAAAACACTTTCTAATGGATATAAGTGCAAAAGAAACTGTTGCCATGTGAAACCATCGCCAGCGACTCTTCTCCTCTTCCTCCTTCATTTTGACCTTCATCAACCTGGCCTCCTCCAACTCTTCCTTTGTTTTCTTGGGCTTTTTTGATACAGGATGGTCGCCGCCCTCCTTTTTCACTGTCTGTACCAAAAACAGCCTCAGTGACACAGTCAGAGTGTACGCCATACTACTTCTAGCTGCTGCTGTGGTACAGAAGGAGGCAAACAAACCTTCTCCGCTTTCTTTGGCTTTTTTTTCTGAAGTTCATCTTCACTTTCATCTTCTTTGACACGCTTCTTTTTCTTCCTTGAGCTGAGAAAAAAATGGGAGTAAAAATAAAACCTAGACACATACAAGCCATCTGCCCATACTCGGTGTCATTAACCTTTGCTTCTTGTAGTACGTTAAGTATACTAAACTTTTTATGTTTCTTAAAAGAAGCATTGTTTTCACATATTTTTGTCCACTTGGTAATTAGATTAGAATTTCAAGCCCATCTCTTTTTTCTCTGTACACCAGTGAGACTCACTTGGTTGCAAGGTTAGTGTTTAAAGACTCCTCCACTGTTTCAGTTTTAATCCTTTTTCTTTTTGTTCCCGTCTTGACAGTGAAGTCATCATCTTCCATTTCTTCCTTTGGCTCCTGTTTCACAGAGCTAAGAAACACAAACAACCAAGGTCTTACACATAATAAAATAACTGTTACTTGGTATCGGCACAACCTGCCACTGTTCCGTTCTCCATCTGTAGCACAGAAATTTAATAGTTTTGAAGAAATGTAGTCCATGTCAAAAAAAGCCTTTCTTCAACTGACTGGTAGAATTGTCAACATTACATCAGGGGAGTTTTTTAACCCAATCAATAAAAACACCCTCAATTATAAACCCCGGATTGCAACAAGTGTTGCAGTAATTAATCGACAAAACGTTCTGAAGTTTATACAACAGCCATGATTAAAAAGTTCTGCGATACAGCTTTGACCAAACTATAATTAAGCAAAAGCTAAAAAAAAGATCAAAAGTCTAATTCATTCTCTGACCAAATAGTTATTAAAAACACTACATCTACATATGTTACTCTTACAGTGCACACAAAGTAATTATAAAACCAGCTTCTTTCTAGGCCTCTCCTCCTCCTCTACCTGTCTTCTCTTCAGAGAGTTTAGAAATCAGTCATTTACTGGAGCTGACATGTTTGTTGTGTATCTGTTGATCTGTTTGAATGTCTTGATAGTGGTTGTCACTCCAAATCTTGACAGTAGGAAATATATGGATAACTTTCTTTCTTCCAATCTGTGGACAGTTTTTGAGCGATAGACTGGGCTGCTCCCTCCATCTCTGTCAATCTAAATGAATCAGGAATGAAGATAAAAACCACTCCTCTGTCAAACCTTATGGAGGGAAAAAGATTTTATCAGCTTGAAAGGAGAAATAAAAGAGAAAATAACTGCGGGTGTTCAGCCGGGGTTTCGCTGGCGAGTCAAATTAAACATATTTCAATGTCCATAAAACTACAGCTTGTGGAAATAAATCAGGTGAAGTGATTTGGTCTTGGATTTGGAAAGTGGAAAGTAAGAATTTGTAGCACTGATTCATATCTGAGCTGGTATTCAAAGGTGGAGATCCTTAGTAGGGTTGCAAAGTAGGGAAAGTTGTATAACTGTGCATCCGCAAAATGAAAATGAAGAAGGAATTCCAATATATATTCCAACATTTCATTTTCATAGACCACATGTACAACCTAATACCTAATTTACCTAACAACATAATTTATAAGCACTTAGTAAGTGAATTCCAAATCAAAACATGCTTCAATAGAGAAGTGACTTTATATTTTTAAGACCCACATTGTTAAACTTAATGTAAACCATAATAATGGTCTATGTTGCCATTTAAAAATCTCCATGTTAAGTCAGTTGTCAACTGCCGACAGGTCACCATTTTCAAAAGGCTAATAAAGGCATGGGCAAACTTTTTGGTGGGGAGCATTGACATGGGGGCCAAGTTAACAGAGTGTTCGTTTGTACTAAGATAAATGGCATGAAAAAGTCATGTATAAAACCTTAAATGTTACATTTATAAAAAACTTGATGGCACCAGTCCCTGGGGAAACTCAGACATTGCAGGGAAAAGACAGAAGTACAATAATAATATAAATAATTTACCAGGTTGGCTGGCCACATTCAGAAGCTCAACGAGCTGCATTCGGCCCCGGGCCTTAGTTTGCCCATTCCTGGGCTAATAACATGACAAGAAACCCAATGTAGCATTTGCAAACGGCAATAAAATGAGAAGACCAAGCAGAATAAAGCATGGAAGAAAAATCCATCATGGTGAAACAATTCAGTGACCATAAGAAACACCAGATAATGAGGGTGATTATCAAAACTGCCATTATAATGCCATAATTACACCAATTAGCAATTAGCAAAGAAAAATAAATCACTGCACAGGCTTTGACTTCCCAGCCCAGAGAGAAGTTGGAAAAAGAGGCCATTTTCCCTGCTTCTAAGAAATAAAGATGTGCTTTAATTTCATGTTTAATTAAGTTAAACGGGGCTGAGGGAACTGTAAAGTATTGAAAAGCTTAATTGCCAAGCCAATTTCATCGTGTATGAATCTAAAGTCTCTACACGTCAATAGTAAAACTCCAGACGACTTCTGAGGACGGAATTTTCCCTCATTGCACAAGAGATAAAATAAAGATTCACTACTTGGTATAGATTAGACTGTCAGGACTTTGCAGAAATGAGCCACTCGTTCGTTTTATTAGAAATACCTCTGCTAAGCCATTGACCACCACTTCACCCTGCATTAGTCAGCATCTGATACCAGCTGTCGGCCACTTTATCACCAACAAAGACAGATTTAATCTGTGGAATGCCCGGCTGCATTTCATACAAACCAAGTGAAACAAAAGCCTAACTATTTTTCTTCCGTGCAAACATAAAGTGTCACCTTGTCGTCATTGTTCTTGTACAAGCCTATCTATACACGTCTGGATTATAAAACTGGGTCAAAGGTTTGGATCAAACAAAAGGAAGATCATAGGTGTTCTCAAAAAAAAAGACCACAGGTTGCTTTAATCTCAAGAGTCGGTCTCTTATTTATGAAGTTGAGTTGAATAACTTAATTAAAAAGAAGTTAATATAAAACTTTAATTTAATAATACTGGTCCAGTGTACATGTGGCTGGGCCTTAGAGCACTGTGACTTTGTTTCTTTTTTTGCTTGATTTTTGACTGTGCACTTTGTGATTTTATCAAGAAAACCCTGGAACATAGCTGGATATCAGCTCTGAAATTATTCTGAAAAGCGTTATATCATTATATTTGTCCTAGAAAATGTACTGCTAGGACTGCACATAAGAACCACTTGTTTATTTCAATTCAATGTTCACATTGCAGATCTATGTGGAAGCTGCTCAGTTTAAAAGGGATTAAAAACACATGTACAAACACTTATATAAGACTGCAGCACTGAGGGAAAAAAAAAATCAATAAAAGCTAAATGAAAGGAGGGAGGGTCACTGGGTCTATTGACATTTACAGTCTTTGGTCCTAATAGCTTCAACTTTATACCTAAACTGTCGCCTCCTTCTATGAAACCTACTGCGGCAGCACAGTTACCTCAGAAACATCCCAAAGCAAAACAGAACGTGAGAAAAAAAAAACAGCTCAAAAGTTTTTAAGATTTTTTTAAAAAATGTCTTATATTTTTGGGCTGAGCTAACCCTGGTCTGCATCAGGGGAAACGAGATCCATTAACAATTCTATAGAAACACCACTGTGAGGCAGATTTGACACAGCACGCCTTCGGCCAGAGTCGCCCCGTTGAGCATCCAACGACTCACTGAGTGCATTCTCATTTATAACGTCCCTGACAAAGCACAGATATTTTTCTTCACAGCAGAGTAAAATTAATATTCTGTGGAAAAGTGTCAGACTTAATACAAAATGGGAACGGCTGCTGTCCAGACTTTGTAAACATAAAAATAGAAGGTTTTCTTCACCTCAGGGAGGATAATGGAGTTAGAAAAAGACCCTCGCCACACTAATATTTTAGTAGCTCGCCCGCATATTAATTCACTCTTTAATAAGATAAAGTGGACTCCAATAAAGATTTAATCCCTACCTGGGATTTTCGGCCGGATTCAGCATCTTTGTCTTCGATGATTTGACCTGAGGGAAGGACAGACATTAAAAATTAATACACCATAAATGAAACTGCACACAAATTTACACAGGTGCTCTGTTAAACTGGGCATTGGAATACATTCAACACATTAATGCAGTTAGTCAGGAATTCTTGAAATAATCATAAAAGCATGGATATTCAACGATATTTCTTTCTTTTTTTTTAAACATTGGTAGCAGTAGGTTTTAGTCTCACTGAGATTCTGTGGGCTTTCTTTGTGACTGCGTACAGATACAAATAGGTTTACACACATCCATATACAGAAGTCAAAAATTTGGACACCATTGGATGCATTTCCTTTATTTTCAGGACTATTTACTCTGTAGATTCTCACTGAAGGCATCAAAACTATGAATAAATCATGTGTATATTCAAAATAACCACCTTTGAGTCTTAGTATTCTCTTGATGCGCTTTAAGAGGTTGTCACCTGAAATGGTTTTTCAACAGTCTTCTTGAAGATTGCAAAGATACTTAGCACTTGTTGGGCACTTTGCCTTCTCTCTGTAGTCCACCTCTCCCCAAAGCATCTAAACTGGCTCCAGATAGAACCAAATACAGATGGTTTCTACATCTAAAATGTAAAGGTGTGTCCAAATTTTTGGTCTGTACTCGATATCTTTTTATAGAGTTCTATATTATTTTTTTTTTAACAGTTACAGGATAATCTAAATTCTTAATGATTTGTAATCCCTTGAAGCGCCATGAAAACAAAAGGCACATGGACACATTGGAGGGACAGTCTGGTGCACTGCTGGGTTTGTGTGCGCAGAAGTCAGTGTGTGCAGAGGTCAGTGGGTAAAAGGGGAGGCATTTTCAACCTGGTATCTGCCACAATCATTCCAGAGAGGGCAGGAGTTACAGATACCCTGACCCACGTCATCATCCCCTCCCTGGAGAAGATGACACTCAATGTCCATTGAAGCAAATGCAACTGTGTCAGAGTGGAGACAGATCTGAGCAGAAAGAAGAGATGTTGTTTACCTTCTTAGTTCTTCCATTTTGGTTTTCCTCTCCAGCGTTAGTTGGCTTTGTGCTGCACACCAGGGCCAATGAAACAAAGAAATAAAACAATTTTTTGAGTGAAGTAGAATTTTTAAAACTTGAGCAGTTAGGGAGAACAGCACAACTGCAAGAAGAAATCAATTTCCACTGCCACTGTGACTTAAATGAAAGCAGCACCCTGAGAGACGGGCTGAGCTGCACTTTTCAAACAAGGAATTAAAGGGAAAACACATTAGGCTGATGTTGAGTAGGAGTCTGTGCTCAGTGCATCCCTCCCTCACAGACAACATTATAAAATGCTACCAATCAAAGAAGAAGATTCCCCCAAGATCCCTCCTCAGCTTTAATCGTGTACCTTTTCAACGTGACCTTTCCAGCCTTCAGGTAGAGTAGTAAACTGCAATTAAATCCCAGCCGCCACACCACAAAGAATTTCCCATTTTTAGGACCTGACAAGAGCAATCTGACAGTTGGAGCTGGAGGAACTTTTATGCCAAGAAAAAAATAATTAGAAATGATTCCAGCAGCAAAGGATGACGAGTTAATTCTTAATCAGTCATTTAGTCATTGTGGCGTGAAATAACACGCAGGGCTGGTTGTCACTGCCTCCTCTGCTGCCAGTAGCACTTACAGGTGTCTATTCATCTCCACACTCTCGTCAATTACACCAGCCAGCCACAGATTCACTGCCACATTCACTTGTCTCTTCACATATGCATAGTAATAAATGCATCAGATATCAAGGTAAGTTAATGCATTCAAATGAAGACGTATTGCCCACTGTACAGCGCACACCAGATAAAGCAGCAGTTGCTTCACTGCACAGGCAGCTCACGGTTCTCTGAAAAAACCTTTTATTGTGTGAGTGACCTTTAATAGCACACCCCCGATGCCACAATGCATTTGCTTGTACACTCGAATTTATCACCATTAGAAGTATTTTTAGATCACAACTATTCACCTGTGTATAACTGCAGAGTATCGAAGACAAAAGCCTCTGCTTCACTCCGTCTCTGGGCGGAGAATCACTACTGAATAATGGGTGGCTGCTCAGCAGATGGTGAAAAACGATGCAGACAGGTCATGTGCATATGTTATGGTGATTAAAGCCAATCCAACTTAGTTGTCATCACAGGGAACCTATTTGATCATGGTGATTGATTCTAAAGAACGCTGAAAAATAGACACCTCTAAGCTGCACAGGCAATGTGATGGAATAATGATTAAATTTGAGCCAACATTGTCAGTAGGAAATATGTCTATATAGTTCTATAGATTATAATATATAGTTCACATGAATCTAAAAAAACTCATCTGTACTTGTTAATACTAAGCTAGCTAAAATACTGTACATGCACTAAACTAACTTGACTTTTTAATTTTTTATCATTACAGACTAGATCAGTTATAACCAACTTTTGTGGCATTCAAGTGTGAAAACCGGAGTATCTTACTACTAGTTCCCTATGACATCAACCAGAAACTGATCAAGTTACAAAGTCGAGGAATGAAACGTCTTTCAACTCCAAGAGGTCTAGTTGCAGACAACTAAACTTTCTTGTAAAGTGTAAAAACACAATTTAGACACACAAAACTCTAAATAGGACACAATCCACGGACTTAGCCATGAATGCATTAAATTCCAGAGCATCTGTCGGAGAATTAGAGAGATTTATGTCGCGTTTATCCCAGGTCCATTGTTCCTCTGACTTTACTGCTGCCTCGGACATAGTTCTTTGCCTCACAAATTACGTTTTGCCTCATTAGTGCCGGACTTTGCTTCCTGTGAGGACCGATTAACCTGACAAGGTCAGTGATTATTCCAGAAACCGCCGTAAAGATGCAACGAAACCCCTGTAATCCACACAAACGCACCTGTTCTCGGGGTCATTTCCGTTAGCCCCACCGCCGTCATGATCGCTCAGGTTCTTCACTTTTGTTGATTTGTTCTTGGCCTTCGGCTCCTTCTTTTTTCCCATCTCTCGCATTAACCTGACGAGAACACAATGTTCCCCACTAGGTCAGCAGAAAACTCATCAAATGAAAAGGACACGCAATTCCAATATGATAATGACATTCACTAGCTTTAGCATACAGTACGACATATAGACCAGATGCTAGTTGGCGCGGTAAAACGTTTTAAACTTAAACGCCAAAGAATACACTTACTTTGGTATAAAGATTTAATTTGCCGTACAAAATGATTGTTCGTCGCGTTAATGCGTACAACTTTGACTGTTTTAAAGGAAAAAACAAAGTTTGAGGGGCGGTTGAAACCTCACTTTCAAAACTTCGCCGGCGTCACTGAAAGGCGCGGCGTTTCCAAGAGAGCTGTGATTGGTTGGAGGGCCAGATTCACAGAATTCTGTGAATCTGTCAATTAGCTTCTCCTACAGTTACAGAAACAGGCTGAAGTAAAGTAGCGCTCCGTTTTTTGGTTGTGAAACACGTTAAAATTAGGACCGTCATATAGAGTTTAAGTTTTTCATGTATTCATTAATTTACTAGTACATCGTGTAGCAGCTAGCATACCGGAAGCATTGAACATACGTTGATATCACAGAGGAACGTCCTTTACTTTTTTTCGTATTGTGTACTGAAATACACTCCCCAAACGTTTTAACCAACTTCAAGGGCCGCGAGCAATACCAATGAGCGGCTTGTTTGTTACCCACTTGACCAATAGTTTACTAATAAAATTAAATAAAACTAATAGTGCTGGGCCAATTAAGGTCTGATGTATAGAGCAGCTGTGTATAGTTTGTACCTTTTATGCACCAGTGCAGATGTTACTGGTTCAAAAGGGATAGCTGTGCTATGAATTACATTTTTCTTTTTTTTGTCTAGTTTTGATTTGAGAACATACTCCTGGGGTACTCAATATGTACTGGCTACCAACTGCCCAGTGCACTACATTGGTGACCTCTGCCTGACAGACTCTGCTCAGACTCATGTTGAACATGTCCTTAAAACATGGATATTAAATACCCCACAAGGTACTGAATCTGTCCAACAGTACCAAGAAGATACAGCTCCTTTTTTTTTTTTTAAAGCTAGCTCTTACAATTCACGGTCTGATGAATAGTCTTTACTACAGGTCAAAGTAATAGAAGCTAATCATCAGTGGCTTTTACCGTCTAAAAACAATTGATTTAAAACAAATCTGACAAAAGACAAACCTGGTAAGCACATGAAGCATTACAGCTGATGACAAGATGTAGTGGCCCATTGTTTGTATATTACAACTATTGATTGATATGTCAGTCAAGTACAGCAAACCAAGTATCATGAAACAATATTGGACATGCACACAATGATTTTACCTTGGATGAAAGATTGTAAAATAGAGAAAAAATGTTGACTCTGTAAAAAGTGCTGTATCTCAGTATAAATGTATGTTATGCCCCATCAGGTCATTTCAGTGTTGAAGGATTTCTGGTTTCAAAACGCAGATATAAGAACACAGAAATGGCAAGACAAAATAGGTTTACGTTCCAAAATACTTAAATGGCTTTATGCACTGGAAAGAAAACTTTTTCCCCTGCAGAATGTACAGTAAACTACTCCATATATTAATACACATGATAACAGAGAATTGCATTGCATTGCATTAACATATGTTACACACATACTGTATGTCACTGCCTAGATAGATAGATAGATAGATAGATAGATAGATAGATAGATAGATAGATAGATAGATATATAGATTCTGTGTACACAGGATTGGCGGGCCACAATTGGTCGTGAAATTAGACACGGGAGTCAGGCCAGAAAGACGGAGTGTTAGTTTGAACTTGTATGACATGTCTGAAATCTAAGATAGTATCGGTTTTAACCGGTTCAGGCACGTCAATTTTATGGTAGAACCAAAAACCAGAAATGTTAAAATACCAGTTCTGTTTGGAGCGAACTGATTGGACCAAAAAATGGTTCAAAACTCTAAATAATATATATATAATATTGATTATATGCATTTATGTTTTTATTTAGTAAAATGTATTTGGTATGAAAGACAATTTCCAAATTATTAGAGCAGAACATCATATATGTGTTATTACTACTTAATTAGTAGTTAATACTCCGAGTATTAACTACACTCGACGAGTTAGTACTGATCGTCGACACTGCACTGTCTCTTTAAGAAACCCGGAAATGAACGAGTTCAGCGGTCACAGGTCTAAACAGAGTGCTGAGCCTGAGCCTTCCTTCCTCGTGATGATATCCAACCCTATATTCTGGGCCTTCCGCCGCAGTGCCAAGTGTTGGCGACACCGGACACGGGTTCTTCAAGCGTTTCTGGGACCCACGGAACACAGTAGTTGTCGCTGGTTCTCTTCACCGACTCGCGTTGGTTTCACGGGCATGGAGGAGATCCTGACCAGGGTCGTTGCACCTTTACCAACGTACGAGACGAGAGAGAAATCCCCACCTCCCCCAGAGTCAAACAGTTTAGACTTCATGCGTTTTTACAAAAGTTTGGAGAAAGAAGACAAACACCAGTTTTTGGCCAAGCTCTCCCAGGACTTTGGGGTGGACCACAAAGGCGCTACGGAGTTAGCCGTCAAGCTCCTGGACACTCAGCTGCGTGACCTGGCCACCATCCTACAGGTTGAAGACCGGCTCCGGTACAGTCTGACCCCGCGGTATAAACAGCTGCTCAATCACATAAGCAGGGTCGAAGGTGGAGTCAAGTTCCTGGTGGATCTTCGCGCCGATGTATTGGAAATAATAGCGTCTAAATCCAACGAGACTCCTCACATAAAGGTGAGACGTTTGTTTACGTTTTCTACGGGTGCCCGTACGCGTCAAACGCACGGCGAAGGTTCACGTATGTGAGAGAAAGTCGTCAATGACACGACTTTAACACTTCTCTATCGACAAACCTCCATAACATAAGTAATAAGTAATTGAAGTTATTGTTTATTGAAGGCAGAATTGTGTGTGTGAATTATGAATAATAATATTATGTTTCTAAATAGATTGAGTTAGAGTGATATAGATAGATAGATAACTTTATTCATATCACGTCATTAATTTATTTAAGAGCTTATGATAATTAAATATAACGCAGATATATAGCACATTGACATGTAGTTTCAACCATAAGCTAATATTTGAGCTTTTTCCTTGAACACAAGTTTTAATTGGTAACATTTGATGAACAACATAACTAACACAATTGTAAAGAATAAGTTCTAAAACAAAAATTATTATTTATATTTTATCTATTCGTTCTGGTCATATTGGCCGCATATTGTAATTATGTGTGGTATGTTTTAACAGTTTGAACCAGGAAGGCTCAACTGAACATCTGTGGAGGCTCGAAGTTCACCCTCACTCGTCCCCATGACGTAGTTCACATTTCATTACAGCGCCAGCCCCCAACGACCTTTACTCCAGTTTCCACTGGAAACCAAATTGGACAGACTAGTGCTGAGATTTGACATTTCTTGATGAACTCAATGTTTAAGAAAAAAAAACCTGTCAAATGTATTTTTCATACTTGTAAAAAAGAACCCCACATCTTCCTATGTGAGACCAAAATGAAGGATAAAAAGAAGGGAAAATGTTCCATTTCAACCACGTGGCCCTTGAGCTCCTTCTCCCGCTTATAGGACCATTTGAAAAGCTTATTTTTCAGAGCGGACCCCCTCCCGCTACAGTCTCATTTACCTCATTGTTCATTCATTCACATCCAGTCAGGTGTAATTACAGTGATCAGTTTAATTTAGCACTGAAATGTGGCTATTTCATGCTCCCTTTGATGCTGGAGAGGAATATTTTTTTGATTTGCAGTCCTGTTGATTTTCAAGGCTCTTTTATTTCACCTGTCACATCTACTCGTCCTCCCTCTGTCATGTAATAACTGACTTTGTTTCTTTCCATATTACAACAAATGGAAAAAATATACCATCAATATGTTTATATTAATTCACGTTTATTTCCTACCGAGATGCTTTCTCACGATAATCTGTCTCATTAGTGGAATTATGCTGATTTCCTATTACAGCTTTAGGTCAAAATGTAGCTATTGAATGATTTCAATTCAATTTCTAAATCCAGGCCAAACCTAGCCATTGGCTCAATAGTTGTGTTATGACACATTGGTAATTATGTATGTTTTCTCATCAAGGTAGAAAATATTGATTTATATTTGTGTTTCTCAGGGTTAGACCAGGGGCACCAATTAAGAGCTGTTCCAGAATGTCACATTTATCTGCTCTACACTGGTGTCAATTTGGTCTGCAAATAGCCCCTGGTCAGTTTACTGAAGTCCAAGGAAATTAACACAGGTCAAAAGGCTCAGCACGCAATAAATATCATCTCACTCACTGTTACATTTCAATTATTGCTGTTTCTTAGTTAACTGCAGCAACATGGGAAATTTCACCTTTTTTAAAGTCTAGATCCAGGTCAATGTTTGTCATGTGGTTTTGAGAAATGTCTTTGTCACTGAGACTTAAATAAATATAGTAATGAAGTTAGGGTTGTTTTTTCTGTTAACGCTCCTTGTGTCAGTTCTCGTTTTTTCCCAGTGAGATGAAATGAGACCTACATAAAGACATAAAGACAAAGACTAGCAAACACTCCACCGTGATATTAATCTATAAAGTCCAGTTGTTCTTAACATTAAATGAGAAACTCACAGATGCCTCCAATGAGTTGCTTCACGCGATCATTTTCAAATGTTCCATCAGCAAACTTTATCAGCTTACAAATTAACATATTTTAGACTATCTGTATCAATTCCTATTTTCTGAATACTTCTCTTAATACTTATTTATCGGCTGAGTTTTTGTGTTTAGTTCTTGCTATATATTCTTTGCACATTATTGTGCGGCATTTGTGCTAAAACAAACCCAGATTACCTTAGTAATAGATTTCATGAATAGTTCTGCAGTATTTCTACTTATATTTTAGGGGTTTCTTTAATTTCTCATGATTGATGAACACAAAATAAAGTATATACACTTCTATCACACCTTTCCCATCAACCATTAATCAAAGCATGTCATTTGTATAAAACTGTAAAATTCAACATACTTGTGGAGAGCAGGTCACATGGTGCATCTTCAACAGATCAGGATTGAGCTTCACTTCCACCGTGTTTAAGTAGAATTCATCAGAATAATTTTATGAATAAGATTTTGTACAACTTTGTGCAACTGTGGCCCAGACCATCATGAAGTTGGAGAGATGTCCACTACAGTTATGATAGAAATGGGAAATCAGTACGGGTGCTGTGAGCGCCACCTCAATATTTCGTAGCTATACTGAATAAAAGAACTGCAGGGGTCTGATTTAAATGTATTAATAAAATAAACCCAGCAGGATGATAGTTAAACCCTGCGGTGTCCAATTTTAGTCTAAAAACAGAGCAGTACATAAAGGCACTTATCTGAGGTCATTGTAATCAGACTTCATGTTTATCGTCTCGTCTATAAAGCCTACACTAAGAGCGACCTCCTCTCCTGTCCACTTCTGGTCAATATCCTTTCAACAAACGCAGAGATCCACATTCATCAAGTCTACATGACGCAAGATATGGCCTTACTGCTCCTAGAGCTTGAAAGGTCTTGGGTGTGATGGCTGCCTGCAGAGTATTCACTTGAACTAAGTGAGTGCCTTTGTACAGCAGCCGTGGTCAGTTGTTATTTCTGAAATTGATCAAGGAAAACAAGACAAAAGGTCAGTCAAATGTACTGATTTGAGTGCTTTTTCATATTGATGTATCAACATACTTGAAAATATCATACAAATGACAAAGATGAGAAAAAAAACATTGCCAATATTGGCTGTCTGTCCTGGTGTGGGTCCCCTCTTGTCTCTCACCTTGAAGTTTCTTCTTTTTTTTCCATCCATCCATTGTTGTCCTCCATTATAAGATCATGAGAGCTACAAACTCCATGACCGCAATGCAAATCACATTACTCAACCATACCAGCCCCTTCTGAACCTTTCTCCTGGTGGTGCATCCACTGGAAGGAGCCAAAGGTCCTAACTGGGATTCAGGAGGTGGACAAACTATTAACAGAGACATTGACTCTGGGCCAAGGTGTCCTTTCTTCCCTATCCGGGTTTTCTTGGGTGTTGTCTCTCGGACAATGTGAGGAAGTGCAGGAAGTGTCTCTCATTATTGCATTTTATTACAATCAACAGTTTGAACCGCTGTAAAGCAATTTAAGTTTGCTTTTAACAGGGTGAAATAAATAAATTGATTGATTTAGAAAAGATGTTTGACCTGTCAGCTATTGTCGTATTGTCAGTGTTGTCTCTTGTTGACTTCTAAGCTAGACACATGGTACGTGGCAGACACGTGTAGAGGAACTGGAACATTAAAGCCCGACCCACAGGTGCTGTGGGGCAGTTTGTGGCCATTGTTCTATCCA
Organism: Paraplagusia blochii; assembly: GCA_016785265.1. Classification (NCBI taxonomy): domain Eukaryota; kingdom Metazoa; phylum Chordata; class Actinopteri; order Pleuronectiformes; family Cynoglossidae; genus Paraplagusia; species Paraplagusia blochii. Next base: position 5,132 of record JAFBJS010002138.1, on the reverse strand, counting down.
AGCAGTGCAGCTTGTTTTGCTCCAAATAATCACACAATAACCGCGGCTCAAGGCAGAGAGGAGGCTTGAAGCAGAGGCTGCATCAGCGCCTCGCTGCTTTGACACAGCTCCATTGTCCGAACGCACCATTTCCTTCCTGAGTGCAGAGTTTTCCTTCTCCGCTCCTCTTTCCTTCTAATGCAGCAACCTTTTCCTAAGACTCCATCTCCTGATCGGTGAATGGAGCGCACCTCTCCTTTGGCCTTCTTTTTGAACAGCTCAGAATCGGCGTCCCCAGCCAGCGACGGCACTCCTATAAGCCCTCGATGTGCTACATTTATCTGCAGAAATTGCCAGGCTGGAATTATCAGCTGTTATAGATGATATCAGAGGATTAGTGAAGTTGGAGGGATGCAGATAAACACATCTAGGTGTATATATGTGCTTATGTATACATGTAAAACCATATATATGTATATGTAAAGTCAATTGCATATGTAGCATTAGACTAAATTTCTAATTTAATTTTTATTTGATGGTGAAAAGCTCTGATGCACACACGCACGGGGATATATTTTAAAAATAGTCTGATTTCCTTTGGCCATTTTCTCAGAGAATTTTCCTTTATAGCAGGTCTTGTTTTTTCGAAGGCTTGTTTGTATTCAGTTTTATTATGACTGACAAATGCACATTAAAGGCTGCCTGCACTGAAACCACCCTATGGAACGGCCAATAAAAGCCCGTGTTTATGCATTTACTCATGTTTATGTGCATGCACTTGTTTGTTTGTTTGCGAGAGATTTGCTTCAGATGAAGTCTGACCTTTCGCAGGGGGACGGAGCTGCTTTGAAATGGCAAGTTATTTATTAGAGTGCCTTCCCTACACCTACTGCAGGCTCCGACAAATCACTACTCATAATTTGAAAACATTTAAAGTGACTCCTGGGCCTCTGCATATACGCAGCGCGAGAGAAATATGAGTGTGGAATTTCTAATAAGTGGTCTGAGTTGCTGTCAGTTATTAAGAAACTTTTGAATTAACTCATTTAAAGAGTCCAAAAGACGATGCCGGGCTTGGGTGGTAATGAAGTTATACTGTATGTCTGCATCTGAATTCCTCATTGACTCTACATTGCCAAACACTATCTGTAGACCAGGCATGGGCAAACTAAGGCCCGGGGGCCAGATGCAGCCCGTCAACCTTCTTTAAATTATTCATTTATATTATCATTATACTTATGCCTTTTCCCTGCAATTTCCCCTGTAAATTAAGTCATAAAGGGTATTAGTATGGTAGGAATTCCGGTTTTATACACGACTTTTACCTGCCATTTCTCTTCAAACGAGCGACCCACAATCTGCTCTGAGATCGGTCCCGTGTCCAATTTTAGGACCAATTGTGTCCCGCGAGTCAGATCAATTAGAGTTTGGTACGCCGTGTACAATGTGTATTAGTCAATAGTATGCTGTTGTACAGTAATGAACATTTAACAATAACAGAAATGGGCATAATATGAATTGTAGTTGTAATTTCCAATGTTCCTCAGAGCAATGAAGCAGAAAGCCTTAAATAACATTATACAATATTGACACTGATGGATTTACATGTAATTCAGTTACTGGCTCCATCAGTCTACATGTCAGGCATAAATCAAAATGAATGTGCTTACAATCGGATAATACCATTCAGCACTTGTTATAGATTCCTGTATCGTTTAGGGAAAAAATTCCCAGTGAAATCCTAAAAGTGACAAAAAAAAGTATAACCTTGGCTAGAGATTAGATAAAAAAAAAAAAACAATATATGTATTTTTATTTATACTGTACACATGGATACAGAAAAGATCCATAATTCTCTTGTAAATTGACTTTTTCAGCAGTATTCGTCTCACGGAGACTTGTTTTTTTCCACCCGTGTCCAGTCTGTTGTTTATGTTCTAAATGGACCCAGTCGTCAGGAAGAATGAGCTCAGTTTCCCATTAGCAGTTTTTATAATGTGGTTATACCTCATTGCATTGTTAAAACGTGGCCTCCTTTTTGTACTGTCAGCCAAATGTGATTATTATATATGTTTATATAAACATCTCACCGCTTCCTCCACCCAGGACCTGAATGGAACGCTAAAGAGCTTGCTGTCTGAGTGGTTTTCCGTGGGTCTCCTCAGGCTGGAGAGGATCACCTGGCACTCTTCCTGCGAGATCCTGCAGAAGATCAGCCAGTAAGAGCAGCCATGCATGTATCAGCCTCACACATGTAATGAAACAAATGAAGGAGATGTTGGAATATGAATATCTTCTCCAACCTCAGGTACGAGGCAGTTCATCCAATTAGAAACTGGACCGACCTGAAGCACAGAGTCGGGCCTTATCGCCGATGTTATGCCTTCACCCATGCTGCTATGCCTGGAGAACCTCTGGTGGTTCTGCACGTGGCCCTCACTGAAGATATCTCTGATAACATACAGGTGACAACGTTGTTATTTCAGATACAAGCCCTTTAACTGCCCCCTTCCTCCCTCTAGTGGAGGAATCGCAGTGTGACCGCATCAACCAGAGAATAACGTAGACGTCGTGTTTGCTGTGTTTGTCAGAGCATCGTCCGAGAGTTCACCAGGCTTGACGTGGAGGAAGATGCCAACAAGATAAATGCAGCCATCTTCTACTCCATCTCCTCCACCCAAGCTGGACTACAGGGGGTGGAGCTGGGCAACTACCTCATCAAGAAGGTTGTGCGGGAGCTTCAGGTAAGTTTTGTGATAAATTGACAAATTGAAAACTATAGAAATAAAAATGAATCTTTTTTTTATTTTAGCTTTTTCTGCAGATTTTTATCTTCTGTAGATTTTTATTGTAGAGTCTGCCTCCTTCACTGAATAGAAGAAGTAAAGCTAAAAGTTTAAATGTCAGCGACAGTTTGATTAAAAGAAAATTAAATCAATTTGTCCTTTCTGCAAATCAATTCTGTCCCCGGGGGGCCCCGACCCTCATCTTGGAAACCACAATAAATTGATGTTGGCCTTTAGTATTCACATACATTTCTCTGTGGTAATCACATGATATTAGGTGAGACTGAGTCACTTTTTTTTTTCTTTTTGCTAAATGGGCAACGGTTGCCAATTCTTGTGTAGTAATTTTTTTTCACTGAAACAATGAACAAGAGCTCAGTTAAAAGCCCTGTGATTGGTCAGAAGCCCAGTCATCAATTCTGTCAGACTATTGTTATCTGCACCATCTACATTATCTCTAAAGCTAATTAGGAAATGATTCATTAGATTCTACGCTTCGTCTTCGCTCGCATTCACTTTGTGCAAAAGCAATTCTCTTTCATTAACAAACTGAATAAATCATTACATCCATGTATCTGAACCGGGCGGTGAATCATCCTCTGGTAACTTTTGTTGTTTGATGACAACAGAGGACAAAAATCACATTCATGCAACGTGCAGTTCCTTCACTGTCAGAACAAAGAAGCTTCCATGTGAGCAGGGCCTTAATGGCTGGAATTAAACTGACAAATCACTAAAATAATGAAATGTTCTTCAAGTCACTTGATTTAAATAAATCCACAGAAACAGTGAGGAATCTGCCTTATTATCTTTAAACCACCTCAGGGAGAAGCGTATGAATGGAGTGAATGAGATTCTGCATCTGCATCCAGGCGTCTGAGGCCTCGGCGGGAGAGTAAAAGAGACAAGGTTACGTAAACAACTGTTATCTGAAAACAATAACCATGAAGATGCCGGTTTTATCAGCCAGCCTTTTACTGCTCCCTGTCCCATTATGGCTGGATAATAACATCTTATCATGACGGCGCACAAGACACATGCTCCGATACAGACGCTATCTCCTGGAGAGCAGTTCGCCTCCTGCCAACTTCCTGGTGTCACAGACGTGTTCTTCACTTTTACTCTGAGAAGAAGACGCTCCGTTTACGCAGTAACCATACGGCTCGGGATTAGTAAACTTCTATCTACAGTATCTGCTACATCCAGTAAACCAGACCTGCAGACTAGTCTTCTGGCTGGGAGGTTGCTGGTTCTACGCCACAGTCCTAACATTTTTTTGCACCAGTTGCTTCCAGCAGAATGATGGTTCAGTTTGAAGACCCTAGATGGAAGGTCTGCAGGTCTGATATTAATTCACCACAGAGCTGTTCACCTCAGCTACCCTAGAACAGAGCTGTGGACAAACTCACGATGGACCAAAACTAAAATGGTCTGGATGAATATTTATTGGAAAATGTTCACATTTTCCCTTCTCCTCAAATCTGCAATGTGAAACTTTATTCCTGCTGAATCTGCTAAATTATTTAAAATGGTTTCGTAGGCCAGTAGTGATCTAGACGTTCAGTTTTCCCTTTTCAGCTCCAAATTCTTGGTGCAGCCGTTGAATGACATCACTGGTTCAGCTAACACTTCTCTCTCTTCTCCATACTGGTTTGTAGTGACTGAAGAAACTTTTTTCAGTTTTCCTCCTCACCGTTTATCACACACTCGACTCTTTGTTCTGCTGAACACACCTGAAAGGTTACACACAGATACAGCACAGAACAGAACAGCAGTAATGAAATGTCATCCATCTCTCACAATAAGCACCGCCCCTTGTTAACAGTTGCCGTGAAGGTAAAAATCAAAAGGCGCTTCTTCTTTTCAAGCACGTCTTTGTGAACAATGACACGCAGCCCAGATGGTTCACTTTTTGCTATTGTTGCTTTTAATGCACGTTAAATGTTGGAAAATGAAGCACTTTACACCAACCGTTGAGTGCTGTCTTAGTCAACAGTGTGACAATGATAATAAACCAGAGCTTTTATCTTTTTATCACTCAGATTATTTTCTATTCAGATACCTTAACCTTATTTAATGTGTGAAATGATTTTGTAGCCATGGAAGTCGTTGTCTTAATTTTCTGTGATTTCACTTTAACATGGCTAAACTCTGGCCCACAGTGTAATGTAATGTTTGGGTGCACTAGCTTTTTCTCAGGTCAGTAAAGGCATCACTGCATTGGCATTGATTTCATATCATATCATTCAGTCCTGTGGTTTTTAACAGCATGGATTGATTCATCATCTTGCAGCTCTAGTCTCAAGTTCCTCGTTATAGGTTTTTCTCACTCCTCCAAAAACTGATCCTTTGGGATCCGTAGATGGC
>JAFBJS010002137.1:47637-61930 GCA_016785265.1 Paraplagusia blochii | reverse complement strand
AAAATATATATATATGTGTGTATATATATATATATATATATATATATATACATATATATATACATACATACATCTTTGAAAATGAATGTGTGCATATATATATATATATATATATATATATATATATATATATATATATGCGTCTATGTATCCATATATACTGAATGGGTACAACGTAAACATACATATGTTGCATATATGCATATATGTATATGTATGTATTTTTATATGTGTATATATATGTACAGTATATATGCATATGCGGTATATATGCATGAATGTGTATATTACTATATGTATACTAAAGATAGATAATAATACCAAATTGACGCCGTAGTATTATTGTCATAAAGAAATACAATATAATAATTCAGATTGCATTTGTTCAACAACATCAAGCACAGCCCTAATTATTACCTACTAATCTACTAATACTACTAACATGAATCTACCTAACCTACTGATCTACTAACATCCACTGTTAGTAGATCAGTAGATCAGCAGGTCTTACATATTCAATTCAGTTCAATAGTACATTTTTACTAATTTCTGTATTTTATTGTATTTATATTTTGTTCAGTGCTGTACTTCAGCTTGAACTTTAACATTCTGAATGGATTGCCTTCAGAAAATTAATGAAGGGATTAGTGAAGTTCTGTCTACAGTATGTCTCTATCTAGAAGGCTTCAAGTTCTAATCAGCAATGTGAATCGAATACTGACGTAGGTAATTCGGGATTCGATCCCGTATTAACTAATCCGCATTCGATTCACTTTGCATTCACATTCAGTTTAATTCGGTATTAGATTTGATCACGTGGTTATATAACGAGATCTCGTTAATATCCGGTTTTATTCAACATGGGATTCTGTCAACAAACACACGTGCAAAAGAAATGGAGCAGGTTAAAGAGGTCACAGAGGTCTTCAGCATGGTTTTACCCGAGATTTTACGAGCTCGTTAAACTAATACGAGTGTTGTGTTCACACACACACGCGAGGAGCGCCAACCATTTTACTTTTTATTGTTTCACACCCGTATAAGTTAATTCAGTATCGAAACCCCCGACTAGAGGTGGATTAGTTAATGCGCATTAGTTGAGGAGTGAATGTGCGTTAGTTTGTAATGTGAACGCAAATGGGGAGCGAAACTGGTTTCACGTCACAGCTAATACTGAATTAAGCGCCAATGCGAAAACAGTATTGGATGACACATGGAGACTGCTGCCCCTGAGGTAACTGATAAGAGGATGAAAATGGATGAAGGAATGAATGTCAAACTCAAGGTCTGCGAGTCATCTTACGCCTTGCTTTATATTAAAGTTCTGACGGGCTGCTAAATGTTTCAACCTGATTGATATTGTTTTGACTTAAATACCACTGATTCCAAAGGTCCATCGGTACCTGAAACATTCCAGTCGGAGCTGCAGCGCAAACCTCCCTGCCTGGTACGGCAGACCGTCCATCAGAGAGCCCACCATCTCTGAGTCCTCCACGATCACAGCCACCTCGCTGTCCCGCTTTCCCAGCATGCTCCTGTCATTGATGTTGGCAGAACCTTAAAGACAAAAAAGAAACGCAAAAAAAGAGCTTGACACAAGGTTCCACCAGATGGCGCTTCAAGATCACTTCAAGATCTGAGAGTGGACAGAACAATACTGCATGGGTTTACACTCCCTCATACATACTTAATAGTTGGAGTTTGCAGATGTGATTGAGCCAATAGCATTAGGAGAAAATGGTCTGAAACTACAATCACGTGACATGTGCTTTTGTCTGAACACAGCGTCTATTTTTAGAAGCTGTGACACAGTGAGCAGCCAGAGTTTAAAGACTAAATAATCCTCAGATCTCATGACTCAACACTGTATCAGTCCAACACTTCATTTCGGTCTTTCATTTATATTGTTTTTTTTTCTATTACATCATACTTTTATTTTTTCAAAACAAAACCACAATTTTCTTGTAAGGTGTTATTATTATTATCTAAAATACACTGTTATGTCTTTAAAGCTTTTACTGTAAGTAAGCTATCTGTGCTACATTTTCAGCTATGTTAGCATGAAACTCTGTGTATGCTTTCAGGCTAACATTCAGCCACATTTGTCGTTTAGCCATACGCCTGACTTTACTATATTTTTAGAAATCTTTTGCTGAACCTGAACTCTGCTGCTTCTGTTCTCTGACAAATTTTAAAGAAAGTTGTTCAGGAAAATGTGTTCACCAATTATAACAGTGTTATCGTCAGCGATCAGCATCTTGCTGTGGACGTAGATGAGCTCCGTGACCAGTCTTCCCTCCAGCTCAGCGTGTGTCCTCAGACCAGTGATGGAGATGTAGTTGATCCACTGATCTCCCACTGAAACAACACACACAAAAGGAATACAGTTAATTTGTTATGTTTTTTTCTATCATCTATATTAATTTGTAGTTTATTATTATCAATTAATAAGTAATCTAACATTCATAGTAACTGATGATATAATTTAATTGTATTTATAATGGCAATAATAATAATTATAAAATATGTTTATATACTGTATATATGTCTATAAGATACTAGCATTTAAAACTTATGAGTAAGCAACCTTTGGAAGATCATCCTCAACACTGTCACATTGGTCCCTCTCTCACTGTCAGATTTTTTTCACAATTTTATTATTATTTTAGTTTATTCTTCTTCAATCTTCTTCCATCGGATTATCCCTTTTTCAGGAGCTGTCACAGCAAAACATCCATCTCCATCTCCCCCTGTTCTTTGTATCTTCTACTCTGACTCCAACTACCTCCATGTCCTCCCTCACTGCATCCATCAATCTCCCCTTTGTCTCCTACCTGGTAGCTCCATCTCTAGGATCATTCTCCTACCAATGTATCCACTGTGCCTCATCTAAACATGTCCAAACCATCTCAATCTGGGTTCTCTAGCTTTTTCTCCAAACCTTCCTGTCTGTGTTGTTCCTCTAATCACCTCATTCTTGATCCTGTCCATCCTTGTCTCTCCTAGAGAGAATCTCAGCATCTTTAACTCCTCCACCTCCAGCTCTGTCTCCTGTCTATTGGTAGCTCACTCTTTTCTCCAGCTGTTCCACCTGCTCTATTCTTCCTTTTCCTTCAGTATATTTTCTCATATCTATATATTTGGTGTTTAGATGGAGGATATCGATTTAATTTATTTACTGTATATATCTTTAACCCGTCCCCAGGGGTTCCACTGTAATCTGTGCATCATAACTGTACTCTATTTTTACACCAACTACACAGTTACAGCAGTTTGGGGCTCAGACTTACTCTCTCTGCGCAGCTGTGAGATGATGGAGTGTTCTCCCCGATTCATGGTCCTGCAGGAAGAGAACAGAAGCTAAACGTCTTCACCTCTCGTGTTAGTGTTCTTTGCACAGGGAGGAGCTCAGTGTTTACTCAGAAAGGAATGGCATGAATGTAGGAACACAAAGAGTCTAATGATTGTGTTTAAGGTCAAGGAGTGGCAGCTCAGCCATTGACACCTTCATCTGAGCAGCAGAGGGCTCTGCAGGCTGGGGGAAGCACACGGACAAACACACACCTGTAGTTGAAGTGCATGACAGCCTGGATGGAGGTGCCTCCTCCGGTGTTGATGTCGCCTTCAAATCCTGGCAGTAGAGGAGTAACCACATACACGCGGTATCTTTTCCCTTCCCTTGTCAACACAGAGAGCGGATTGGTCAAACAAGGAAGGAAGGAAGGAAGGAAGACAAGTAAACTCCTTGTCTTTGTGACATTGTGATTCACACAAGGAAATGTCACCTCTGCATTTAAACCATCATGAAAGTGAACAATGGGCAGCTTTGAGCGCTGGGGGAACCTGGAACCCTCCAGACCCTATGCCGGTTTCATAACCACTAGGACACCACTACCCACTTTAAGGACATTCCTTCTGTAGGAATATGCAGACATGTTGCAATAATTCTAATCAATACTGTAATTTGTACAGGATTTTTGGGCCAGAAAAGCAATCTGGCCCCCAGACCTCAGCTTACCCAGACCTGGTTCATGATCATGACGTGTATGGGGAAGATGCCATGCTCAGTGGACCTTAATCGTAACCTGGCAGTTGGTGGATTCAAACTTGGAACCCTTCAGACCCCAGTCCGGTTCCTTAACCACTAGACAACCACTGCTCAATATTAAGGGATGTTAAGATTATAATAGATTTTTTTTTTACTACAAGTCAAGAACTCAGCTGACTGCCACAAAAAGACCCTGCAGTTTTATTATTCCTGAATTTGATTAGTACTACGTGACACATAAATGGTTACTGTTCTGGCTAAGACATGAAGACCCTCCAGTGAGTGATCTCCATTCACTGCAGGACTCAGACTCCACCAGGGACACAAGAAGAACCCACTTCATCAGACAGAAGACACAGACTCTTCACTCACTGCCATCAGGCAGATGCAACCAAAGCTAAAGAAACCAAAAAAATACCAAAGCAAAGCTAAAGAAAAACATTAGCTAAAATAATAAATATAAATCAAATAGTCACAGCAATGAGGGAACTGGCCACAGGAGGCAGTAGTGGACCAGGAGCTTCTACATCCCCATGAACGAAACCTTGTTGTCTTTGTGCGTTACCTGTAAGCTTTGATGATTCGCTCGGCAATAGCATCTCCGATTCTGTTGAAAACGTGTCTGTTATCGGCACAGCTGATGAAGAACTGATTCTGAGAACAAAGGGAATCCACAGGTATAAACAAACACATAAGCAAATACCCACAACCGTCTTCATTTTTAATACAAATTAGTAATGGACAAGTCCACACACCTCGATGTAGATGTAGTGTTGGCTGTTCCTGATGACTTCCACGTAGGCGTTGTGGATGGACTCCTCGTGGTATTTGATGCCTGCAGACCAGTCTGAGGCTGATCGGAGGATCTAAGAGAAAGAAGGACCTGATCAGTTCACTAGGGGGCGAGACAGATCTGTAGCCTCTGTGCTCGGACGCTGCTAACCTGTGCTTTGGTGGGGACACAGTGTGGGACCTGGTACTTGATCTCTGAGGCGGTGGTGTGAGATTTAGGCAGCAGATAAGGGAATGACAGAGAGCGATACTTTGGCTTCATCATCTGGAACATCAACAGGAAAAGGATGAGTCAAGGATTTTTTAAATCCAGGATTAGAGTCAAAATCAACATGACCTCTGACCTTGGTGAAGTTCCAGCGCTGAATAAAATGTCTGGCTGCGTCTCGAGCTGCACTGCCATGGACCACGGAGGAGATGTCGTGCCAGGGCATTCTAGGAGTCATGTGTCTGTCGATGAAGTCTGACATGGAATTGAGTAAAAGAGGATCGTGTGAATAAGAGGAGAAAAAATAAACCAAAAAATCTTTCATTTGTCCAAAGTTTTACCATCAAAAGGTTTATCCAGCTGAATCCAGTCCTTGTGCACAAAGTTACAGTAATCTTTTCCGTGCCAGAATCGTGTGTTTCCAAACAGCTCCCCGACACCAGTAGAGGAGACGGGATCCGAACTAGCCTCTAAAAGACACAGAAGTGTATGCAGTTGTCAAAAATAGCCTCAAAAGTTGTCCCAAAACTAGAAATGTGCCACAAAATCAGCGCTGAACTCACTCTCTTCTGACTCCAGGTCGCTGTCACTGTCAGACGGAGCCAGGCCATGTTTCTGCAGGTGTCTCCTGATGCTGAACCTGGTTCGCTTAATTCTGCCCTGACCTTTCAGCTTGGGCTGGTCTCCTGTGTCCACAGTGAAAACTGCTCTTCCATTACTCTGGGGGGCAGCAGCGACAGTCTGGCCAGGGGCAGCTGCAGCAGCGTTTGCCTGCAGAATCAACAAAAGAGGGTTTGAACAAAACACCTGTGCAAAATCTGCATGAGAAACATATGGCAAATCCAATGTTGTTGGGAGGTTATGTAATAAAATGTAACGTGTTTTCACAACCATAAGGCGCTCCGTACTAAAGGCCCAGTCTCAGTTTTGTTTGCCATTACAATATTTAACACACACATAAGGCGCACCTGATTATAGGGTTAGGGTTTTATATACAATCCACGCCCACACTTCCCCCTTTAACGTTCTCATGGTTTCCTCTACTACGCTTGCCTACAACAACTACACACACAAGCATACAAGTGTGTGTATTTAAATAAAAAGCAGGAGCAAAACAACGTTTACACTTCCCCCTTTAACGTTCTCATGGTGTCCTCTACTACATCCACCTTACAACAACAACACACATAGGAGGCGCTGCACTATAGGGCACGCCACAAATTTTGGAAAAAACCTAAGACTTTTATGTGCTCCTTATAGTCGTGAAAATACAGTGATGAAAATAACAACAAAGATGAGGAAAAAGATGTCGGTAGCGGGATATGCACAGTTTTTCTCTGGGACACAATGAGAATAATGCTCAGCAAATAGAAACAAATTTCCCTGACAATCGTGCCATTCTGTGGTCAGACACGAGAAGAAAATGTGACAGTGTTTATGGACAAAGAAATGCCTTGGCAGACGTGGTCAGTCTGGTCTGTCAATTCCACAGTGCTGCTTCCTGTTGTGGACTTGTTTCCTCCTCTATACCTATTTTCACCCAGTGTCGTATATCATGGAAAATCATGGAAAATCAAAACACCCCACAGTGTACACTGGCCATTACCTGCTCTGCATGAGAGAGTGTCACACTTCCAACATCTGTCAGCCGATGTTCTCTGTCATCCCAACGACCGTACGCCAGGTCGATTCCACCTACGAAGGCCACTGATTGGTCAATGACTACGATCTTCTCGTGATGGGCCCACAGGTAGACGGCAGATGAGACGTGGTCAGGATGACGCATTACCTACACAGGAAATGTGTTATTGAGCTTGCATGTCCTGACACCTTGAGGTGGTCAAACATCAACCCTGGACTCACCTTGATGTTGGGGTGAAGATGTCGCAGCGTCCTCTTACTGTATCCTGAGTTGATGCCCAGGATGAAAATAACAACAAGGATGAGGAAAAAGATGTCGGTAGCGGGATATGCACAGTTTTTCTTTGGGACACAATGAGAATAATGCTCAGCAAATAGAAACTAATTTCCCTGACAATCGTGCCATTCTGTGGTCAGACACGAGAAGAAAATGTGACAGTGTTTATGGACAAAGAAATGCCTTGGCAGACGTGGTCAGTCTGGTCTGTCAATTCCACAGTGCTGCTTCCTGTTGTGGACTTGTTTCCTCCTCTATACCTATTTTCACCCAGTGTCGTATATCATGGAAAATCATGGAAAATCAAAACACCCCACAGTGTACACTGGCCATTACCTGCTCTGCATGAGAGAGTGTCACACTTCCAACATCTGTCAGCCGATGTTCTCTGTCATCCCAACGACCGTACGCCAGGTCGATTCCACCTACGAAGGCCACTGATTGGTCAATGACTACGATCTTCTCGTGATGGGCCCACAGGTAGACGGCAGATGAGACGTGGTCAGGATGACGCATTACCTACACAGGAAATGTGTTACTGAGCTTGCATGTCCTGACACTTTGAAGTGGTCAAACATCAACCCTGGACTCACCTTGATGTTGGGGTGAAGATGTCGCAGCGTCCTCTTACTGTATCCGGAGTTGATGCCCAGAGCTAACTCCACCTCCTTATACAGCATCACAAAGATACAAACTCCCTGTTGCTGTATGAACACACACACACACACTTAAGGGTTTGTATCTGTAAATATTCTGTAATTATGTAAATATTCTCTGTACTTATCCCCAGTTGAGCGCATCCCTCTCGCTTATTTCTTTTGTACATTGTTTTTTATTTTTATTTTTATTTATCTCTATTTTACTTTACTCCTTCCCTCTTGCACTGAAAAAGCCACTCCGTGCACTCACTCTCAATTGCCCCACGGGGATAAATAAAGTTTCTGAATCTGAATCTGAATCTGAGACGGATATTTCAAGAACAGTTTTCATGAAACTTACATTTTGTCAATGTTTTTACAAATTATTTGCTATTACTCAGCAAAAAGGAAAACAACTTGTGCAAATTTTAGAGAAAGCATTTTCAACTCATCTGATCCATAACATGGCATCATAATTTTGCTGACTCACAGCTTTCCGCTTCAGGATGCAGTCAAGGCGCCAGCGGTTTCCTTCAACCACCGGCCTCTTCAGGAAAATCTCTGGACTCAACCTGAAAGAGGGAAATAAATAAGTAATGAACTCCTCTGGGATTGGTCAGAAATATCTGTCAAAATCTAAATATCAATCCCCATTTGGACCAGCAGGAGTATTTCCAGACACTGTGATTGTGTACAGTGATTATTGATATAACTCTGACACTAAGATCATATCCAAGCTGTGAATACTTAATGTTACATTGCATAAAGGATAATGATATATACACACACACACACACACAGTTCTAGTCTGTCTGCGTGTGTGGGACTGTGCATTTGCATAATTGTCTGAGTCTCAGACTGTAATTGATCTCTTTGACCAGGAAACCTCCTGTAGAGGTGACTGCCCGGTGCACTCACTGACACACACTGACTGACAGACAGACAGACAGACAGACAGACAGACAGACAGACCTACCACCAGTCTGTGATAAAAATCTCTTCTCTTGCTTCTTCCAAAGCATCAGCCACATCCTCCATGTATGTTTTCCCATTAACGTACCTGTGAAAACAGACACACAAAAAAAACATATTTGAGAAATGATTGATTACCTTTGCTGTTATATTTCGTATACTAAAGTATATTTCTATACTCTAAGTATACGTTACTGTATGTATGTATAAACTGTAAATGCCACACGGGGCATGAATAAGTATTATATATATATACACACACATATATATATATAAATATATATATATATTCATGTCCTGTGTGTGTACATATCAATGCACATGTATGTGTATTCATATATGTATAAATGTATGTATGTACAGTAGGTGTGTATTTCATACACACTATGTGTGTGTATATATATACACACTAAGACAGATAATCAGTTCAGTAATATAGTCACAGTGAAACATAATAACGAAATAATTGAGATTTCAATTATTCAACAACACCACAGAAACCATTATTACCTATTAATCTACCTACAACTAACTACCTACTGATCAACTAACCTCCACTGTTCAGGTGCTGCGTTTCCATGACAACCACCTAAATCATACCCCCTTATCAACCTTCCTCCAGGTGCTGAGCCCACTGGAAGGAACCAACCACCCTAACCAGGATTTGATCTCGTCACGGTGGTGAACCCTGGACACACCAATGAAAAAACACTAGTGTGTTTTCTTCTCCTTTGAATGTATATGGTTTAAGCCTTATGTCAATTTCAATCCTCGATGCAGATTATTGTGGATGTTTTCACCTCAAGTAAGTTGATGACAACTTGGTTCGTGATTCTTAGAATTGATCTCACAGTGGATACTTAAACGTGACACAGGGCGCAGGTTAGGAGCAGATAGATTGAGTTATTGTTTGAAATAAGGTTAATAAAAATTCATAAAAAAAGGCTAGAATAAGAAAAAGGCTTTGAACCTTCTCAACACTGAAGAAATACTGTCATTGCAAGTGTAAGACAAAGGTATAAGGACAATTTAAATGAACTATACTTAACTATTATTATTCTTCCGCCAATTTTTATGGGCTGGATTAATTCAAAAGGGCCATTTCATGCCCTAGGGCCATAGTTTGCCTTGGTTGTTCTAGGTTGAGTGTCTAAACATCTTCAACTTACGTGACTCCAGTTGCCTACATTAAATTGAGATTAATTCTGGATGCAGTGAAACCTCTGGACAACATTACAACCCTCCACTGCGTCCTCTGCGTTTTCAGGATGCATGAATGGATGGATATGGTTAGGAGGCAATAGTGTCTGATGTGGAGGAGCACTGACTCTACTCCAAGCTCCGACCAGTGACACAGCTCCTCATCCATCCAATGGAGAAAGCTGATTTCGGACGTTTGTTTCCAGGGTTGTGTTCTTCCAGTCATGATCCAAAGTTCATGAGCGCAGTAGAGGGTCATTTGGGTTCTGTGTCGCCGACACACTCTCCCAAAAACATATACCTTCCAAGGCTGTTCAATCAGAACTCGCTCTAATTTTCTTTATGGAACACTGGTCCAATCCAGTGGATTATGTCTTCCATAGAGGACACACACGCACATGATGTCTCACAGACAGTATTGTGTTGCACGTCAGGAGAACAGGTGAGAACCCAATGAGTCTCACTTTCCCTGTCTTTGTGTCAGGTTACTCCAGCAAGACACACACACACACGCACAAACACAAACTTCATCATTAATTGACACATAAACACAGTCGGAGGTGAGGCAGTTTAGTTGGTGTGGCGGTCATGCATCTGCTGTTAAATGATCGCCATTGTCATGGTTACCATTTGGCTGCAATGTTCTCTTCAGGTCTAGCGAAGGATCCGAAGCGGTGGTCAGTGAGGAAGGCTGTGCCATGTTTCTGGACGAAGGCTTCGATGGCCTGACCCCACCAGCGGGCGTGTCTGTAGCTGCTGCACTTTAGCACCAAAGACCTGCATTCACAAGAGTGAATATTTTTTAATGCATCCAGGATTCTTCCTTATTTGTTTTTATTCCACAATAAGAGTAAATGTTATCACAGACCTTGAGAGACTGTCTATTCTGACTCCATGTTTGGTCTCCGTGTCCTTCGAGTCCATCTTGATGCTGAACTCTTTGTCCACAAGCATCACAAAAGAAATGGCACCCGAATCTGGTTTCATGTAGAGCAGGAAGGAGTCCTTCACCACCAGCCATCTGCAAAGAATCCCAGATTATTTTTGAATGAAACAACTATAATCTTCTTCCTCTCCTTTCAGCAATGTTTTCCATCTCCCCTGCTCTCTCCATCTTCTACTCTGACTTCAACCCATCCTCACTGCATCCATCAATCTCCTCTTTGTCTCCTACCTGGTTGCTCCATCTCTAGGATTATTCTTCTACCAATGTATCTCAATTTGGCTTCTATAGTTTTTTCTCCAAACCTTCCTGTCTGTGTTGTCCCTCTTATCACCTCATTCCTGATCCTGTCCATCCTTGTCTCTCCTAAAGAGAACCTCAGCATCTTTAACTCCTCCACCTCCAGCTCTGTCTCCTGTCTTCTACCTATTCTACCTAATGTCTCTAATCCATCCATCATGTCTTGTATCACAACAGTTTCCCTTCACCTTATCTGACTCTCTACTATCACAGATCACTTCAGATACTTTTCTGCAAATAAATATGTAATTGTTTGTGTCTTGAAGCAGAGATTTAAGACGATAGTTGAAAATATTTATATAAGATCAGCAATAAAATAAGCCGATGTTAGCATATTTATTAACATATTTATTTAAACATTACCAGTTTTCCGTCTGATAATGAAAACCTGATATTGCAATGTCCGAGTTTTAACAAATGATGCATGTTCTAAAAATAGTTATGGGGCTGAATGGCTGTCACTACATGGCAGGGTTGAATGCAGATTACTGGCTGATAAAGAAATCAGAAATTAAGTGTGGGGACAATACCAACATATCAGACAATATCAACAAAAGGTTACTGGACTGTAGGACTGTGTTAACATTTACATCATGATGTCACTGACCGTTTGGACCAGCGGTAGCAGATTTTACTGTGACCGCAGCAGTTTAATCCAGGGACTCGATGACCTCCTGACCTCTTCAGCACCATTCCTTCACTGAAAACACAAAAAAATTGATCTAGTTTAAAAACAAGTATGTTTTTTTTCCATCAGAAATAAGTATCTAAACTGTGATTTCTGTCCAGACACTGAGCTGCTCTTACAGGCCTTTAGGTCCCAGGTCATGGATGAAGGACAACTGGCTCACATCGATGAACTCCATCTGCAGGACAAAAATAAACAGCACACTTACATATCCCATCACTGTATTAAATTCTATATTTTACAGAGTTTATAGACAAAGGGTTGTCCTCACGGTGGCGTGATAGTTCCTGTACACCGGCATTTTCAGTAAGTTGTTCAAGTAATCTTCAAGTTGTCTCTGAAATGGCAAGAAAATAAGTAATGAAGGGATTATGGTGAGGATGAGGAAGTGAAAAAGAAGATTAACAATGCATGAAAGTTAGACCTTGCGGCTCGAAACTTGGTCTTCTCTGCCCAGCTCGTCTCCACCCCCTCTAGGAAGGTTGGGCATCTGCCGCGCCTCATCTCTTTCAGCCGAAGTCCTCTTTATTGTGTGACTGCACAGACAAAAGATGCAGATGTTCAGACATTAGTCCTTTTTATGAGATCTATAATCTAAAACCTTTAGTGTCTGTAGCGACGGTAAAAAGGATGCGTGTCAGAGGAAGACACTAATTCCAAAGAGCTGCTGCTGTCTAAGTTTTACCTGAAGTTATTTTTACCTAAACATATTTAAGTAACAAAAACTGAACTACGGAAACAGCGTCAAGATGAGGAGATAAGAAGAGGAGACAAGAAGAGAAGATGAAGAGAGAAGATGATTGAGAGGAGACACGTAGAGAGGATGAGAAGAAGAGATAATAAAACGAGAGAAGAAGAGAAGACAAATAGCAAAGACAAGGAGAGAAGTGTTTACCTTCTTGACGGCAGTGGAATCCTCATGAAAGTCTTGTAGGTCCTGAGTTCTCTATGGAGATCCATGAAGTGTTTCTCCTTCTTCTTGACCAGCCATGTGAACTCCCTATGTTTCATTTCAATCTTGAACACTGCTGGCATGGACTGTACACACACACACACACACACACACACACACACAGACACCAGCTAAATGCTTTGATGCCTAATTAGGCATTAATTTTTATTTATGGCCAAAAAACACCTGACTTACTTTACTGACGCTCCTCTGAGTGGTGATGTTGAATCGATCCTGGGCGGAGGTGAAACGCTCCACCTCCAGGATCTTGGCAGTGATGGGAGACGACAGGAAGACTTTGGCCTCAGGCTCTTTAAAACCTACAGTGTGATACACCCCTGAGAACGGCAGATGTTCTCCTGGTGGAGAGAGAAACACCTTTCAACACACACACATACACAGCTTTTCCTTAGACCTACAACATGGACGACCATCACACACCTGCAAAACTGGTGTCAGTCGTGTCATAATCTCCATCTCCCAGGTCCAGTTCCCTAGTGTCCAGCTTCTCCATGATGTCCGTCATATCGTTGGCGACCAGCTGCAGGGTGCTGGAGGTTGCGTCGGCCGGTTGCAGCATGGTTAGCACTTGGTTGGGAGCCTGGGGCTCGCCTGGAGAGAGGGAGGACAAAAGAAACAGGGATATTAGTCACAAATCTAACAAAGAAGACATGTACAGGCATCATCAAAAGAGGACAATATTTTTATAAAATGAAATCTACAGTCATGGAAAAAATGATTAGACCACTCTTTCTTTAATTTCTTGTCCATTTAAAAGTCTGCTTCCACTTAATCTACAGCTAGAGGCTGTCTCTTATACACATCTAAACTGGACAAATATAATAACAACAAAAAAGGCTCATAATTCAGTTTAATTTCAGAGCTGATTTCTGGCCATTTTGCATGGTTTTATTGACAGTGACTAAAATCACATCCGTTCCTACATCACTAGCAATAACATTGTACTGACAAATACAGTGCTTTTAGTCATTGCATGGTTTTGTGTTCATTGTTTCCCCCAGGTGATAAACCTTTAGTGGAACAAGGCATTAAGATGAACAAGGAATTGAAGAAAACAGCAGAGTGGTCTAATCATTTTTTCCATGACTGTATGTGTTAGATTCAATGATCGAATTGAATATTAAAGCTGGGCATACACTGTGCCATTTTGGCACGATTTTTGTGCAACAATTTTTGGTCGTGCTATTATCACCTCACAATAGATCGTGTGAAAATTAAAACATCAGGAAAGCAGCCACTTGTCATTGTGATACAAACCCCTACACACAAAGAAGTGTCACCTCTGAATTTAAACCATCACCAAAGTGTACAATGGGCAGCTTTGAGCGCTGGGGGAACCTGGAACCCTCCAGACCCCGTGCTGGTTTCATAACCACTAAGACACCACTACCCACTTTAAGGACATTCCTCCTGTAGGGATATGCAGACATGTTGCAATAATTCTAACCAATACTGTAATTTGTACAGGATTTTTGGGCCAGAAAAGCAAAATGGGCCACATCTGGCCCCCAGACCTCATGACGTGTATGGGGAAGATGCCATGCTCAGTGGACCTCAGTCCCTGTCTCTTATACACATCTGACTGCGTGGTCACAAAATTGATAGCTGTTTAT
>JAFBJS010002137.1:31898-47204 GCA_016785265.1 Paraplagusia blochii | reverse complement strand
GATGTGTATAAGAGACAGGGGCATACACTGTGCCATTTTGGCACGATTTTTGTGCAACAATTTTTGGTCGTGCTATTATCACCTCACAATAGATCGTGTGAAAATTAAAACATCAGGAAAGCAGCCACTTGTCATTGTGATACAAACCCCTACACACAAAGAAGTGTCACATCTGAATTTAAACCATCACCAAAGTGAACAGTGGGCAGCTTTGAGTGCTGGGGGAACCTGGAACCCTCCAGACCTTTGTGCTGGTTTCATAACCACTAAGACACCACTACCCACTTTAAGGACATTCCTTCTGTAGGGATATGCAGACATGTAGCAATAATTCTAATCAATACTGTAATTTGTACAGGTTTTTGGGCCAGAAAAGCAAAATGGGCCACATCTGGCACCCAGACCTGGTTCATGATCATGACGTGTATGGGGAAGATGCCATGCTCAGTGGACCTCAGTCCTAACCTGGCAGTTGGTGGATTCAAACTTGGAACCCTTCAGATCCCGGTCCAGCAGCATGGCAAAATTGACAGACCTGTCTGACAACGTCTGCCAAGACATTTCCATGTCCATACACGTCGTCACTGTCACCTTTTCTTTTGCGTGTCTTATCACAGAATGGCACATATTCTCAGGAAATTTTGTTTTTTTTCTGCTTTTATTTTCTTTCTTTTATTGATAGCATTTCTGGCTACAGGAGGCAGTGAGATCAGTCCAATCACACCAGACCATCAGATCATACAGTGTGAGCACACAAGTTGTTGAGCCGCGAACTGATTCACTTGTACAGTGTGAACAGCAAAACGGACACTGCGACTGAAAAAAAAAGACAAAATATGCCCAGCTTAAACTGTATGTGGGTCAAATCTTGCGCCCCTTGTTATTATATTTTGTCTGGAAGAACATACGAAATGTGTAGTGGAGTCTTCCCACCAGAATACAGTCACCATATACAGGCTGGATTTGTAGCATTATCAATGTATGACCTCTGTTATAGAACATACATCTGTTATTGAGATTTGATGACTTTCTGCACAATGTGATGTTCAAAACTACCTGTGTTGCACAGAAAGGCCACATGAGGCAGCAGTGGACCAGCAATTTATGTATCACTGCAAATTAAATTCACTTTTTAGGCCATCAGTCTGACAAAATCAAAGAATATAAAATATTCTAACATTATTTCCGTGGAGTGTCTCTTTTAAAACTTGAAATGTAAACTTCAGAGTCCCGGCAGTGTTACTGTGCGGATTAATGGCTCATTTAAAGAGTTTGTGCCAATACATCTTCCTGTGTGTCGAACAGCACACCTAAAAGTGACGCAAGAACCAGAAGAACATGGATTCAATCATATGAAAGACCCACAAAATGTCCAAAGAACAGCTCCAGAAGGTGAGCTTTTGTTTGACCACAGAACTAATGAGTAACTGCTTCCATTCTGATAAACAGAGGAGGAAGGTCTCACATGTTCATTAACTACAACAAGGGCCTCACCACAACACCGCCAGGTTTTTATCTCCTCACAGGTCAGTCGCATGTACATAAGCACGGACGTGCACGTGTACAGGCACATGCAGCAGGTTCAGGAGTCAACATTTGCTCTGCAGAGTCATTTCGTCCCACTGCACATTAGCTTCATGCACCGGCCTTTGTGAGCTGCAACTTTTTGACACTACATTTAGCAGATACTTCTATCCTAAGTGACTTACTCAGGAGAGATTACAGTATCATGCACATGTTTCCTCTAGGAATCAAAACTAAGACTAGCTGGAGGTAGGGCTGGGACCATTGCTGAAGTTTTGGCTCCTTCCCCACCACTGTTGGGCTGCTAATCACTACACAGATTGACCCAAAATAAGAGGAGGCGAAGATCATCACTAACTATACAGGAAAGTGAACCTTGCAGGCAGTGAGGTTTCCATTTGTTTAATTTTTAATGAATTGATTGTACTTTTCCACAAGTCTGGTATACACACACCCACATTTTAAACTCTAAAAATCCTCTAATTGAACTTGGATCCGTGGTTGGATGAATAATGGATGGCTACCTAGATACTCTAAGAGCTCTGGTGTGGGAGAGGTGTCTTACAAACTTCATACATATGTGAGGTCTGTCTACCAGTGAGATCGGTCAAGTTTCTAACCTCAACCTGCCACACTGCAAATGTAAGAAAAAAGGTCAACAACAGGGAGCAGCAGGGTAGAACAGACAGACCAGACAGACAGCATCTGACACATTCCTGGTCCATACGTATTTCCTTTCCTTCGTCTAATCAAAAAAAGTCAATTGTCAGGAAAATTTGTTTTTTATTTTCTCAGCATTATTCTATTTAAAAAAAACTTTTTTGGGGGCTCAGGCCCTCTGGTGGACACAGCTCCGAGCAACTGCCTTGAATGCCTGTCTTCGGGACCTACAACTGCATCAGACCTTGAGTTTGAGACATGCTTCAACTACTCTAATAGAGAAAATTAATTCTGCCCTTACAGCTGTGACCCTCCCTGTACTTGTGGCTACCTGTTTCCTGTCACTTCATGTCTTCACACTGACTTCACAGTCACCTGCATGAATCAGACTCAACCTGTGTAAACGCCTCAAACTGTCATTATTCAAAACGCCTGTAATGGGCCTTTAAGAAAACAATGAATCAGCGGGTCAGTTCTTTCTTCTTTTGTCAGACAAATGTGTGTGAAAGTGCAGCGAACAGGGGTTGAACAAAAGCTCCCGGTGAAACCAGTCAGACGGAGAATTAGTGAGAGAAGGAAATGCGGGAACCAAGAAAGGTGAAAAATCAAAAAAATAGAGATTAAAATATTGAAAGTGAATGAGATGGTGGAAACACAAAAATAGTCAGGAGCTGCAACACCTCACTGATCCATACAGTGTTCATCTTGATCCTTTTATCAGGGACAAGTGTCTCAACTACTGCCACCCAAATCACACTGCTCCATACTGTCAGACTTTCTGTGGGTGGTGAGGCCACTGGAAGTTACCCAAACCTTTGTGGATCCAAGTCTGCATCCCTGACCGCTTTGCCACCATTGTCCACCACAACTGCAATTTTTCAATAAAATTTGGTGCGTTTGTCCCAGTTTTTAATTTTGGCCACATGTGCATTTAGGTGCGACACCACTCTTCCTACTCGTCCTGTGCTTTGAGTTTTACAATATCCTAAAACAAAATATCCCAGCAAGAAAACAAAAAGAAAAAAAAAACACAGCAGAGCTGCATCCTCTCAGGAAACTAAGAGTAAACAATGATGGACTGAACAGGAATTGTTCATCTGCTGAAAGCACCTCTGTAAAGATGAGTAAGAAAAGACAAAACTAGAACTAATTCTTCAGAGAGTTTGTAGGAAGAAGACAACATTAAGACCAGTGTAAACTGTGCAATTTTGCCACAATTTTTCATGCAGTGCACACAGGGTTACCACAAATGATTATCACCTGATGATCAATCATGTGAAAATCAAACAAATTTGAAATCCTGCCGAATCATAATGTGTGATGGTCGTACAGTATGATCAGCCCAATCACACCGATCATCAGATCATGTGGTGTGAGAACACCAGTCGTGGGCTGTGAACTGATCACCCCTGAGATTCCCTCTACAGTGTAGGCAGCAGATGGAAGCTGCAATTGTCAAAAAAAAAAAAAATTGCACAGTGAACGCCCAGCTTTAGAGAAAAATTAATATTACCTCAAAAAAACAAAACAAAACACAGAGGTGTGATATGGCGACATGGAAGTACAGACAGAAGTTTTTGGTGCTGATCATAATAATTGTGTTTGTGTGTACAGTACAGTCCCTGATTGGCCACTGTGTGATGCTTTGTGGGTGATAAGCCAGAGACTGCACCAATCAGTATGAGTGCACCAAAGAAACACACACACACACACACACACACACACACACTCAGAGGCCTCGTCTCACTCCTTTGTTGACTTGATTGATTGATTGTTGACAGTAAATACAAACTGTGGTTTCATCAGGTCAGAATAAACTGATTCACAAAGAATAAAAAAGAAATTTCAACCTCAAATAAATAATTTCTAAACCCATAAACAGTCATCTCTCTCTGTATTGTGTTTCATCTGTTGCACTCTCAGTGCATTGCATCTTTTTTAATGTTTAAAGGTATTCCCATGTTGTCAATTTTTCGCTCTATTGCGGGTTTTTGAGTTATAGAAAAGTTTTGAAACCTATTGTTATTATTATTTTTAGGGAAGTTGGATACAAACATTTGCTGATATTTTCTAGACACCAATATTGACCGTTTGTCCTCAAAACTGAGGTAGACACCTGAGAACACTGTGTGTGTGTGTATGTTCCGCCAACACAAAATAGTTCGACTTACGCATTACTTCATTTTAATCTTAGGCAAAACTTAGCTAGATTGTCAGTGACTGATGAAGATTGATTTTATTTTATGAAAGGACATCATTAAAACGGTATCATTAATATATTCTACTGTATTGTTCACACAGACACACACAGGTGTTGAAACTGTAACCCACAATCTGAGGACACTATTATACAAAAGCAGCAGAGGCATGAATATCCTTCCACTCCAACACACACACACGCACACACACACACACACTGACCTGAGCCCACCGAGGCCGAGTTAAGCCCTCCTGTATCATCCTCATCCTCTTCTTCTCTTGTCTGTTTAACGCTCCCTTCACACACTCTCTCACCAACACACTGTGAGCTCAGACTGTGACAGACTGTCAGGTTTCCTGACAGCTCAGTGCAGCAGGAGCTCAGTGCAGCAGTGGGGAAAACTCAGCCAGGGGTGGGACAAGGCTGGGAGGTGAGCCACGTGATTGGCTCCAAGAGAATTCAGGAGTCAACTGAGAACCAATGGTAGCAAAGACAGAGAGACTCAGAGGGGTTCCAGACACCTGTCTGCGTCTGCGCTAACACTGCCTGTCTGGAGGGAGATAGTTGGTCTCTCTCAAATTTCCAATAGTAACAAGGAAGACAGTGACAGATGAATCAGGTCATTAAAATATCTACGACTGAGGTGAAAAAAAAAGCTGCTATTAACTTTATAAACTAGAAACTCCACTATTCTAATTGGAATGCTGTAGTTCAAGGGTGTCAAACTCAGAGTCACAGTGGACAAAGTTAGAAACTGCCATGAAGTCACTGGCCAAACTCAATATTTAATTAAATGGGCTGTAAATACACATGTTTTTCCTGCTCCCCAGATATTAAATGTTGATTTTTCTTCATTTAAAACCATTCAACCTGGATACGCTAAAGCCTAATACTATCAACATACATGAAATTACACTGTGTGTTACATTGGAAACACACAGTAGTACAGTAGTTTGTTGCTTATGCTGTCTCTGTATGTGTAATATCAGAGCATACATCGCCAAGACTACAAATTCTGCCAGTATAGGGTATACCTACATATAGGTGGGCCAACTGTAGCATACATTCAAATGACCTAGAGGGCCAAATATAATTACACCTCGGGCCTGAGTTTGAGACCAGTGCTCTAGTTTCAGTCTATTTGAACAGTAAGTGTTTTATTTCTCTTCGCCTTAGACCTGTAACCTTTATAAATAACTTTTAATTAAAACCACTTCTCATCTGATCTTCCTTATCTGACAGTTGGACAAAAGTAAAATGAAAACTTTTGTTAGAATCATCATAATTTTATAATAAAAACCAATTAAAGAAAGGCCCGTGTTTCTAGATTGATGTGAGCCACTAGATGGCAGCAAAGAAGTTCATTTAGTTACTCTCATACACATACAGTGGTTTGTAAAGACAGATAAATAAATATTACTTTAAAAAAACATTCCAATATCAATAGTAATTGATATGTTTGGACTATATTAGCATATCAGACATCAGTAAAAAGTTAATGTTAGACATCCCTGATCAAAATGACTACTTTTCTCTATGAACTTTGTGGTGAGAGAACCAACTTTTTCTTTGGAGTTACCCATCAGTATTCACTCTGCGTGCTGGTTCCATTTAGCCATTTGGACAACATTTCCCAACTCCACCAAATTGTTTCTCTGAAGATTTTACTGATGCCGGTTAAATCATCCGCAGGTCACTTTCCAGATTAATTTATTCCTTGTTGTCTCTGCCAAGTCATTTGGTAATAAGGTTTTTCTACTTTATTTAATTTCTCCCCTTGAGAACTGTCATTCCATATGGATTTGGTGCAGTGTGCGTCCTCTGTGATCCCAGCAGAGCACCATCACCTCTCTGCCTTCTCAAACAGTTGGAAAACATTTGTGAATAAAGTTAGGATGAAATATGAAAAAAAAAAAATTCTGCAGTCGGTTTTGTGTGAGCGCGTACACGTGAGCACTCACATGTGGGTGGGAGTCGGAATGCTTCGCTCTTTCTCTGGAATGTCAACAATGATTCATGTTGTTAGCCCTGTCTAGTTTTGAGGCGAGGTTGAGGGCTCAGTCAGAGTCTTATAGAGAAGTCCCACAGTCTCACTGGTCCAGCTAGTTTCTATATGTAAAGAAATGGAATACTAAAATGCCTAAAAGACAGGTTATAGTCAGTGCAACTGCAAAGCACCTTTGGGTTGGTATGTGGCCTGTGGTGCAAGGTGGAATATTTTGCAATGCATGTGTAATAACTGCATGTGTTATTATACTTGGCCACAAGGTTATATCAAATGTCTTATAAGTGTTAGTCTTTGGGAAGGCCGTGAAAAGAAATGGAAAGACTACTTCCAGAAGAGTTTTTGAGTTGTATGTCAATAAGCACTCAGGCTCGATTGTTGGTTCAGTTGTGCAACTGACAACTGATCATCTTATGATCCATGGTGTGAAAAATCAAACATGTTTGAAATACTGCAGATTTACCCATGATTTTACCTCAGCTTGCGGCACTGCACTTGTTTAAACATAGATACTAAGGACAAAACAAGTCAACAACAGGGAGCAGCATGGTAGAACTGACAGACCGGACTGACCGTTGTCAGGTTTTCCTGGTGACACAATTGTCAGGCAAATTAGTTTTTGTTTGCTGAGCTTTATTGTCATTGTGTCTCAGAGAGAAACTGTGAGCATCTACGGATCTCGCTTTACCGACTTCTAACTTCTCCTTTTCAGTGGATCACAATAGAATATTTGTTTATTTGTACACAACCAGCAATAATTTCTTCAAAATAGTAAAAAAAGACCTTCCTCCTCATCATCTTTATTTACATTGCATTATATTACAATAAGACGAAGTTACTTTTATTCAAAGCAGATCTGACCACAGGAGTCAGACGTGTCACGCATGGTTGTACAGTGTGATCAGTCCAATCGCACCCAATCATTGGTTCGTACAGTGTGATCACACCAGTGCTGAGCTGTGAACTCACCCAAAAGATTCACTCTTACAGTGTGAGCAGCAGACGGCTGCTATGACGGGAAGAAATTCAATGTACGTGCAGCAAAAAAGACATAATGACACAAATGATGTGGGTTTTATGTCAAGTGTTAATAGTCATAGGTTATAATATTGGGTTTTCATTATTCTAATGGTGGCCTAGGGGTTAAGAAAGCACACATGGGTCCGCAAGTCTTCAGTTTCCTTTTCAGTAGTTGCAAAGTTGCTCTGATCATAACACTGTCCCAACCCACTTAACTTCCAGTAGGATTACCATCCACTAAAGGGCCACCACTGCCAACTACAACACGCCACTAGTGTGCATTATTCTTCATTTTTCCATATACCCTGTCATATACCCTTGTAGTAGATTTTGTACAAAAATGGCCTTATATACATCGTAGGCAGTGCTGCTTTCAAAAAAAAAACGAACACAGAAAAGTAAAGAACACACTGTACTCTAGCAGATGCTGCAGGTCATGTAGAAAAACCTCTCTCCCAAGTCTCACTCTCACTCCCATGGCAAAAATCACAACCGTTTGTGATGTACATATTTTGTTTGCAGGAAGACGAGACAAGTCTGTCCACGAGGAGCAGACAGGAGAAACCTCAGGATGGATTATTTATTCAGTACTCCAGCAGAACCCTGGTCAGATAATCGTACGAGGCCGTTTGTCTGTACATTACACTGACACAGACACCTCTCACATCCATCATCAACCCCGAGATGACTGCCTTAAGCTCGTGCTGCCACCTACCGTCTTTTCTTAATCACTGCACCTCCAATATCACTTATGATGTCATTAGTTTAGGATTCTCTAAACTACTTCAGTCCAAATCTCACAGGGGCAATGAAGAATGTGAATAAATCAAAATGATCAAAATACATTATTCACACTACTGAACAAACTACAGTATATAAAAGTCTTTCAAATTTGCCTCTTTGAGTTAACTCCAATAAATGAACCTTAAATCTTAACACATAAACTTTGACACCATAACTACCTGCTGCTGCTGCTGAAACAATTCAGAGGTGATACAGCCTGGATTTTCCAGTTTGAGGGAGTGTCAGTCCACCTGTGTGTCTCTGCATGGCTGTTATCACACTTATTAACCATCTAAGATCATTTCTAGGCCTTGTGTTCAGTTATGGACAGTGGCAGGACCTCATCTGTGAGTGGAAATATCTTATTGCGAGGATTAGATTCCCTGGATAGAGCGCTGGTCAATCTGAGCAGGTACAAGGAAGTCCAGAGGCTAAATCCATCTGACATGTAACCTTCACAGTAAAAGAACCAATTAGGACATAGTTGAGCATGAAGTTGTTTATTGACTGATGCTTGTAAAAGTATGCTGGGTTGGATAGTAAGCAGGTTAAGCTCAAACGGAATTTTTCCTCAGAGGATTGATATTGATATTTGTAGACAATGTTTGGCCTAGTTTAGCAACATGTAGTTCTTATTGTGATGTTGTTATTTTATAAACTATAACCATTGGATTCATGATCCAGGAGGTTAATGCAACATATCCTCATAACCATGGACTGACTGTATACATTTTTGTATTGTTACAGAAACTATCTTGCTACTATAGGAATATATTTTTATTTAATTTTATTTAATTTAAGTTATAGATAAAAAAAATGTATAACCTTAAATTGTGTCAATTTCTATTTCAGTCACATAAATTCCAATAGAAAATGTCCAAATTCCCTACAACTGCAATTCCTACAATCAAACTAATGAATTCCTCCAGTGACAGGATGAAAGAAGTCTTATCTTATCATAATGATAATAATTATATCAAGCCAATGATATCAGTCAACAGATTTGATCAAAGATGAGTCTACTGATACTTTGGAAAGTATCAAAAGTGTGTTAAACAAACAGTTTGTCTGTGGAATAACTAACAATACATTTTTTTAACCTTAACATAGGTTTTATCAAAGGATTTTTAGTTCGGTTGTTATTCCTGTGTAAATTAGTGGTTGTGTTTTGTCCGACTTCTCACTATCTATAAATTCCTTCCTCGTTGAGTGTTCCTCTGTCAGCTGATGTTCCGACAAACCAGTGACACAATGGCCAACTGTGTGTGTGTGACAGTGTGTGTGCTTTAGTGTGTGTGACTGAGTGTGTGTGACTTGGAGTATTCACCACCACAACCACAGAAAAGGGAAGTTTGTGCGACAGTTTAAGTTTAATTTGGCGATATTTAGACTGACTCCATGATCATTGGCAGCTTGAAGGCTTAAAACCTGAAATATCACATTCATGATGTTCGATCACAGCAGCAGGACTGCTCTGTGTTCAAGTCAATGACTTGGCAAAAAGACCACAATTCTTTGAGGTAAAAGGTCTGTTACCACACAGAGAAAACAATTCAATCAATGAGGTCAGTGTCAGTTAACTCAGCTGCTAACCCGTGACATTTGGTTTGGATTTAATCTCATTACAACTGGAAGAAGTCTGACCACAGCAGGTTTCTGTCAGTGGAAAAAGGAATGGTTGTTTTTGTCGTTATATCACAGTTATCACAGTAAACACCTCCTCAGTTTAACTGGTTTGTGTCACAATACATTAATTGTTTTAATAATTTTAGGACTAAAAAAAATTGGACCATTTAGCTCCACTGAAACAACAATTAGAGGACCAACAACAAAAATAAAAACAAGTCATCTTGGTGTCGCTGGTCAACTACTGCCTCCTGTGGTCATTGTGTGCTATGACTTTAAATAAAGAACCCAATTAAGGTTTTTTTTTTCCACACTGTACAACCATACAGACACCTCTGACTCCTGTAGCCAGAACTGCTTTGGATAAAAGCAGCTGCCAAATGTTACATAATGCAATATAGATAGAACGTTATTGTATCTGTGTATCCATATCCAGTGTTTCTCAGGACGAAGAGACTAGGAGGAGGAAGAGGAAGAGGCTGATATTGGGAGATGTGCAATGCTCACAGTTTCTCTCATGATGAGACATGATGAGAATAATATTTAGCACATAAAAAATAATTTCCCCGACAATTGTTTAATTCTGTGCATAGACACGGATGGGAAAAGATGACGACAATGTGTCGTGCGGACATTAAAATTTAAAACTGCACAGTGTACGCAATCCTGTTTGTTAAAAACAAATCAAAATTCTCTTTTCGGAGCGCACACATATTTTACTGTTCAGAGCTTTGAACTCTGGCACATCTACTCATAATACAACACTGACATCTGAAGCATCAGGGCTTGACCTTAGATGGTGCTTCTCAGTCAGTGCCTGGAGGGTGGAGGGTGGGGGCGGTTTTGTGAGAGGCTTCATATAGATTATGTCAAATAGAACGTGTACCACTGCTGTAATGCTTGAATGATACCAAACCTCTATCTATCTACAGTATATACAGTGCGTGCATCTCAGGTTCTCAATGACATGTTCAGAGGACGGACAGTGGATACATTGGTAGAAGAATGATCCTATAGATAAACCAGGTAGGAGACAAGTAGGAGATTGATGGATGCAGAGAGGGAGGACATGGAGGTAGTTGGAGACAGCGTAGAAGATGGAGAGATGGAAACGGATGATTCAGGGGTGGAATATCCTGAAAAGGGAACAAGCTGATAGCAGAACAAGAAGTTCTCAGTTCTGGTTGGTAAGGAAAATGGGAGGGTGCAAAAACATTTCTGTCCCCTTGGTGACAACCACTGGCTGCTGGCCCTACAAGCAGCAGATCTGGATGGAAAGAACGGAGTTTACAACACCTGATCGTTTGTACCTCAGTCTGTTTGCGTGGAGATTTACATCTTGTAATCAGGATTACATTTTCATCTGTTATCGCACACACCTTCAGATGAGACATAATGATATTGATATTTATTCCAGCTCTAACCCAATGCCTGCTGCCCCTTTGATTCCGCCATGTGTGTGTGAGTGAGTGTGTGCCAGTCCAGGTAAACAGTCCACAGTCAACAGTCGAAATACTTAATTGACTTTCTGGGTGTGTCCTTGCTTTGCTCTTCTCCATACACATGCACACACAAAGACATGCACTCGTGCACACACACATGCATGCATAC
Organism: Paraplagusia blochii; assembly: GCA_016785265.1. Lineage (NCBI taxonomy): Eukaryota > Metazoa > Chordata > Actinopteri > Pleuronectiformes > Cynoglossidae > Paraplagusia > Paraplagusia blochii. The sequence continues at coordinate 35,775 of JAFBJS010002137.1, read as the reverse complement.
ACCGTCCACCATACCTGTCATACCACTCAGTAGTTATTCTCTCTGGGTACAATCAAATGCGTCGCTCAGTGAAAAGGTTTTAAGCAAGCACACATACACCATACAGTGAGCTGGAAAAGCAGGTATTTCTAAAACACACACTTCCTGTCTGTTGCAATACAACAACCCGGCCACGCTTAAACTTGGATGGTTACTACACACAGACAGTCTTGTGGTGTTACAACATGGTGTACAGTGTGGTAGGCTGACAGTAGACTGTGTTATCATTGAATTGAAGGAAAGCATAGACATTGACAGGTGTGAGCTAAACCACTCAGGAGAGACATGGGAAAATAAGACAACTATCACTGTCTGAGTCAGACAGCAAACTGAAGAGGGTGCTCAGAGGCGAAACAGATCAGAATAAGTCTACAAAAGTTAAACAATATTATTATGGACTGAACAAAACAAGAAATAAGTGTAAGAAACACACTCCAAAAAAACTCTGGAAATTCCCACATTTTTTTAATTCCATAGAGCATAATAAACAAACTACAGCACCAACTAAAATAATGAATAAATACGAAATATTTATATTAGATAGACATATAATATTTAATATATTTAATAGACATACAACAATAAAAAACAAATACGTACAGTCCAGAAAACTAATAAAAACTAAAAAATGAACATAAATACCATAGCAAAGTTACTCTTTAGAAACGTTAAGAACATGTGTTGTTACGTTTAACGATAGAGGTTTTGATATTGTGATTATTCTTAATGGTCCTGATGATGGAGATTACTCTGCGTCATTTCCTTATGGCGATTTTATCGCCATTATTGTATTTAATAATACAGTTATTGTAACTTGGCTCAATCCAATTGACAGAAAGCAGCAGTTTCGCCACTGAATTGACGCAGTTAGTTCCACCGCAAACACCATGCGGCACCGCAGCAGCGGTGGCTACATTTACCGAAGATGCCTTCACTGACCCGCGCGGCTCACGTTCACAAAAACTCATATAATCATCATGGTGACCATCAGCAGCTATTACACCCCTTTACGCACCGGCGGCGAAGCGCGCTCCCTTAACTTTATGTAGAAATATAACCAACGTGATTAATGCAGACGTGAATAAATAAATAAGTAGGGTAAGTAGTAAGTAAATAAACAGAGGTACGTGGTGCCTTACCTCCTGTTGTTGTACTGAAGCAGCTCCTGCCGTGAGAATGACTGTGCGCGGGCACGTTGATCCTTAGACCAACACCTGCAGCTTCACTGCAGCCACAGCTGCGACGCCTGACGGGACTTCACGTTCAGGCGCTGTCAAAATAAAAGCCCGGGAAGCGCGTGAGGATAAACAGGCGTTGAAAAGGGTTGAAAAAAAAGACTTACCGTCTCAGTAACGAAAGGTTTAATTTGTATTAACATTCTAACTATGGAAATCATCAATTTGATTCAAAATATTAGAACTCTATTAATTCCTTGGGAGTATCCTTCGTGAAAAATGTAACAATTTATGATTTTAACGTTGCAATTTTTTACAAAAACGTGAAATAATCATCTAAGATCTAAGTGAACATCCATTCAATTAACGCTTACATTTTTTACTCAGATTTATAACAGTATTTAGGTATTCACATTTGGTGAAAACATAAATATGCATGTGCGTCGTAGTTCTTAATGATTAGATCTTGATATTTTAGATTTTAAAAAAATTATATCGATAACATAAAAACATTTCATACGTAAATTCATTCGAAACACATATTACCTTATTTTAAATTATACACATTGTTAGAGAACTAAAAAAAACTTTCTTTATTTTGTAGGCTGATTAGTCGTATTTCTTGTTTGTCTTGTTTTTTTTCTTCTTCTTCTTAACTTGATAGAATTGATAACCGACTGGTTTTCGGCTGAAACACACCCACCACTTCTGCCCTAGTGAACATTTTAGGATGTTTACATGTGAAAACAAAGTGCGTGGTTATGTTCTTTATAATAATGCCTAAAGCTTTTCTTTTTGTCAATACTTCTCTGTGTTTGCATGCCTTTGTTGGGTCCTTTTGATCAATTACAGTAAGTTAGCGTGAGTTAAATCCCCAAAGTGTTCACAGTGTTCTTCCCTAATTCACAGACATAGTTGACCCTAAAGATTTCCCAAATTATTTTGGTCGAGGAATTTGGCCAAAAAAATGACAAATTTATAAATATCAGTTTGAGATTACAGAAGTCCTCAGCAGTATTTGGGTCCTATTTTCTTTTTTTTTTTTAAATGTTATGAAGTACCAACCTTTCTACCTCTGATTATTTTTGACAGCGTTAGTGATTTTTTTTATTATTTCATAACAATTGCGCCATATTATCTAAGGTTAACCCAAGTTTGACCTTTAATAGAAACGTTCAAGAAATGACTTATCATTAGTCACTGGTTTCTGTCATTGCGAAAGGAGTGGTTCAGTTGTAAATGCACTACTTCTGATAAAATGGAGCTAAATATTATGTTAATATGATTACCTTATTTGATGATAAGAAAAAAGCAAACCTTTGAGAATTTATTAATGCAAATACTAATTTTCATGGAAGGGTGTCAGTGGTAATGAAGCAGATTAATGTCTGGAAGGATTCAGGCTTAAATCCACCATCTGCCAGGTTGCCACTGAGCATAGCACCATAGCTTACATTTGAGTCACCATCCACAGGACGCTCCACTGTATGGTGCAGTGTGATTTGGGTACCGTCATGGAGACCTGGCAACAGATAAGAACCTGAAGATTAACTCTTGATTAATGATTAATTTGACAAAGGTGAAGTGCCTGGCACATCATAAAGTGTTTTATACAGATAAAATATTCATCATATCAGCCAGGGGGAACTTAATAACTGTAAGAAGAAATCTTGCTTACAACTAAACCTTTTGGATATCATGACCTGGATGAACAAGATTCTTCACAGACATATACATGATCTCAGGTTCCCAACAGTGTTCAAAATCATTGTAATCACGCAGCGGGATCTGGGAGGATAGATGAAATGAAAACATTTCTCTACCCAAAGGACAGGCATGACAGATTACTGACTATGGCATGACTAATTGAGAACCACTGCGTTAAAGTAACCAAAATGATGAGCTTGGAGGGTTTTTTTTTCAATAACTATTTTGTTTCCATTTGTGGAGCTGCATAAATGATGTGATGCTAAGAACAATTGCTCCTCTAGTTGAAGCTCCTGTCTCCTTCTCCTCCTTCCATGTCACCACAAACACACACTGACACATTGATTATGTGGTTCAGTAGATTGCAGTCTTGGCTCCTGCTCTCAGCACACTAAGAACATTTCTTGTTGAGTGTGTGTCTGTGGGTGTGTGTATGTGTGTCAACATGGTAAGAACCACATCCATATGTTTTCAAGACATGTTTTCAATCAGACACTCATGGAGCAGCAGTTTCATGTTAACACGTGAACACGCTCACAATGTAGAACAAAAATGTATATGACTGTGCACATCTTTGATTCAGTGGGTCAGATTCAATGGGAGGATTGAGCCTACCCCACCTTCATTCCCTTCAACATCCTGTTATCTCATATTCTTTTCTCTCTTTAGTCTCTGAAACCACCTACATACTGCACACACACACACACACACACACACACTGACACTGACACAACCATAAACTACAGGCTGACAGAAGCCCAGGGCATTAGTCTACATGAAAACACATTATCCAGAAGCTCACACAGTCACACACATACTGTACAAGCAGCAGCTGCAGATTGAATCCTGGATAAATCCTGCAGTATCTTTCACACAAACATTAGGATGAAACACAATATGGGCATTATTTTAACAGGTATATACATCCATATACACACACACACACACACACACAC
>JAFBJS010002137.1:0-31826 GCA_016785265.1 Paraplagusia blochii | reverse complement strand
ATAGTACCAGTAGTACCGTATAACCGTAATACAGTATGGTTTTATGCAAAGAAAGAGTACCACAGATGCAATATTTGCCTTGAGGATATTGATGGAGAAAATCAGAGAGGTTCAGAAGGAGCTGCATTGTGTTTTTTGTAGATTTAGAAAAGGCAGCTTGCATTTAGCATGTCTCTTTTTCATGGGTTGCCATCGTGAGTCAACAATTTCCATCACACCCTTTTCTCTCCATCCTCTACTCTGACTCCAACTACCTCCATGTCCTCCCTCACTGAAATAGATCTCCTCTTTGTCCTGATAGCTCCATCTCTAGGATCATTCTTCTACCAGTGTTTCCACTTTCCCTCCTCTGAAGATGTCCAAACCAGCTTTTTCTTAAAACCATTTATTCTTATCACTCCCAAAAAAAACTTAACATCTTTAACTGCCTGTAAACCTTCCCTCTGAAACACAGCACACGCACACACACAATAATAACATCTCTCTCTCTCTCTCTCTCTCTCTCTCTCTATATATATATATATAGTGTGTGCGTGTGCTCTGTGATAGAGGTTTACAGGCATGTTTCACACACACATATGTATACACACACACACACACACACATATATATATATATACAGTATATATACACGTGTGTGTGCGTGTATGCATATGTGTATCTAGTTGCGTTAATGGAGGGCAGAGCAGGCAAGTTCTTTACACAGTTTTTATTAAACTGCTGCTGTTAGGTCGGGGGGTGTTTATCTCGACCTCACGGAGACTCTTTGTTGGAGCGGTCACTCTCGCGAGAACTGTCACCTCGGCCCGGGATGATGGCTGGAGACCGCTGATATTAGAGGGTACTTTTGTGTTGCTATTTGAATTTTATTATTAAACTTATACTTAGGCTAGTGGATATACCAGATTGAAGTTTGGAAAAGTTTCGCGACTTCCCGATGAATTAAGTACACGTTTTGTGGCGTTTTTGCCAACTTACGTCGACACCATCGCCGGCACAGAAACCATGGAACCTTCGAAATAAGAGCACTGTTTTCCGCGCTTTTCACCTCTGAGGAAGCCGTTAGCTTTAGCTTCTATGGCTTCGTCACCCAGCCTCTTTGACTGTGGCTATATGAGAAGAATATAGTGCGTGATACGGTCTTCAATCGGGATGTGGCTGTTTCAAATGTCCGTGATAAACACGAACCGAATTTAAAATGGTGCGTCGTAGCGCTGTTAGCTTTAGCTTTATGCATTAGCTATTAGCAATAGCAGGTCGGCCGAAGAAACCAGGCGCGAGCTTTTATTTTCAAAAACAGTTTCTGTGTGTCTTTACGCTGCTCGTTCATACACGATATCAACGTTTCTGCGTACTTAATGTTTGAGATTGTTATTATGCTGATGATGTAACAAAACGTAATTACATTAACTATTTTTTATTGTTAAATGACCAACAGGTCGTTTAATAACAGACTGTAAGAGGAAAAGCTGTTTTCACATCAAGCCAAACAATTTTGAAGGTAAGTAAAATTAATTTACTTTCCAATTAAGTCATCGCGTTCAATAAGTTTTTGTCTTTAGTCAGGCTTACGTCACCATTGATTAATTACAATTATATCTGTCATGAGCAATAGTCGAACTGCAAATATAGATTTTCTCCTTCAGTCATTATAAAACTGCATACATTGTTGGAGAAGTTACTGAAAAGAAGAGGACACTTGTCATTTTATGTAAAACAAAAAGTGCCTTATGGGGCTCTTTTAGGTGTCTTTATACAGTACACATGGAAGTTTTAGTATCATGAAACATGGTCACAGAAAAGATGTTGCTGTCAGACAGCATGTTTCAAATTGCTGACAAGGTTAAACAGGATTTGCATGAAACAAGAATAATCTAATATTATTAATGGTTTTGAACAGTGGTCCCCAAACACTGGGCTAGTACCGGTCGGTGGGTGAATTGGTGCTGGGCCGCAGAGAAATAATGTTTCCTTTTGGCCCCATCTGTCTATTACTTCCACTTGATCCATACCCATATCAACAATAGAACTGAACAATAGAATGGCTAGGATTCCATCATCAATAATGCAACCATATTTGATTAGTAAATATTTTCTCAGTGAAGACAACAAAAATAAACTCCAAATGACACAGATAGATTTAAACAGTTTGAATTGATAAGTTATTGATACAAGATACTAACCTTATACACCAGTCTGGTACAAGTTACAGGCTGTGTGCACTTGAGAAATCCTTGTTGTGCCCATGTACAGTTAATGATGTAGGAAGATTTTATTGGTAGGAAAATATTTCAGAACACCGGAAATTGAATTTTATTAAAGGGTATTTATCTGCCACAACTTAATAACCGACCCGTGAAAACTGCTCCCCTTGAAATGAGGGAATTACTTGAGTTGGTTGAAATACTTTTTGTGCAAAAGAATTGTTATTTAAATTGTTCTCCCCTCCCTCCTTTTTTCCAGGTTTGTTGTATTTTCACGAGGTGAGTGACACTATAACAATGAAGATTTTGGAAATTATTGCATTATATTTTGAAAAGATTACATTTTTGGGTGAAAATATGTGGATATTCTTTTTAACCCACAACATCTCTAAATCAAAACACATTTCTGAATACGCTGTTTTGTGTTTGTTTAAAAAACCAGAGCAGAGATGACCCAGGTTGCCAACCACGGGAAGCTTCTCCTGCAGCGACTACATCAGCAGCGAGAGATGGACTTCCTTTGTGACATCACCGTTATGGTCAGAGACGTGGAGTTCAGGGCCCATCGCAATATCCTGGCTGCATTTAGTAAGTATTTCTCCTCCCAAGCCAAGAAGGGGCAGGAGGTTGCGAACCTGGACCCGGACAAGGTCAGTCGCTACGCTCTGGAGAAGCTGCTGGAGTTCATGTACACTGGGCAGATGAACGTCAGCAGGTAAAGCATTTTGTAAAGCATTTGTTCTGTGATACAATCTGACCTCATATGGCAGCAGTTGACCAACATTGCATCTTTACCTGTGTTCCATGATTTCAGCACCAGACAAGCAGCTGTGCGTCAAGCAGCTGTGTTTTTAGGAATGCCTGAAGCCACCAGGTTCCTGGAGGAAGTCCATCAAATGTCAGAACCAAACAAAAAGTCGGCATCGCCTCACAGCCCAAGCTCTCCGCTTCCCCTGTCTATTGACTCCATTGCTGAGGAATGGTTTGGGAGTAAAAAGGAAAATCAAGACCAGGAAGTTGGTCAGGAAGAGGAGGCCAGGGGTGTGGATGAAGAAGAAGGACAGGGTAGCGATGAAGAGTACACAGCATTAACTGATTCAGGCGCTACACCGGGTCAAGGAAGGAAGCGAGTGCACCCTAAAAGCATCAGTGTTGGTGAAGAGTTGGAGGCTAACAGCTCAGGGGAGAGTACCCCTAAAACTCAGGGTTACAGAGGCAGGGGCAGAGGGAGAGGGAGGGGACGAGGAAGAAGAGATTTTAAGACTGAAGATCTAGCTGAAGAATCGGACACCAGTGTCAAGGACTTCGGTGACACCTCAGCTGACTGGAGTCCATCCCAGGAAGATGACCCCCTGGTGAAAAAGCCGAGACTCAGCAGTGGCGAGAGGCGTGGAAGAGGCCGGGGCAGGGGTAGGGGCCGTGGTCGCGGTCGTGGTAGAAGGAGAGGCAGAGGCAGGAGGATCGCAGAGGAAGAAGAGGAGGAGGAGGAGAGCAGTGGCTCGTTAGGAGCTGATGATGGGCAGGACGAAAGGCAGGAGGAAGGAGAAGAGGGAAGTGAGAAGGAACCTGCGGTGGTGGACGAGCTCTCGCTCTACTGCACCGAGTGCAAAAAAGTGTTCAAAGATGGCAGCAGTCTGAGGCGCCATGAAAAAATCCACAAAGGACTGAAGCCTTTCATCTGCATCTTCTGCTCTAAGACATTCAGACAAGCGACGCAGCTGAAAACACACCTTCGCATACACACAGGTCGGATATTATCTGCGTCTCATGCTGTTAACGTGTGTTCTATGAGGAAAAAGCTGAAAAAACTTTATATTCTAACATCTTTCCCTTCACAGGTGAGAAACCGTTCAGCTGCAGTGACTGTGACAAGTGCTTTGCTCAGAAGTGCCAGTTGGTAGCGCACCGTCGTATGCACCACGGTGAGGAGAAGCCCTACACCTGTGAGCGCTGTGGCTTTAAATTTGCGACCTCCTCCAATTACAAAATACACATCAGGTATGAGCAGATAAAACGGTAAAGCTGGAGCTGTCTGGGGTTTTTTTTCTGCAGGTGGTTCACTAAATTTTGATTTTTTTTTTTACTCCCCGCAGGTTGCACAGTGGCGAGAAACCATATGTGTGTGACATCTGTGGCCAAGCGTTCGCTCAGTCCAGCACATTGACGTATCACAAGCGTCGACACACTGGAGAAAAACCATACCAGTGCGATCTATGTGGAATGTCCTTCTCTGTTTCCTCCTCTCTCATCGCACACTCCAGGAAACACACAGGTGAGATGGTTAACTTTTTCACACACCAACATTTATCTTGGAAATCCAAATGTAAAATAATGGTTTCTTTCCTTCTCATTTTAACTTCTGCCTCTTTTTTTTGTGCTTTCAGGTGAAACGCCATACAAATGTACAACGCCAAAATGTGACGCCAAATTTGTGACATCATCAGAGCTGAAAAAACACATCAGACGACTTCACCCAGGTGAGTTCAGCAAAGTACAAAAAGCCATTGCACGTACAGTTGTAGTGATTGTTGAAATCCTGCTGATAATTCCTGTGTCTGCTCTGTGTGCAGAGGGAAACAGCGGTGTCCAGTGTTTGCTGTGTGGGAACAGATTTGCCAGCGTGAAGAACATGATCAAACACCAGGAAAAAGCTCATGCTGATGAAGTGAGGCAACACAAGGAGAGGGCAAGGGCAGGTGAGACGAAAGTTCACGAGACAAAGTGTTGATAAAGCCACTTGCACCGAGATGACTTTCAACCTGTTCTTATCGGTTGCTAACTATTTTGCGTGTGTTCGTGCCTACAACAGTGGTTCTCCTGGCCTCCAGCCATCCTGTGGCCTTCGTCCAGAGCAAACTATCCCAGGACAACAAGACCCTGGTCTCCATTCCTGAGGGTGAGCCTGTGAACCCAGAACCCGCCACACCCATCTCCAAAGTCCCGTCCACGTCCGAGGACACCATCACGTCTGCAGCTGCTGCAGCGTCCATAGACACCACTGCCATCATCCAGAGCTTCAAGCCAGAGCCCTCCGATCCGGTGGTCTCCAGCTCCACCGAACAAGTACCCTACGACCCCGACCAGGAGCAGACCATCAACTCAGAAACGCTCCACGCTCTGGTGGAACAACTGCGGCCACCGCCATCCCCGGCCCAGAGCTTGGAGCAGATTGTCATCATCAGGACGGTGGACACAGCCGAGAACAGTGCTGCACAGCAGTAGCAGGGTTTAAAGGCAGTTGGGACAAAAGCTGAATGGAGCACATTCAAGACTCATGGTGGAAACCAGGATGGACCTCCTCTGTTTGCAGTAAAGTCTTTAAAAGGAGAGTCTGCACGTTTTTTGTGAGTGCATGAGGAACTGACTCAGAGTATTGGTCAAATTGTTACAAGGAGCCAGGACCCTGGAGCACCAAGAAGACATGATTTTCATAGCTGATTGATAACATCACCATTTCCAGAGTCTATTCTCTTGAAGAACATTAGCACACAGACGTCTCGGCGCTAAAATCTCTAATCTCCTCTCTAGACTCACCCAGAGACTTAACTCAAGTCTCTTGTTGTGAAAGTCAGAATCACACCTTTTTTTTCCCTTAAAGGCAAACTGTAAACTTCTAACATCAATTTTATGTATTAAAGTTCTGGTCTGTGAGAAGAACTTCCATTTAACTGAATTTAAAGATGGAAGACTCTATGATTTCTTGTTTAATAAACCCTTGTTGAATTGATTTTTTTTTTTTTTTCATGAAATCGTTTTGTATCAGCCGCAGACAAACTAAAACTAAAAATAAATTATAGCAAATAATAAAAAAACATGTGCTGAATAATCAATAGATTCTATTTCTGCGTAGCACCAGGATTTACTTCCTTTGTAACCTTTATTTTTAATCACAGAAACCTCCCTTACCAAACCTAAATGTGTTTGACGTGATTTTACAGTGACACAGCTCATAGATACGTTTTTATTATTATTACGTTATTTTATTTTGTTTTTATTGTTACCCTGATCTACATTACATTTACTGTTCCCATCCTCATTGAAATTTTTTTGTTCACTTTATTTTTAAAGTTTTGTTAGTTGTTGTCAGTTTCATAGTTGACGTACTGCTGTATGGAAACTACAAGGAAATAAAATGCATTAAAAAATGTCTACTTTACATTGAATACAGTTGGAATGACTGTGGTCTCTTATGATCCATAGATAGATCGATAGATTCATGCTCCAACAGAAAAAAGATAATACAATAACGTTCAGTAGAAACAGACCTGAGTAAAGTTTGAGTATGAATGACCTCAACAGTTAACAGTGGATTATGAGGTTAGTAGTAGATGGTAGTACTTGTTGTTGGTATACGTAGATTAGTAAGTAAGAATACACGTATATATGTACTGCAAATGCATACATATATCTACATATAATTACATAAACATACACATTGATATACATACATTTATATGCACATATACAGTAGAGTATGTATATAAATATATCCATACATGTACATGTACAGCCAGATATTGGATGTCCACACAGGGTACTGATTATACACATACATACACACACATATGCCCAGATCCAAATATATCCATCTACACACACTAACTTTTTTATATACGATAAATATATGTATATATATTAATATATATATAAACAGTCATGGAAAAATGATTAGACCACTCTTTCTTCAATTTCTTGTCCATTTAAGTCTGCTTCCACTTAATCTACATTAATCTGGACAAATATAATAACAACAAAAAAAGGCTCATAATTAAGTTTAATTTCAGAGATGAGTTCTGATTACATAAGTATAGAATATGCCATAAAAAAAGAATATAGCAATATAGAGGTATAAAGATATAGAAAATAACAACAAAATTGCGATTTATTCAACCGTATTACTGTTGGGTTATTGCACAAAGTCCATAATGATGGATATTTTTCTCCATCTTTCCTGAAAATCTGTGATCTGAATTTTAAAAGATAAATAAACCTACACAGCAAAAAAAAAAAAAAAGATCGACGCCCTGAGTGACTCGCTTATTTGTCCCTCGGGAGTTGCCGTCTAATCGTTTCCATAGAAACTGTAACACTAGTAAAACTCTATGACGATGGCGCAAAACATATGTACTGTTTATCGAGAAATTTGTGCCGGAAATGAAATAAAAATAAATCCGTTCATTTTACAGATTTTACAGGAAACTCCGTAAGTATACATCATCGATTAAACAAACGCACTAAAATAAAACAGTGATTGATATGTTTGTATAGAAAAGTTCTCCAGTATTGGATTTTTTATTGTTATTATTAAGGCACTTTAACTATAAACTCCGAATCTAGAATAGTTGTTATAGTCAGAGCGATTCTCTTACCTTGTGTTTTAAGGTGTTTCCCCAATTAAGTGGCCGCATCACGGGTTTCTTAGCAGGTCCGATCCGCGAGTATTAACCCCCTGGTCCTAATAGCTGCAAGATTGACTCATTTTGACAGAACTGTTGTAACACTGTCTTGAGTCTGAGGGTCAACCTGTCTGCCGGTCTCCTGTGGTCAGCTGACCACAGGTGTTCCTAATGAAGTGGCCGCCGTGCAATGCGTGCACGTGACCTACTGACACACAAAGCCTCGTTTGTGTCTTCTTCTTTCTCTTTTTCTCCCCCTGTTCTCTCGATCTTCTACTCTGACTCCAACTACCTCCATGTCCTCTCTCACTGCATCCATAAATCTTCTTTTTGTCTCCTACCTGGTAGCTCCATCTCTAGGATCTACCAATATATCCATTGTCCCTCCTCTGAACATGTCCAAACCATCTCAATCTGACTTCTTAGCTTAGCTTCTGAGCTTATTCTCCAAACCTTCCTGTCTGTGTTGTCCCTCTAATCACCTTATTCCTGATCCTGTGCATCCACGTTTCTCCTAAAGAGAACCTCAGCATCTTCAATTGCTCCACCTCCACCTCCAGCTCTGTCTCCTGTCTCCTACCTATTCCTAGTGTCTCTAATCCATCCATCATGGCTGGTCTCACAACTGTCCTGTAAACCTTTCCCTTCACCTTAGCTGACTCTCTTCTATCACAGATCACTGCTGACTCTTTTCTCCAGTTGTTCCATCCTGTTCTCTATTCTTCTCCTCTCTTCCACAGTCTCCACTGCTCTTAACAGTTGAACCATCAGTACTTAAACTCCTTGTTACCTCACCATTCCACTGTTCCCCCTTTCGATCACAAACATATACTGTCTTGCTATTGTGTCATTACTGACCTTCATTCCTCTTCTCTCTAGTCTCAAACGTTGTCCATGGAGACTCCTGCCTCACCTCATCTGTCACTCTTCCCACAGACTTGTGGTCTTCAGTGGTCAGATAATATGAAAACATATTTACAGTAATATTCACAAAGTTAGGGTTATAACCACTGTTATTTCTTTCTGTCAACAAGGGACGGGAAATTTAAGTTAAAACTGGCAGGAAACCAACGACTGAGACAAGTTCAGAGACTGAGTGATGACGATGCACTTGTCCTTTGCCAGTGTCTTCAACGTTCATCGTGTGTGACTGGTAAAAAAAAAAATATTATTATATTATATATTTATTATTACTGCATTATAACTAGTGGGTATTTTCAATGTGTTGATTTTTTTTACTCACAGATCTTGATATAAAATTCAACAACATCACAAATTCTGGAATCACACACGTGGCTGAGCTCTTGCAGGTAGGCCTGTAGGTGGCAGTGTTTGCTTTTTTGAATTAGGCAGTTGTAAAAAATATGAAATGATTTCAGAGAAACATATTATCTTCTGCTGATTCAGCAGGAGAACTCCTGTCTACACTCTTTGGACCTGAGTTTCAATGACATCCTGACAGATGGCGCTGAAACCCTCAGCAGGAGCCTGAAGGTTGGAAGGTTTCCACTCCAAAAGTGTTCATCTGTAGAGAAAATCAGTGATTTTACATCACATAACACAACAGCTTCTTGATGATGCATTTGGTGATTTTGGCTATGATTAATCCTATGACCAACATTGACCACAGGAGGCAGCAGTTGACCAGAATATTCTTTGTCCCTGTTAGATAAAATCACAGATTTTACTGATGTATTTTTGATGAAAACATCAAATTTATATCCTGAAGTTCTAACAATATCTCTTCTTCTCTGTCCCTGTGATCTGGATTCTCTCCCTCTGTCAGTGTAACCACACCCTGCTGTCCCTCAGACTCTCAGGTAATAAAATTGGAAATGAAGGGTCGATGCATATGGCCGGTTTGCTGCAGGTGAACGACACACTGGAGGAGCTGGAGCTGTCAGACTGTGACTTGGTGAACACACACACACACACACACACACACACTCCCAGACCAGAAGCCATCACCACTAACTCCGCCCTCCTGCCCCTCAGGCCACTCAGAGTGTGATCACCATAGCCATCGCTCTGAAAAGCAACACAACCCTTCGCTGCATTGACATCAGTCGACCTCTGCTCTTCAGCCACCAGGTGTGACATCATCATCCTCATGGCTCACAGGTTTCCCCTGGTACGTCTAACCTTGTACGCATGACCTCAGGAGGAATGGGCAGAGCACTGGTCCAACATGCTGGCTCTGAACAGCAGCTTGGTGGAGCTCCATCTGGGGAAGTCAGGGTTGACGGACAGCGGGGTGGAGAAACTGACCCGTGGCCTGAGGTTCAACTACAGCCTGCGTTACCTGGACCTACGCTGGTAAATCACCTGATCCTTTGAATGGATTCTCACAAGACGTTCTCCCTTTTAAACCAAATGAGAACCAGAGACAGACACGGCCCCCAATGAACTACAGTAAAGTGTTCCCTCTCTATATCGTCTTTGGCCTTTTGCTCCCTCACCACACATTTATTTCTTAAATCCTATCTTCTGAACACTTTGCAATAAAAATTAAAGTCTTTATAATAGAATAGAATAATGTAGGTATTGAGTTATATGATAATGTAGAGAGTATGTTATTGACTTTGTATAGGTAAATAGATTTAGAGTATCTAGGTAGATCACTTCAGCCTGGACATTTGAAAAGTAGCTCACAAGACAAAAAAGTGTGGACACCCCTGCTGTAGACCCTACGCTAATGGCTAAATTTCGAAATAACAATACTATCTTGGCAGTAGTTTGCAATTTACCCATTGCGACGGTATTTTGTGGACATAACCACAACAACAGTGGAAGGAAACACTGTATTCTGTATTTGTTTTTTCTTCCTTTTTGTATATAGTAATCGCGTGACTCGTGATGGTGTCCACCATCTGACTAAGATGCTGAGGGAGAACCAGACCCTGCAGCTGATTGATCTTTCCTCCAACCGGATTGAGGATGAAGGTGCTGAATATCTGAGCGAGGCCATCACATCTCCAGGTTGCAACCTCAAAGAGTGAGTCTATCACTCTTTCACCTGGTTTTGTTAATGACGACTTTGACGATTGTGTCCTTTTTCTCCAAACCACAGACAACGCCGCCATAATTCAGCATTAGAATGTTTAATGAGTGGATCAGTAATTCAATCAAAGTTACAAACAATATATGAAATGTCAACAAATAGTCTAAAATGATCGAAAAAGGACACCCCCTTGTGGAGACAGTCAGGTTCACACAGGGACTCATTATTTTTCAAGGCCCAAACAGACCAAACGATGAACCACCAATCAGCTGAAGTGTCAATTGCAGCATAAGTACATTGTTATAACATTCTTTGCCAACATCAGTCGTGGATATCATATCAACAATCATTGATTTAATGCAAGGAGTCACAAACAAACTCAAACTTCATCTCCACTGACCTCCACAATCCATCCTGGATCTTCTTTCCGAGCTTCAGCGTGTTGTCCCCCACAGCCTGGACTCCCTTCATGATATCAGTGATGGACACACTTCTTCAAATAACAGCGTCTCTGTTCAGGCACTCAATTCACAGATGGTTCATTTTAATTTACAATGTTTAGAACTGATGAAGAAAAAGATTATTTCAAGGAGTACAGCTTAAGTTTTTATCATAGTCAAACATTCTTTAACCACTGTCCAGGTCTTTTGATGGAAGGACCTGCTGAGTTAAAGTCAAATATGAATATTAATCCAAGTTACGTTATAGCAAAGCATGGATTATTAATATTGTGATGATTAACTTATTGCAGAGCAAATAATAAACCCTACAACCTCCACTAGGTTGTCTGTGAAAAGCAACAACATCGCTGCGGATGGCCTGCTAGCTTTGACCCGAGCGATCACAGCTAACACCACGGTCACTCACATCTACATTTGGGGGAACCACTTTGAGGAGCCAGTCTGCAAGGTAAGGTCCATCACCAAAATCAGTGGTCTCTAATTCACAGGAATAAAATGATCTACTGCTGCCTCCTATGGAGAGATTGTGTCCTTAATGTGACTTTGAAACAGAAACATCAAATGGAGAAATATAGTAGCGAAGAAACTACACCACTCCAGGAATGTTACTCATTTTAGTGCCGTTGTCTTCAGGCCTTTAGAGAGTTGATCTCCAGCAACCGTTTGCTGCCACATCAGACTGACGTCAGCACCTACGAAGTCAATGGTCAGGTGTTCCTGGCCGAGGCCTCCCATTGCTTGAGGAGACATTTTTACAGCTTCGATGATTATGGTACAAATACACAACCCTGATAACAAACAGAAACTGAACACATCTAACAATCATTTGTGGGACTTTTCATAATGGAAAAGTTAATACAGACATAATCTCTGATTTTTCAACTGCAGTTGTAACTTTGTCAACTTTACCCAGTAAATAAAATCTTTTTTTTAACTCTTTAAGAGTAGTGCGTGTGTCACGTGATCACATTACTCCTCCTTCCTCTTCTGCTTGTTTGACTGACGTGATGTGGCTTTATCTTTGACCTTGGTGTCAAACTCCAGCAGGACTCTCCTCTTCTTCAAACACTGCTTCAGCTTCTGTTGCTCTTGGCTGCTGATTCTCCATCTCTGAGCAGACAGTCTGCTCAGTGCCGTCAGCCCAGGCAGAGCCCGGAGTAACGCCGGCAGCCAGGGGGAGCAGGAGGCAGAACTTGAAGGTCCGAGACTGATGTCAAGCTCCTCCAGTGAACCCAGGCCTCCCGCCTCAAAGAGGGCACACCAGCCGCCGTCGCCCACTGAAGCATTGTAGGACACATCGCAGAGGCGGAGTGAAGACAGTCGACCTTGTCTGGACGCAGATGCTGCAAAAGCACGAGAGACTTAGACTACAACTAAATGTATACTTGTAACACGAAAACGCAGGTGTGGGCTCTTACCTAGGAGATGCAGGTCTTGGGTGGACAGCCCGCAGCTGCTGAGACGAAGCTCAAGGAGAATGGGAGCCTGCAATGCATCCAGAAGAAGAGACATACGACCGCCAACGACTTTACACCAAGACAGGTCTATACTGCGGAGAAACGGCGCCACCAAAGCTGTTAAAGCTGTTAAAGACAGAGAGAACAAGCATTACTGCTGTAGCAAGTTAGTAAGAAGACAGGGGCATAGATCCTATTTCTGTGAAGATTGTCATTCATCCAGGTCTGAGGAACGTCACCAGTTTCTGTCTAAAAAGGTGAGGAGGCCAAATCAACTCTTCACACCTTCATCCAGTGGTGAAGGGAGTGGTCTAGAGGAGGAGAACTAATAGAGTTCCCTCTGACATCAAACGAGAAACTGATGAAGTTCCTCAGTTGAGGAATGAAACGTCTTTCAACTCCAAGAAGTCCAATTGCTGACAACTAAACCCTTTTTGGATAGATCCTATTCTATAGAGACCCGTAGGAAATTAAAAAAAAACTATTATATCACTTTATACATTAGGTTGGGAAGATCTGGACACAGGTAATGCCTTGTCTGTTTAAGGTCTACTTTTTCACAGAAACCTGTTTGTTTCAGTAGGAAGGTAAGGAGAAGCCCAGCAGTACCAGGACAGAAAGACCTGATATACCAAGTAGGAAGATACAGTTAGTCAGGAAGATGTTGGAAGTGAAAGTGGAACTTGTATAAATGAGCTCCCAAATATTAGATTTGCAAGTTATGAGTTGATCAAGGTATTGGAAACTTTGTAAACAGGAGCCTAGAGCTCCTACAAAGCCAAGAGCTGCGGGTTTAACCAATCTTAATTTTATTACTCAACTCAACTAACACAAGCTTTCATTTCCCAAAGGATACTACTGATGCGTTAAAGTTCTTAATTAGAAATTAATTAAAAAGAAGAAATAAAAAGGGCATTAAAATACTAAAACAAGAACAACAGTGACAACATATACAATGTTAAACATCTACAGATGGAGTTGTAGCGTCTGACCAAGACAGGCAGTGGAAGTCTACGTATTCTGCTACGTGTATGTTAGCATTCAACTTTGTCTACGTTATCATGTCACACTCTCACTCTCTGTCCTTGCTTGGTTATTTTAGCCATTTTTATAAAATATTTTCTTAACTATTATCATTTTATATTATCTTATTATTTTATTTAGGCCACCAACTCCCTGTATGGGCCACTTGGTGGCCTAGTGATTAAGGATGTGGACTTGAGTCCTTAAGGTCCCCTGTTCAAATCCCTCTACTGCCAGAATTCCACTCAAAAAGCTGCCAACTGTTCACTTTGGTGATAATTTAAATACAGAGGTGACACTTCGTTGTGTGCAGTGGTGTGAATCACAATGACAAAGAAATTTAATCTTAATCAATATAATTTATTTGATTATATCTATATTTTGAAGTTTTTACAAGGGGGATTCTTAAAGAATACTTTTCAAGGATTCACGGCTGTGGAACAAATAAAGTTTGTATCTTATTATTCACCTGTAGTTTTTAAATATTTAGGTAGTCAAGGGTAGTGAGGTGAGTCTGTCAGTATGGGTGTAGGTGCTGCGAGCAGTGGATGTAACATGTGGAGTGTACCTAGAGCACTGAAGGACTCCAGACTGAGGTCACAGCTGTTCAATGGGAGACGTTTCATCTGCATCAGTGGGAGAGCAGAGGCCAGGTCGTTGGCCACATCCCCTACCTCCTTATTGGACGACACGTCCAGTTCTGTTAGTGCAGTCAGAAAGGGCAGAACCTGGACTGGAAAAAGTGAACATGACTGGTGCTGCCGCGACAAATACACACACATAAACAGACACGCTTACTTAGTGCCTCCATGTCTGCACGGGTGAGACAGGACAGGTGAAGGTCTAGGCTCTCCAGGTGAGTGAGGTGAGCCAGGTCTGAGGTGAGACAGTCCAGTCCTCCGGACAAGCCCTTGTTTCGAGACAGGTCCAGTTCTCGAAGCAATTTGAGGGAACGGAGAGAACAGCCTGTGTGGAGGTGGGGAATATAGTTCAGTGAACGCTACGTCATTCCATTAGGGTCACATGGCGTAAATCTCCTACCAAGATCATTCAGATGATCAGTGCTCAGGCCACAGTCATGTAGTCGCAATGTTTTGAGGGAAGTGGCTGTGGCGAGGGCGGCAGCCATGTCTCTGAAACAGCCAGCCTCCACTTCCTGTGTTAACTTAGGGTTAGAGGAAATGTCCAGGACACAGAGTCTGGGCAGAGCAGACAGAGCTTGTCCTGAGATGGAAAACAAACACAATACAATGACCTAACGTTAACACATTTTTTCTACCAGTGGAATCATGGGTGATTGAGCAACGTCATTTCCAAAAAACGAGGAAGGAGCCTTCATTCATATATAAACACAAAATGTGTTGTCAATGATCATAACATCATTGCTAATAAAGAATATGAAAAAGAAAACGTAATCAACAGGAAACAGTTACCAAAACAAATAATACACATTTTTGAAAAAAATAGTCATATTAACATATGTAACATATTAACATTTCTGTTATATTTTCATAACAATCTCATGGAGTCTATATATAATTAAACCCACTCACTGATTCATTTAATAAAAAAAGTTCTGTTCTTCCACTGGTCTCACCCAGATGTCATTTCCCCTTTTGCCCACAAGAGAGCAGCAGCTGATTGACGTAATGGACGTAAAAGTAAACGCATGACTTAAGTCCAGCACACACTGTGTGATTTTGCCAGGACTTATCAGATGTGCCATAATTGATAGGACCCGATTTCCACGTTGTTCCAACATGAATTCATTACTACTTAACAATTTTGTCCTCAACCTACCACACAGGGACATGAATACAGGAGAGAAAACAAAATTCCAGGGAAATTATTTTTTGTTTGCTGAACATTATTCTCATAGTATCTCAGATTACTATATAGTACATTACAACAAATTTGACACTTTTATCCAAAGCAGAACTGCAGTCTGTTGATGTATTATTACCCAGTACAGCAGCATCTGCTGCAGTGAGTTGACAGGCCACGAGGTGAAGCTCCCTCAGTGTTTCTGGTATTCTACCCAGCATGCTTTGCAGGCCTTTTCCACCAATGGCACCATTCCAGGACAAATCCAGGATCTCTAACAGAGGCAGAGTGCTAAAAGCTTCACCTACCAAAAAGGGGCAAAACAAAATGAAAAAAGATTTGACTTTACTTTGGAATAACTAACTGCTACATGCATTACAGTAGTAGGTGTTTGGTGCTACCAAGCTCTGTGACGTCATCAGTATTCAACCTGCAGTGAGAGAGCCTCAACACCCTGATGCCACCAACAAGACTAAGATGAGACGTCAGGGCACTAAGACTTCCTCCAATCAGCTCATTCCAGGAGATGTCCATCTCTTCTAGCTGAGGAAGAAACTGAAGTAATGTGGCTGTGAAAGAAGAAGAATGAGGCCATGAAAATGTCTGTCAAACAGAGTGGTTTCAGTTATGAGATAAGAACTGAACTCATAAGTACACTGGTTTTATCATTAATCTATGTTTCAATGTCTTTGCCCACTGCCTTTCATTTGAAATATCCTAATTAAATATATGATAAAGAATTTTCCTTTTAACACATTGCAACAAACTACTATTACTATTATTATTACCTATTTGTTTTTTTTTTATTTTGTAACCTCACAAGCCTTTTAACAAAGATATTTCAAATCAATTTTTATACATAACAAACACTTTATTACCAAACATATTCACTCACCCATTCAAATGAAAGGAATAAGGAGGAATCACTTGGCCACAGGTGTATAAAATCAAGCACTCAGCCAATCAGAGTGTTTTTACATTACATTTGTGAAAGAATGGGCCGCTCTCAGGAGCTCAGTGAATTCCATTTGAAACTTTTATAGGATGTCACTTGTGCAACAAATCCAGTCGTGAAATTTCCTCGCTCCTAAACATTGTCTGCTCAACTGTCAGCTTGTCAACTGTCAGCTCTATCACTTCCTGTGACCTTCAGATTAGTCCAGTACGCAGACAGCGCCATGGAATGGGTTTCTATGGCCGAGCAGCTGCATCAAAGCCACACATCACCCACTGCAGTGTAAAGTCGAATGCAGTGGTGTAGAGCATGTCGCAGTGGACGAGTCTGGGTACGGAGGTTGCCACGAGAACGGTACATTTCGGGTCCTTTCCTCTTCCAACATGACTATGCCAGTGCACAAGACATGGATGAAAGAGTCTGGCGTGAATAAATTTGACTGAGTCCTGACAGGAATCCGATAGAACATCTTTGGGATAAATTTTATCGGAGACTGAAAGCCAAGCCTTCTCAACAAACATCAGCGTGTGACCTCACCAATGTGCTTTTGGAAGAATAGTCAGAAATTCCTATAAACACACTCCTTGTCAAAAGTGTTCCCAGAAGAGTTGAAGCTGTAGGACTTTGGGGTCAAGGCATATAAGTTATACGTTTGGTAATAACGTATATATAGTATATATTTGTTTTATATGTAATATATATTATATTTATTTTATATAATCTAGTATCATATTTATTATATATAATTACACATATGCTTTGGATACAATGTACAATGTAATGTACATGGACACCTACCTAGCTCTACCAAATCTGTAGCTGTCAGGTCACAATGGGCCACACTGAGGCTCCTGGTATCTGCCTTTTTTCCAAGTCTCTGTAGGAAAACACAGACCCGACCCCAGCCACCACCGTTAGGTTCATCTTCTGCTGCTTTGGTAAAACCTAAAAGAGACAATCACAGAATAAAAAAACATGTGCAGCGTCATAAATAGCTTTGCTAAGTAGCAAGCTCTGCCAAACAGATTGATAAACCGTACCGTTGGAGCCCTTTCAAAATGAGATAAACTAATAAGACAATTTTGCATGTTTAAGTAAAATATATTTGAAGAACTGAGGGTTAAATAATATCAACTTGATTAAATCTGGGTAACACACTCATATACTCACACACACTGTAAGTATTATTGCCAAGTATTCCAACATTCAAACTATTTTGCTCGGATTTATTTAAATAGCTGATTTTTTTATTAAAGTTAAAGGAAATGCAGATTAAAGCCTACCTGTCAACAGTTTAAAGGTAACAGTTCTGTCGTTATCTCATTTATTCAACTTTGCTTATATATAATAATGTATTTGTTCCAAATGATGTTAAATGATTATTTTTACTTTGGTGATCCGTGGTACTCTACTAATAAAGACAAAAAAATTAACAGGGACCTGAGACATTCTCCCTCGTCTCCTTCCCAAAGTCCTCTACGATCCCCGTCCTCTCTCGGGAAAGAAATCTTCCCAGTGGCTTGCGGTCTGAAGCGGAGCGTTTCCGGCGAATCTGGCTCATAATTACGTCGAGAGCAGATCGTCTTTGAGCACCGCCCTCTCGCCCATTCTGAGCATCTGACCAATGACAGACAAGGAAAAAACACAACTTCAGGTAGTTATAAAATATAACAGGACAGGTAAAAGTTCGTTAGCTTTTCTGACCAACTACTTTCCGCCATTTTGAAAGACTGAATAATATAAGAAACCCTGTTGCTGAACTTATTGAACTGAAGTGAATAAATAAGTAATCATAAAACGGGCCTTCTATTGTCACTAATTTTGCTAAATATTGTAATACAAATTATTTTAAAAAATCTTTATCTACAGACAACATTCGAGTTTTTCTTAATCTTGAAATCAAAAACGTTGACCAGGTTTAATCTGCTACTAACGTGTAAAAACTTAACCCAAAAGTAACAATTTAAATCAACTTCAATGGCAACTGACCCGAATCACAAAAAATGTTTTCTTTACCTGCAGCCTCCATGACGCTCGGGGACCAGAGTTGCACGTAAATTGCCTCTATTCTTAATCGGTTATAAAAATACGTTCACTTGCCCCAGTTCCCCTGCGGTGTTTCCACCAGTTAAATAGAATCACAGGTCTCGTTACTTCAGCCCGAGACACCTGCCGTGACGTCAGGACGTGTGCTTGTCAGGTGGGTCAACATCAACCCGGAAGTGAGGCGACACCTTCTGTCAACGTTGACATCGCCAGCAAACAAAAGGCAAATTCATACAGAAAGTTTTTCGTAAATATGAAAAGAATATTTTATAATGAATATATATTGTAATGTATCGCCATCGCCAACATAATAAAGAAACACTTCAGCAATAGGCGAGAACTAAAATAAAACATAACATTTAGTGACTTAGTATTTTTGTATTATTTCTCATTTGGAAGTCTTTGCTTTAACTGTAAAGTTTAACTAAAACTTTTTACATTTTAAATAAGTTTTAAAATTCACCATGAAATCTCTGGATTGCACAAAACTGTGGTAAGCAAGCGCTTGTTGTTTTGCAAAGAATCAGCTAGTTAATGTTCCTTCTTCTTAACTAACGAAAACTGCATTCCATTTTCATCTAATTAAAGAAGGCCCTGAGATACATTGCATAAGCTTAAGAACTTTAAAGTGGAAAATAATGTTATTTTGTTTACATGTGTTAGGACCTCATTCAGCTTCAAGAGAAATAAAACAAAAAATGAAACCAATCACATGTTTATTTCCCAAATGTCTTTATTATTCTGTGAATGTAAATGTGAGCTGATAGTCCAGGAGAATCTGCACCGGATAAAAACCTGCGGTTCACTCTGAAGGTGAACCTTCACTGTTACCAGTCTGATATTTCAGCTCCTCCTCCTCCAGCTCCTTTGACAGAGAGGCATGATTGAACCACTGTGGAGTCCAAATATGTTAACTTCCTCCATGTATGTGTGTGAAAGAAAAAAAATCCAAAAAAATAAAAAAAAGCCCACAAAAGTGAGATGGTTGTTGTGGTGGCCTGTTTCATCATCTTCAGTCATCGTCCACTGTAGGTGTGATGGTTACGCCCCTCCTGATCTGCCCCCAGCCAATCAGACTGAATGGAAAAGAGAGGAAGAAATGGCGCAAGTGAATTTCATTTTATGTAGAGGTTTTATTATCTTAGGGCAGATTTTTTTTGGTTAGTAGTCCTTACCGCCAGTGTTTCTCCACTCGTCGACTCAGCGCGATTTTCTCTCCTACTTCCGTACATACTGGGTTCGTCAGGACAATCTTGGCCAAATCGGCCTTAACGGCACTGACACGACCTCCTGTAGACAACGAGCCGATGTTGACCATCAGCACTTCATTCTTGGACAGTTTCTGGACCTGAGGGTGTTAAGGGACAAAAACAATGAGTTTGATGATACTATTTCATTATTTACACTTGTGTCTTTATTATTGTATGTAATTCACACAGGGAGTGACAGGTCAGGATTTCTGCCCTCCATTCTCCAGCTCACCTTGGCAGCCTTCTTGTCTCCCTCTGTGCGAACTCCAAGCAACCTTCGAAGCAGAAAATAGGAAATCTCCAGCTCAGTGAAGATCTCTGGCAGTGCTCCAACAGCACCCAGCACCTGACCCACCATACGATCTGCACGGCACAGTGTCGGGTCGATCTTGGTACCAACACCTGCACATGGAACAAGCATAATAATGCAAATGTAGGAACACATTTTTTTTTTAGTTCATGGTTAAAACCGGTTAAATGTGAACGTACCAATGAGGCCACCAGGGGCAGCGTACTGAAGATCATTGTGCTCAGCAAACAGTGAAACGATCTTGGAGAAAATGGGTTTGCACATCAACTTCCCTTCGTGGTCTTTGGATACAATACCCGGTCGCACCTCAATCTCTTGACCCACCTGGATGACAAGCACAGGTGTGGAGGACAGCAGGATTTGGGATTATTATTGTAATAATATTGTTGAGTTACCAAAGAGCACAGAATCTGCTATTCCTGGACCAGTAGACCTCTGATTGTTCCGTCTACAACACGTAACTAGCTGCACTGGACACTCACCTTCAGCACCCCCTTTAAAATACTTCCTCCTGCTACACCACCTTTCAGGTCATCTACTTCGCAGCCAGGTTTGTTCACATCAAAAGACCTGATGACTGAAACCACATCACAAAAATTTTAGATTTAAGGGCATCTTTAAAACGAAGAAGCAGGATATTATGTCAAAAAGTATAGAGATTGTTACCTATGAGTCTGGGCTCTGAGGTAAAATCCCTGATGGGCACCGGGATCTTTTTGACGATGTACTCACAAACAACCTCGATGTTATACTTAAGCTGAGCTGAGATAGGAATGATGGGAGCTCCCTCTGCTACTGTGCCTGCAGGACGTAGGTGTCACACAAAACCAGTTTTTAAATTAACAAAATAGTAGATAACTTAGTTAAGAGATAACTAAGGGATTTTCACAGAGAGTGAGTTATGATTCAAATAAGAAAACAGGAAACAAACCCTGTACAAATGCAAGGATCTGCTCGTACTGCTCCTTTGCCTGACTCTCTTTCACCAGGTCAATCTTATTCTGCAGAATCAGAATGTGCTTCAGCTTCATGATCTCGATGGCTGCCAGGTGCTCAGATGTTTGTGGCTGGGGACATGACTCGTTTCCAGCTAGCAGAAATGATTGACAAAAAAAAACAAACAATCACCAATCAATTTACGTGTTCCCGAGTTAACATTCTATAATTTCTTATAATTACAGTTCTTGTAATATAACTGACCAATCAGCAGGAGAGCTGCATCCATGACAGCAGCACCGTTCAACATGGTGGCCATCAAAATATCGTGACCAGGGCAGTCCACAAATGATACATGTCTGAAACACACAATTTAACAGAGAAAATACATAACTGTAGCTTAACAGAACACAACACCGGGGCAGCAGCAGCAACAGTATTATGGATTCAATTGATACTTGGACAAATCTCCTTAAGAAACAACAACTTTTTCTTCTTTGCTCTTACCTGACCAATTTGAAGTTGCCTTTGGTGCCAGTGATGTCTGTGGGAAACTCATCTGGAGTGCTGCTACCACACGAGCGATAGCATTCTGGCCTTGGACAGCTGGGGTCATCTAGTTTGTAGATCTGAAATAGTCAAAAACAAAAAGAGACAATTAAGTTTCTTAAAAAAAAAAAAAAAAAGAAAAGTCCTGTTTGCTCTAGGTGGCAAATGAGTTACCTTGGCATTAGCATATCCTAATTTGATAGTGATGTTCCTCTCCAACTCATTTTTAAATCTGACAGTATGGACACCAGATATAGCCTTTACCACTGTGGACTTTCCATGGGCTACATGACCAATGGTTCCTGAAAAGAAACAAGAGGTTAGTAAATGTGGGGAGTCTTTCAAATAGGAGCCAATAACCTTACACTAACACATTTAAATATATGTTTATACCAATATTAATGGTGGCCTGCCTGCTGATAATCTCTGGAGACAATGGCGTAAGGATCGTCACATCCTGAAGAAAGACCAAAACAAATATATTAAACGAATGTACAATATCCCTTTGCCGTTGGAAAGCTCTTTAAACACCAAACTCAGATTTGTGAATTATCTACCATCCAGTTCTTCTTCTCCTATCGGCTTACGCAACTGAAAGTAACATACTCTTTTGTTGTTGTGTCATCACAGTATTCTGGAGCCTGTTTTTTATGTTGCCATTCTTTGTGGGGCACAGGGCACCTGAATTGCACACTAGGTATATTTACCAATGCCTGCTTTTAATGTTGAATCGATTTTATTATATTAACTACCTTACAAATAATGAGAATGACTGGACAACGTGTTCTGTTCTTTTACTTAAGTAGGAAAACCTTGTGGCAATCTCACAGATTTTCTATTTTCCCTTATACTAGAGGTATTTGGAAGCACAGCGCGACAACTGGAGTGGCGGGTGAAACGGTTATGTCACAATGCATTTATCGGCCAACAATTGTTGACAACTGTATATTTTCATTTGATGAAATAAGGACAGAATGGTAAGTCCTGCTAACCGCCTCGCTGAATTGGGCCTGTCGTCATGTGCCGGGTAGTGGCAGCGCAGCGCTATACAGCGACGCCGATAAATCTATCTTGTTTTGGCGAAGCATTTTAACAAAAACACCAGGAGGCAGTCACTGACATGAAGGCACGACAATGTAAAATTGGTGAAAATAAGCATTACCAGAGAGTTAAGATCCTGTTTGGAAAGATGAGGCTGACCAAGCGTTGTACCAGACTCGTCGCCCGCCATCTTGAATGAAAAAGGAATGGAAAAGGCTTCCCTAGCGAATGCCTGATTAACAAACACAGGAACACATGTCAATCCATGGATCCTTCATACACTGTGTACTAAATTCAGGTAAACACTCAAAGTACCCCCCAAAAGTATAAATTCTGTCTATTTATTATAAAAAAGCACAGTAAACCTTTATTTTTAATCTGCAAATGCAAACAGGCACACACCGGTCCTTTCACAATGGCTGATGCAACTTATTTCTTAAGTTTACTATTTACTATTCATTTGAAACAATTAGCCAGGCTTCAAATTAAATAAGAGGATACAATATCTTAAGTAGATACAACTTTTTAAATTAACGTTCTGTTATTTCCGAAATCCAAGAATAGTATCGACTTCGTATCCATCAGGTCTGTCCTTGTTTGTCTACGTCATTAAAAAGCGCATTTGTAGTCTCGCCAGTGTTCTAGAAATAACTTAAGGAAAACCCTTTATGATACCACGATAGGACTGTAGATGGACATCGGAAATTGTTAAAATTGAAATATTTAATCATTAGCTAATAACATGCTAGAAATATATATGCACATTTTTAAAAATAAAGCTGTTGCGTGGGTATTCTTCCGCTGCATACAATACAGAACACAATACATCAAATGACGACATCACGTGGTGTTTTATTTAATGTGGTAAAATAATTAATATAATCCACCGATTCGTTCTTTAAAAAATACAAAGTATTGTATATTTCCACAAATTTGCCAATAATAAAACCAACTTCTCCTCAGTGTTTTTATCATAGGAAGATAAAAAAAATAATACTTTTTCTTTCTGACTAAAAACTCTTTGTTATGCGACCGTAACTGACGTTGATGAAGTTGATGAGCCCGATCGTGTATGAAATACTTGGGTGATACATCAATTCACGTAGCGGTCTTTGGGATACTATACTACGCCCTTTTAACTCCGCCTAAAAAGGAAGTGACGAAAGCGCAGAAAATGGCGTCTGAGTATCTAGTACCCTGCTGTTGCTATTTCCTAGCGGTCTGATTGAGAGCACAGTGCGGGGCAGAGTCGTCGCCTGGCAGGTGGACGAGACAGATATGGCAGCTCATCGTTGCTGCCCGCTTTTTTAAATTCCGGAATCCAATTTGCAACTTCATGTCTGAAGGAGCCAGAGCTGCCTGGTCCAAGAGGGGTTGTGGTGATTTGCACCGCCGAGGTGAGTCGATACTACGGCGAAGCTAACATTGACTCCCCGGGAGTATCAGCACCATTGCCGGGGATGCTCTAGTGACCAGTCAGTCTGTTTTGACACTTCGTTATCTCAGCTTTTGTAATTTAATCCTTCATCGATGTGAAGCGAAAGATCCGCTTACATGCTTATTGACATTTTTGAGTGAGGGTATGTGATCATATGTGTAGCATTAGCCTTTGTTTTGAGACATAAATCTTAGCTTGCTAGCTGCCCGTTGTCAATCCTTACGTTCTGTGTTCTTTTATTGCAAATACCAACGTAAAACGGAAACATTAAGTTTTTTTCTCACGCTGATAAGTGGGAGTTCAGGTCAGATATATTTAAATCTGCTTCGCTTGTCCCGCTGCTTTGTCCAGAGCATCACCTGCCACACATTTGCACCTTATGCTACTACCGTTTTGTTTGTTTTTGTTATTTTCTATACAACTACAGATAATAAATAAGAACACAACTGAATATTTTGTTGCCGCAGTATCAGTTGCTTATTAGCTTACTACTATTACTACTGCAAAAATTACTAGTTGTATGTCTGTTTCTGCTTTTATTTATACTACTCTTGTGTTAATTTGGCAGCTATTGCTACTACAATTTAGAAAGGTTCAGTATTGTTGAGTAGTCACAATCTCATTATTATTATATTTCATTATGGCAATGACAATATTACTTCTGATGCGTTATTGTATTTTAGTATTATCCATTTAAGTGTACGTGTATTTGCATAACTGCACATGCGTACATATGCGTATTCACATACATACACACCCAATTGTTCATATGTATGTGAAAATACACACATCTATACTCATATATAGGCACATATATAACCAAACAATATATTGGTTTTACACATACACGAAATTCATACACCATAAGCCCACGTGTATACATTGCATATGAATGTAGACATGTGTGTACTGCAAATAGAATTAACTTCCAATTGCTACAATCTTTAATGCTATTTAGGTAGTACAACAACTTCCACTGGTATTGCTTTCATTGATACTATAGCTACTACTACTACTAGTAATTTCTCTTACTGTTGCTGCTACCATTTTTAGGCATTGATGGCCTAATGGTTAAGGAAGCGGACCTGGGTCCGCAAGGACCCCGGTTCGAATCCCCCTACCGCCAAGTTACCACTGAGGTCCACTGAGCATGGCACCGTCCCCACTCACAGCTCCCCGGGCGCTCAAAGCTGCCCACTGTTCACTTTGGTGATGGGTTTAATACAAAGGTCGCATTTCGTTGTGTGCAGTGGTGTGGATCACAACATCACAATGACAAGGAGTTTGATTTTCTTTCCTTTGGTTTGGACTATTCACAACATAACTGCACAATCATTATATCTGTGTACCACTATCACTAGTGGCAGTGGCCGTTTTTTTTTTTTCTTCTTTTTTTTTAAGAGAGCAAGGCTGTCCTGCAACATTTCAGTTGTCGGTTCCATTAATTCTCTAAAGAGGAAGAACAAGCTTGTTCTTGGAAAATGGCCAAACATTTCTGTTTCTATTAATAGTATCACTACATCCATAAATGTTTAGGCCCTTTATAGACAAATATAAATTCGGTCTCAAGCAAATGAACGAAGAAAATCTGCAAGCTTGCATGTAGTTCATGTTCAGCAGGCAGTTGTTTCTCCTTTGAAACAGAATAGATAAAAGCTGTTACAGTGTATGACCACAATTTTTAGTTAAGTTTAAGTTTATTTAAGATCCGATTTAAGAAAAAAACTAGACATTTTAAACTAGAAAATCAACACAACAATCTCTCCTATTTTAACAAATGTCTCTCTCCTTTGTCTTCTCTTTCAGAACCAGGGAAGCACAAGCACAGGAAATGTGAGCGGCCTCTCAGCGCTCAGCTGTCAAAGCCTGTGATTGTTAACCCAGGCTCTAAAAGGTAAATTTTTTTACTCTGCTGTAAAAGGCTGAGAATTAAAGCTGAACTGTCACTTTCACCTTGTAACCTTACCTCCCTTGTTATTTTTGTTCACCTTCATTTAAGTATTATGGGGTCTTGGTGATAATAGTGGACAGTGGTATTAAATCTTACCTTGTCTGGGCACAGTAGGCCTACAAACAGACTCTCATCAAAATCCTGCTTATTGATGTTATCTACTGAGTAACTGTTGTATTTGTGGTATAAGTGTAATATGTTTTTTCCCCTTTGTTTTTAGACTAAAGCTTGTGTTTTTAACATGGTGGTTGTGTTGATTTGTCGTCCAGGTGATTGACGCTCAGAAAAGGGACATTTTAAGCTTCTGCTGGACACAAGGGGCACTGTCCTCTGATTGGCTCGGACAACCCCCTCTGACATGCCCGTGGCCAATCAGAGGTGAGTGCGCTGTGTGGCGTGTGTGTTTCTGTTTTTAATCTTGTTTGAAATTGAGTGTCGAGATAAAATATTGCACTTTTTTATGTTAAAATGACTTGGTGAGTGGATTGAGAAAGTGAGAAAAGGCAGTTTCCATGTTCTATACCCACTCTAGATGTCAGCTGTTGGTAAAGTGTTTTTGTCTTGTAAAAGACAGTCAATCTAAATCAAATATTGTATTACAAGTGATGGTGTCTTACTAAAAGTCCCGACGTAGTATGTTCTTTTTTTTCCCCATTTTTCTAAACCCTTCTCCCCTATAATGTTGCTTCTGTACATGCTAAAGCTTCTCAGTTGGAAAAGAAAATCAGCTTTCCAGACATACTCCTCACCTGTCAGTCCATTGTTTCTCCTGCTCTCAGGTGTGTTATGTCGGGGGCGGATGTGGAGGTGTACCTGTCCCAGGTGCACGATGGGAGTGTTTCATCAGGCTTTAGGGCTCTGTATGAGGAGCGTCTTCTGCTGGATGTTACACTTATGATTGAGGAGCACCACTTCCAGGTAGAGAAGGAGAAAAAGCTGCACGCTTGTCCTGGTCTGGTGGTCGAATGTAATATTAAATGCTTTTTGTTGTTGTTGTTGCGTGTTCCCATGTTCTCCTGCAGGCCCACAAAGCTCTTTTGGCCACTCAGAGTGACTACTTCCGGGTCATGTTTACTGCAGACATGAGGGAGAGGGACCAGGACAAGATCCACATGAAGGGGCTGACGGCTGCTGGCTTTGGTCACATCCTCCGTTTCATGTACTACGGCTCCCTGGAAGTCAGCATGCTCACGGTCCAGGAGATCCTGCAGGTAATTCACATTTGTCTGATTTCAAGTGTTAGATGAGGTAATCCAGTTTTTATGACAGGGGTGTGAGGGAAAGGGTTTGTCCTCAACCTGAGGACAATGGGCCAGACTCTTAACGTTTCTAATCTGCCCTTGCACACTTTTTTGGTCAACATTTGTCATTTGTTGTCTGCAGGCCGCCATGTATGTCCAGCTGACGGAGGCGGTGGAGTTCTGCTGTTCTTTCCTCCTTGCCAAAATCTGTTTAGAGAACTGTGCTGAAGTGATGCGCCTCCTGGAGGACTTCAGCGTGGGTGTGGAAGGGGTACAGGAGCAGCTGGACAATTTCTTGCTTGACAACTTTGTCCCACTCATGAGCAGAGCTGACTTCCTGTCCTACCTCAGCCTGGAGAGACTGCAGGTACTTCAGCCTGTGGGCTGCAAAGAATCACAACAAGACATTTGTTGGTAGGGTTACTATCTTCATAACTGAGTCCATTTATTTTGATTGAACCAGGCCAACTTGAACAGTGATGCTTTGAGTCGATATTCAGAGATTGAGCTGTACGAAGCAGTCCAGGCGTGGCTGCGACACGATCGCAGGCGCTGGAGGCACACGGACACCATTGTCCAGTCCATACGCTTCTGTCTCATGACACCAGCCAACATCTTTGAGAAGGTCAGTGAACTGTCCTGATCCTGGGGATGAGGCTTTCAATTCAGCCGTGCTCTAATTTAAATCTCTAACCTCCTGCCCTCAGGTAAAGACGTCAGAGTTTTACCGCTATTCTCGACAGCTGAGGCAGGAGGTGGACCAGGCGCTCAGCTACTTCCACGACGTCAACCGACAACCTCTGGTGGAGTCGCACTCCAACCGCATCCGCTCGGTGCGGCCACAGACCGCGGTCTTCAGGGGAATGATCGGCCACAGCATGGTCAACAGCAAGATCCTGCTGCTACAGCGGCCAAAGGTCTGGAACCTGACTTGTCTGTACTGTGTCTGTCTGCAACAGGTTGGCGCTCATGTGTGCTTAATAGAAGCACAGCCTGGTTTTGAATGAAAAGTGTCTTTTTTCCCCTCACTGACCTTATTTCTGTCCTCAGGTATGGTGGGAGCTGGAAGGGCCTCAGGTGCCACTAAGACCCGACTGTCTGGCAATTGTCAACAATTTTGCCTTTCTTTTGGGCGGAGAAGAGCTCGGGCCTGATGGCGAATTCCACGCCTCCTCAAAAGTTTACCGCTATGACCCCAGACAGAACTCATGGCTACGCATGGCGGACATGTCTGTTCCCAGGTCAGAGGAGAACCAATTGTTTCATTCATATTTCTTTTCTCTGACTTTTCTCTGACTCGTCGTTTTCATTGCAGGTCAGAGTTTGCCGTCGGTGTCATTGGTAAGTTCATTTACGCTGTAGCGGGGCGCACGCGGGACGAGACCTTCTACTCTACTGAACGCTATGACATCACTGAGGACCGGTGGGAATTTGTGGATCCGTACCCGGTCAACAAGTACGGACACGAGGGAACAGTTCTGAATGGAAAACTCTACATCACTGGTGGCATCACTTCATCCTCCACCTCCAAACAGGTGTGTGTGTTCGATCCTGGGCGTGAAGCTGGGGGCGGGGGTGGAGGAGGAGGAGGTGGTGGTGCCGGAGGAGGAGGAGGAAGCTCCGTAGGACAGGACGCACACCGGACACGCGCTGGACGCGGCCCGCTGTTGCCTGGGACTCACGCTAGCTGCTGGGAGAACAAATCCAAAATGAACTACGCCCGCTGCTTCCATAAGATGATCTCCCACAATGGGAAGTTGTACGTTTTCGGTGGAGTGTGCGTGATCCTGCGCGCCTCCTTTGAGTCGCAGGGTTGCCCGTCCACGGAGGTGTACGATCCGGAGACCGACGAGTGGACCATCCTCGCCTCCATGCCCATTGGTCGCAGTGGCCACGGGGTGGCAGTGTTGGACAGGCAGATCATGGTGCTGGGTGGCCTATGCTATAATGGCCACTACAGTGACTCCATCCTCACCTTTGATCCTGAGGAGAACAAATGGAAAGAGGACGAGTATCCCAGGATGCCTTGCAAACTGGATGGTCTGCAGGTATGCAGCCTCCATTTCCCAGAGTACGTTCTGGAGCACGTGAGACGCTGCAGCTGAGGTCTGTTTTCACAAAGCCAGGCATCCTTCTTTTTTTTTTTTTTTATATATATATTAGAAAAAAAACAAGAGCGCACTGTTTACAGAGCGTGTGTCACTACAGATCCTAGACTTTTGATCAGAAGTCAGCACTTAATCTGCTTTGAGCAGAGCTGCTTTTTTTACTGAAGAGAGTGGGGAAAAAAAAAACATAGGACTGAAAATTTAAACCAATGGGTTTCACACAAAAATGAAAATCTGGTTAGTGTAAAAACAGCCTAGAGAAAGCTGGTTTTATGGTCGAGTTTCCTCTCTGGCTGCGCCACCTACTGTCCAGTCAGAATCACTGCAGAAACGCACTGGAAGCGTTGCATCCATTTGTACATTCACAGGAAAACATGTAAACACAACATTGATTTTGTAGGTTAGTGCAACTGAACTCCACAACAGCTCCTGATGTCGGGCAGTTGGATAATATATATTTTTTTTTTCCCCAAAAGTGAAAACTTAAAGTACATTTTCACTTCAAGTAGGATTTTTTTTTTCACCTGTGACCAACGGGTGTATTTGAAGTTGTTATCATATTGCCAAACCCTAGCAGTCGTTAGCAACTATAACCGATAACTAAACCTCCCCTGTGACATTTATTTTCTCGGGAAGTAGCTTAGAAAAAGCCGAACCTTTACCTATTGTCAGTCAATAATAGACATCAGCAAGTTCAAAGTATACACTGAGGTATGTAAACCAAACTATAAACACTATATACTGTAGTGTAGCTCACTTTAGGGGCCGTCTCTCAATATAGCCTATGTACAGAACAATGTAGAGAAACTGAGCAGATTCTGCTGAGGCTTCAGTCTGGTATAAAGGTGATACATTCAGGTTTCGCTTCCAGTGCGTTCCAGCTTTTTTTTAAAGCTCAAACTCTGCTCTGTAATTCCTGATTTCAGCCAAACACTGGCCCATGTTCGTGCATCAGCCCCTCCCCAGCCCTAGTCTCATTCTGCACCGCCACCCCCCCCCCGACCCCCCACAGGAGCAGTTGAAGTGTCCTCTGCTGTCTTCGCCAGTTTGCGTGTTGTTTCACACAAACTACTTTGCACTACTTGTGCATCACCTGCACAAACCTGACAACTTTGAAGCAGCAGTGGAACAACAGCCTCTCGCTTGAATCCTTGGTGTTTCTCGAGGATCTGGTTTTTACTTCCCTTTTAGGAGACACGCAAATTGCTGGTTTGACAAAAAAGACTGCAACCCCATAAAAAGATCATTTCACAAATGTCTGTTTTGATTGCCGTAGATAGGAGAGAATAAAAACACGATGTAATTCTGTTTAAGTAAATACGACCAAGTATTAAATATTAGTTGGGCCTTGTGTGTCAAAAGTTGCGTAAGATAAAAAAAACGGATGTACTGACACTGAAATGGCCTTGGAAATGTGCGGTGCCAAAGTTCTAAAAGTTGCATCGCACTAAAGACCCGGCATGGGGCCTTTTTCACGCCCTCTCAGAACAGATATGATCGTGCCAAAAAATGGTTAAACCTTTGCTTGGATGAGAGCTGAAACGTCTTCAAGAAACCTACTATGTCCAGTTGCCCTCGAAGTTACGTTTTTTGGATTGAATGACCTGGATGACTGAGGATCACATCTACAGCAGGTCTGTCCAAACTGCTCCACAAAGGGCCAGTGTGGCTGCTGGTTTTTGGTCCAACCAGCTGTCTGTTGACTGAGATCAGTTGACTAAACTTGTCAGCTCAGGTGGGCTGCTGCTTGGTTGGAACAATAACCTGCAGCCACAGTGACCTCCTGTGGAGCAGTTTGGACATGGCTGATCAACGCAGACAAAAATGATTGTGGCTACTGATATTGCCCAAACACTTACCGATCTCCCATACCCCATACCGATATGAACCAATACCGATATTAGGGTTAGGGTTAGATACCGATATAGGCAGCTAATTTCCCAGACTAAAGGCATTCTATAAATAACTGTGTCCAACATAAATACAATCAATATAAGTTATAGAAAAATGACACATTTATTTTTTACCATTTTGTCTGAAACAGTCCTATGATTCTTTGTGCAGCATTTGATTTAAACAAGAAATGTCCAATGTTGGACAGAAGAACTTTCCAAAAACATTGATTAACATTATAAACGGGGCTCATTCAGCCTCACAACAATAGTAAATATAAATAGAAACACAGATAGAAACAGCTGCAGTATAAGAGTAAAAATAACTATTTTATGAGAGAAAAAACATTTCAGCATCGTCCAAGAAATACTTATTTAAAATAAAATTAGTCCTGACATAGCTCGGCTACAGAAACTCTCACACACGTTTAGTAAAAAAAGCGTGTTGAACGGGAGAGAACGGTTGGCTTGTGTACTGGCACTTTGTCAATAGTACTGACTCAGTTCCCCATGAGGAAGTCAAGTGTATTTGCCAAGACCCCAGCTTTGCAGCATTGTATTTTAAATATGTATATATATATATATATATACGTATATGTATATATATATATGTATGTATATATATATGTATATATGTATATGTATATATGTATGTATATGTATATATGTATGTATGTATGTATGTATATATATGTATGTATGTATATATGTATGTATGTATATATGTATGTATGTATATATGT
>JAFBJS010002136.1:16654-34470 GCA_016785265.1 Paraplagusia blochii | reverse complement strand
TCCTTCCTTCCTTCCTTCCATCCTTTATTCCTTCACTGCTTCCTTCCTTCCTTCTTCCCTTCCTTCATTGCTTCCTTCCTTCCTTCATTCATTCCTTCCTCCCTTCTTTCCTTCCTTCCTTCCTTCCTTCATTCTTTCCTTCTTTCTTTCCTCCCTTCCTTCCTTCCTTCCTTCTTTCTTTCCTTCTTTCCTTCCTTCCATCCTTTCTTCCTTCATTACTCGCAAAGACAAGGAGTTTGCTCTCCTTCCTTCCTTCCTTTTTCCCTTCCTCCCTTCCTCCCTTCCTCCCTTCTTTCCTTCCTCCCTTCTTTCCTTCCTCCCTTCATTCCTTCCTTTATTCATTCTTTCATTTTTCCATCCTTTCATCCTCCATTGCTTCCTCTCTTCCTTCCTTCCTTCCTTTCTTCCTTCCTTCATTCATTCATTCTTCCCTTCCTTCCTTCCTTCCTTCCTTCGTTCTTTCTTTCCTTCCTTCCTTCCTCCCTCCCTTCTTTCCTTCCTTCTTTCTTTCCTCCCTCCCTTCTTTCCTTCCTTCCTTCTTCCTTCCATCCTTTATTCCTTCATTGCTTCCTTCCTCCTTCCCTTCCTTCATTGCTTTCTTCCTTCCTTCATTCATTCATTCCTTTCTCTCTTCTTTCCTTCCTCCCTTCTTTCCTTCCTTCCTTCCTTTGTTCTTTCCTTCCTTCCTTCCTTTTTTCTTTCCTTCTTTCCTTCCTTCCATCCTTTCTGCCTTCATTGCTTCCTTCCTTCTTTCCTTCCTTCATTCTTTCATTCTTCCCGTCCTTCCTTCCTTTCTTCCTTCCTTCCACCCTTTATTCCTTCACTGCTTCCATCCTTCCTTCTTCCCTTCCTTCATTGCTTCCTTCCTTCCTTCATTCCTTCCTCCCTTCTTTCCTTCCTTCCTTCATTCTTTCCTTCTTTCTTTCCTCCCTTCCTTCCTTCCTTCTTTCCTTCCTCCCATCCTTTCTTCCTTCATTACTTCCTTCCTACCTTCCTTCTTCCCTTCCTCCCTTCCTCCCTTCCTCCCTTCATTCCTTCCTTTATTCATTCTTTCATCCTTCATTGCTTCCTCTCTTCCTTCCTTCCTTCATTCATTCTTTCATTCTTCCCTTCCTTCCTTCCCTCCTTCCTTCCTTCCTTCGTTCTTTCTTTCCTTCCTTCCTTCCTTCCTTCCTTCCTTCCTCCCTCCCTTCTTTCCTTCCTTCTTTCTTTCCTCCCTCCCTTCTTTCCTTCCTTCCTTCTTCCTTCCCTCCTTTTTTCGCCCCCCTGCTCTCATTCCTTTCCTTTCTTCTTTTATTTATTCTGTCATTCTTCCCTTCCTTCCTTCCTCCCTCCCTCCCTTCCTTCCTTCCTTCCTTCCTTTTTTCCTTCTTTCTTTCTTTCCTTCCTGCCTTCCCTCCTACCTCCCTTCTTTCATTCCTTTCCTTTCTTCTTTTATTTATTCTGTCATTCTTCCCTTCCTTCCTTCCTCCCTCCCTCCCTTCCTTCCTTCCTTCCTTCCTTTTTTCCTTCTTTCTTTCTTTCCTTCCTGCCTTCCCTCCTTCCTCCCTTTTTTCCTTCCTTTCATTCCTTCTTTTTTTTCCTTTTTTCCTTCCTTTCCTTCCTTCTTTTATTTATTCTTTCATTCTTCCCTTCCTCCCTCCCTCCCTCCCTTCCTTCCTTCTTTCTTTCTTTCTTTCTTTCCTTCCTTCCTTCTTTTTTTCCCCCTTCCTTTCTTTTTTCTTTCCTTCTTTCCTTCCTTCCATCCTTTCTTCCTTCATTGCTTCCTTCCTTCCTTCTTCCCTTCCTCCCTTCCTTCCTCCCTTCTTTCCTTCCTTTCTTCCCTCCTTTACTTCTTTCCTTTATTCATTCTTCCCTCCCTCCCTCCCTGCCTCATTTCCTTCCTTCCTTGCTTCCTTCCTTCCTTCCTTCCTACCTTAAGTTGTCTGACTTGACTGTTCTGATTTACCAAAACACCATTGAACAAATGACCACAGAAATGAAAAAAGAAAAATCTCTCAACTCATTGGTATTCACAAACGCTGTACATAAAAAGGACTCAAAGTCAAGACAAGGCTAATGTGATTGGCCAATCAATTGATGTAAATTACTTGATGGACTTTCCGATTGGAAAAGTATTACAAGTGTTCTTGTTTTACTTTATTTGTTAATAAATATAATATACTTATACTATAATATAATATACTATAAAATACTTTATTTCGAACTTGATTGAAGGTTCATGTCGCTGGATCCAGCTGTTTTGTGGTGCTATGGCCAAATGGACCTTCTGAGCTTCTCACTAACTACTGAGACAACCAGCTTGATCCAACTAATTGGACCGATGAGGTTGGTTCATTAGATTTAGTCATTAACAGTCACTAAAAATACAGAACAAAACAAAGAAACTGGGATCAGTGCCTACTGTAAAAACAGTAAATAAAGACACAAAATAATCTTCATCCATTCAACTTAATTGCTGGAAGGGGAGCTTGCACCACCTAAATCACATTGCACCATCAGGTTATGTACGGGGAATCCTCCATTCCTCCACAAGGAACTCAAGTCATTCAATCATTCATTCATCTTCATCTGCTTATCTCTGACTGGGTCTCCACGACTGCCACCCAAATCACACTGCACCATCCACTGAGCCCCACAGGAAGTTACGTGGGTTGGCATGTTGCCAAGCCCAGAGCACCTCAGTGGCAACCTGGCAGGTGGTGGATTCAAACCTTAAGCCTTGCAGACCCAAGTCCGCTCCCTCAACCACTAGGCCACCGCTGCCGCATCAACGCAAGATCAGAATTTGGAGGAAAACAATCTTTTAAAATGATCTGGAATAAAAAGAGCAGAAAAGCAAAGAAAACATATTGTTATACTATTGACTTCACAGACGCAAGTTGAAATCCAGAAATTCTCCTGCAGCCTGTACAGAATCCTCTCAACTGGTGGTTCACATCATTACTTTTCTTTTTTTTTTTCTTACATTTTTTATGATATTGCAGCGAGATGTGGGTTTAATGATTTGAAAATATGCTGGATTTCTTATGTAACTTCAGTTTTTACACATGTCGTTGGACATGGACTTCTGCTGCAAATTGCACATTTACAGCCGCCTGCTCGCATTTGATGCTGCAGCCGAGCCCCGGTGTGTGGCAGATCAGTCAGGATGTCTAACCTCGCAACCAGCTCGCTGCTCCATTAACAACCAAACTGTCTGAGAGAGAGAAAAAGACAAACACTACTCTGAACGTCATGATCATCCAACTGTGGCTCAGAGGACAAGTCACATGACATGACATTTAGACGCTGCTACACTTACAGAAGGTGCAGACGATGTGTTCGGTACTTCACTGAATATTTGATAAATAATGTAATCCATGGGAGATTTTCAATGAATTCTGACTCAGTTCTGCAGGGAACGTTTCCTCTTCTCGCCACAATAAAGGTGTTATTTTGAGTGAACGGCCTGAGATAATGTCAAGTGACTGTTGTGCATTCAAACAAGTGATTTAATTTAATAGAGCTTATTAGTTCCTGTAGTTGTGAGATTATTTCCCTGGCAGCAATATAAATAAAAAATACTGCATTAGTTCACAGCTGCTTTTTAATAAAACTTTGGAAAACTATAACCACAGTCACATGGCTGTGTAGCTGTTCTTCTCAGCTAGAATGCATAATGGAATAGAAAGATTGTTATAGAAGCAGCTGAAGGATCATGGTGTGGTCAACGAATGGAAATATGAAAAAACACAAGGTTAGGGAGGTCATAGCGACGTCCATTTGAGTTGCCAATAGCATTAGGGAAATATCAGCGTAATTATCAGGTAGGCGGCAATGGTGGCCTCAGCACCTCAGTGGAAACCAGAAGCTTTTTGGACCCAAGTCCGCCTCCGTAAACCAGCTCAGGAGACAGTCTTGTTGTCCAAAAGGCTTCAGGTTCTCACTGTTTGAGGGCAATCACTTTCCTCAATTTCCTTTTGGAGATCCACAAAGTATCTTAAATTGAATTAAATTGCATATATCGGTATCTGTTGACATCAAATTTGAATATAAAGAGTCAGGACCACTTCATGGACACTCAGCAATATGAAGAACTACTTGTTTGATGCAGACCTACCAAACAATTTAATATCGAAAAGTTCTAGGACATCCAATAGTGACCATTCTTGTGATCATCATGATTGCACTCATTAGAATATCAGTGTTAGCGTAACCTCGACTCAAAAAGCAGAGGAACAGTGGACCGGGGTGGACAAACGTTTTGACCCGTGGGCCACAATTAGTCCTAAACCTGGACTTTGGGGCCGAGTCCAGAGTAGAAAGATGGATCAAAGATGGAAAAAAGGCAGAAGAAAGATTATATAAATAGATGATTTAATTTGGACAAGGTTGGCGGGCCGCATTAAAGAGCTCAACGGGCTGCATCCGGCCCCCGGGCCTTAGTTTGCCCATGCCTGATTTAGACCCATTATTGGACTAGTATTGTTTTGTGGAACACACTACCAGGCTACCAGGTTGGTGACCCATGGTTTGGACAATATTGGGAGAAAGCCAACATTGGACAACATAAGTTTTTTTTTTAGCTCCTTGCCCCTCCCCCAACTTCCTGTCTTTCTCTTTCTTGACTGTCAAGCAGTAAATTGGTAATTTTGCAGAACAAAGAACAAGGTGCGCCCACAGCTGGTAATCAGAAACAGACACGGCCTGAACCGGCCTGCAGGACAGGCACCAGTCAGAGGGACACATGTCTCTTCTCCATACAGATCCAACAGGGGAGCATCAAAGAGACAAAGGACAGGGGCAGATCAAAGACAGAGCACCGAGGCCTGACAGTCTCCATATCTGACGCCGCTGCTGCTGCTGCTCCACCGCCATTACCTACGTCACACTTCATACACATCTTCTCTGAAACCGTGTTTCGGTTCACGGTTTCACGGCTGCAAAATCCTTCTTTCCCTGGTTGGAACTCAGGGGTCGATGAAAATGTTTCAAAACTAAACTTTCATTTAACTGTAAGAGAAAAGAAGCAAAAGGTTCCAGTTACTGTTGGAGGGACGACTGCTGACGACTGCAGCAGGTTAGAATGGACTGAGGCGACTGATGTGTATAAACTGCTGAGGCTTAACACACACACACACACACACACACACACACACACGTGCTGAAACACACAGGCTCTGACGCCTCCTGCTCATATATTCATGCACTGGAACCAATCAAGATGTTGTCTCTCGACGCAAGAATGGCTCAAAGGCTGTGGAGGAAAGACTCTTAAAGACACACTGTCACAGTCAGGCACACACACACACGTGCACACACACACACACACACACCTCACTGGGAAAATAAATACAAGGAGGGAAGTATATTCACAAATATTTGTTTGTGAAGTTTAACTCAGTGCTCGTCTGATTTCACCTTCTTCTCCTTCTGGCTTGTCCCTTTTTCAGTGGTTGTCACAGGAGACAACACTTTCCATCTCCTTCTGTCCTCTGTGTCTTCTACCTTAACTACCTCCATGTCCTCCCTCACTGCATCCATCAATCTCCTCCTCGTCTCCTACCTGGTAGCTCCATCTTTAGGATCATTCTTCTACCAATGTTTCCACTGTCCCTCCTCTGAACATGTCCAAACCATCTCAGTCCTTACACCATAGGGAAATCCAAGGACAAGAATTACTCATTCATTCATTCAACTTCATCTTCATGCTGCTATCATCTGCTACTGGGTCACAGGGGCAAATCACACTCCACCAGCCTTCCTGTGGTTGGTGAGCCCACTGGAAGTTATGGAGGTTGGGACAGATCTATGCTCAGGGCGCCAGGGTGGCAACCAAGCAGCTGGTGGACTCGAACCTGAAGCCTTGGGGAACCAGGTCCACTTCCTGATTTCTGAGTTGTGAAGCAGTCAAAACAAACTGCAATCTGCTTGACACATAAGTGTGAATATTGAGTCAGAAGCTGCTTCTTTGGTACAAAGTCAGAGTTGGAGTCATCAAATCACACTTCCTCCAGCTTGAGTCATGACAGAGGTCAATCCACAAGTATTTACCAGATTTAAAAGAGTGTTTGTGGATTTATGGACCCTAGGAACACCAGAAGATACCATACCCATCTCCACTGTCAGTTACATTTCACTCTTCTCACAAATTGTCTTCTTCATTCAACCAACACTGATTGAAGATGTTGTTAATTCTGTCTCACAGTTGCAAAAGGCCCAGAAACCAAGTTTTCAGAAGTTCTCACCAACATCCCATGCTGTGGTCAGATCTTCCAAGGTTCATTGGGTTAGAGGACAGATTGAAGCCCAGAATCTGGACTGAAGGCTGCCTATAGGGGGCAGTGGTCTCAAATTATTCTTTATTTATGGTAGAATTACAAAAAAATTTATAGATTGCCTTGTAACTGAACAAGGAGAATTCTAATATATTTTTGTTTTTGCTCTATTTCTCAACATAACGAGACTTTTTGACGACAACATAGTTTTTGAGGGTAAAATTCTGGAGGTTAAGTGGAGGTAGTTGGGTTTGAGGAACATCATGGACATCATCACATCTGCATGAGGTTCAGATGGTCATGTGATCCAGTTTAGTCCAGTTCCCTGAATTTTAGAAACTCGTCTCTTTGAGGACACAGACACGTCTGTTTTTGGTATTAGTATATAGTAGAGACATTATGACAGGAAGTACCGATGCTGTGGACAGCTTATGTCACATGATCAGCTCTAATCTGGTGATTCTTAATATGACAGTTCTAAGCTACCACCAGTAGATTAAAGAATAGTTTTTTTCACACCCAGACCTTCAAAAGATTGTTCTTGTTGGTGAATTTTTATATTTTTATCATCTCCGTAACTCTGAGACACAACCTTAAGCAACATTTTTTTTTACTCAGAATCATTTGAGAGATGAAGCCAGGTTTTTTTTCTACTTAACCCCAGTGCTCAGCATATGGCAGTTTGGTAAAATAAATCTTCATGCTCTGAACTTGACTGCAGATTATTGCGGAAAAAGGGATTTTTCTTTTTTTTCCTGCTGTCTCTACCTGGCCTCTGGGCGTCAGTCAGTGGTTCGTGTCATTCTGGCTTTGGCTCAGCCTGACAAGCCTGGTTGCATTTAACTGAAAACTGACATCACATCCCAGGAGGAATTTCAAGCCTTTGGTTCACAGTAGTTCTGCCCTTAAGGAAGTATTACAGTTCCATGGAGGTAATGACAGGATTAACCGACTGTCTCCACACACTCTGCATACTTTGTTCAGCACTAAATCGTGGATTACATTAATGGAGTAACT
Source organism: Paraplagusia blochii (assembly GCA_016785265.1). Lineage (NCBI taxonomy): Eukaryota > Metazoa > Chordata > Actinopteri > Pleuronectiformes > Cynoglossidae > Paraplagusia > Paraplagusia blochii. The sequence continues at coordinate 27,193 of JAFBJS010002136.1, read as the reverse complement.
CACGTTTGCCGGGTTTGGGAGCTGAACTCTGGGTTTATGTTGTCCACCGTGAAGTGGTTCCTGAAGTCCGACACCTCCGGGGCCCGTGGCAGGCGCTGTCCGCGGTGCTGAAAGCGCTCAGCGCCTCGTCCTCTCCACTTCGGGAACGGTTCATCGCAGCAGTCGGAGCCAGCATCTAACCGCACATCCTGCTGAGAACGGAACGGGGAAGCGCCATCCCCGGTGCGCTGGCGGAACTTTGGAGGTGTAAAATGCGCACGGTCCCTGGGCTCTGTGTGCTCCGGAGAGGGCTGAAGACACTCCGGGGTAGCGAGGTATGGTGGGTCCGTATCTTCCAGCAGCGGAGAGGCGGAGGAGAAGAAATCCAGGGGCCGCTGAGAAGAGGGAGACCCTCGGTGAAGGAGGACGGACGGAGGCGGGGAGGGGGACTCGGAGAGATGCGCTTTCTCGCCGCTGTCGCTTTCTTCTCCCTCGTCAGACATGGTGACAGTTCCACCGCAACATGTATTTCAGGCCGATCCCCTCCGGGTGACATGCATTTGACGAGGTCTTTGTCAAAGTTTCAGCTCCACAAGTTTGCTGCCGACGACCCGAGTCTCCACCTTCACGTGAGCGCCCTGCGCTAATTGGAGAGCGGCGCGAGTGCGCGCACCGGGAGCCAGCCCTGTACAAAATGGAAGGAAACGCACAAGTGGCAGCAGCTCCACTGTATGACTGGGGGCCCACTCTGCTCTGGACAACAGTATTGTGAGCTCACAACACAACACTGTTAGGATCGGATGAATGGTATTTTACATTATGTTTAGTTTGATTTTACTGCAGTAGTAAATAGGTAGGTTTAGAAAAAATGGATGGATGGATGATAGATGGATGAGTTAGGGATGGATGGATGATGACGATCATGGATGGATGATGATGATGGATGGATGGAAATGGGTGGATGGATGGATGGATGGTAGATAACGGATTAATCAGTGGATGGATGGACAGAGGGATGGATGATGGATGGATGATAGATAGATAGATGGAGGAATGGATGGATGGATGGATGGACAAAGGATAGAGGGATAGACAGATGATATATGGATGGATGAATCAATGGATGGATGGATTGACGATGATAGATGAATGAATAATGGATGGATGGATGGATTGATAGATGAATTGATGGATGGATGATGGATGGATAAATCAATGTTGGATGGATGCATTGAAAGACATATGAATTGATGGATGGACTTAGACTTAGAAACACTTTATTGATCTACATGGTAAATTGTTTTAGATGGATGGATGGATGGATGGATGGATGGACAAGGGATAGAGGGATGGACAGACGATATATGGATGGATGGATGAATCAATGGACGGTTGGATAGACAGAGGAATTGATGGATTGACGATGAATGGATGAATCAATGTTGGATGGATGGATGGATAGACGGATGAATTGATGGATGGATGATGGATGGATGAATCAATGTTGGATGGATAGATGGATGGATGGATGGATAGACAGATGGATGGATGGATGGATAGATAGATGAATTGATAGATGGACTTAGACTTAGACTTAGAAACATTTTTTTGATCCAACTGGTAAATTGTTTTAGATGGATGGACAGATAATGATGATGATAGATGGATAGATGGACAAAGGATAGAGGGATGGACAGACAATATATGGATGCATGAATAAAAGAATGTATGAATCGACGATGGATGGATGAGTCAATGTTGGATGGATGGATAGACAGACTGATCAATGGATGTATTGATTGAGAGACGGGTGGATAAATGGAGGGATTAAAGTAGATGATGAGAACATTTACCAGTGTATGAATAAATGGCTGAACTCTAGTGGGCACGTGTGTGTGTGTGTGTGTGTGTGTTATTTCAGTAATTAAAGGCAGAAACCTATTAGTCATGGCAGAGACTTCCTGCCCCCTCTGTGCCCCCCGCCCCCCATGCAGACAGTAACCAGTCCTAACTAGCTCTTTGATCTGTGCATGTATTGATGTCTGCAGCACATGCACGACATCAAAAACATCAAATTAACTCACTTCACACACAGAGACTTCAGCTCATGTTTAATGGGAAGATTTCTCTGAGATGGTTAGAATAAAATCAACCTTCAGTTCAAATATTTTTTTTTTTTTTTTACCTTCGTGTCATGAAGAAATTACTTCTGGAGTTTGTTCAGTGAATTGTGACTGTATACAAAGAGCAAATAATGGAAGCACTTATAGGATATAAAAGATCTGGAGATCTGGTGGTTTGTGTCACACTGGAAAAAAAACATTAATAGCTCAGTGGAAAAGAGGAGGAATAGATACAGACACAGGGGGATGGACTGATGGACTGATGGATGGATGGATAGATGGATGGATGGATGGACAAATGCATGGATGGATGGTTAAATCAATTGGACAGATGGACGATCGATGGATGGATAATGATAGATGGTTGGATGATGGATGACAGATGGATGGAGGTGTGGATGGATGGATGGATCAATGGAGGGATGGATGCAGGGATGGATGATGGATGAAAGATGATGGATGGACTGATGGTTGGATCAAATGGACAGATGGACGAGGGATGGACAGATGGATGGATGAATGGATGGATGACAGATGAGTGATGATGGATGGATGGATAGATCTATGGAGGGGTGGATGCAGGGATGGATGATGGATGAGAGATGATGGATGGACTGATGGATGGATGGTTGGATCAAATGGCCAGATGGACGATGCATGGACAGATGGATGGAATGACGGATGACAGATGAGGGATGATGGATGGATGGATCAATGGAGGGGTGGATGCAGGGATCGATGATGGGTGAGAGATGATGGATGGACTGATGGATGGTTGGATCAAATGGACAGATGGACGATGGATGGATGGATAGATGGATGGATGACAGATGAGGGATGATGGATGGATGGACGAATTTCTGAATGAACAAGCATTAATCAATGATGGATGGATGGATGGATGGAGATAAGAATGGATAAATGGATGGGTGGGTGGTTGGAGATAAGAATGGATAAATGGATGGGTGGGTGGTTGGATGGTTAAAATTTTTTTATATCCTATACTTGAACCCACAACCTGAATATAGACACAATACTTCACTAGCATTTGTGATGTGATAAACGCCCAGAATTCTTAATTAAATAAATAATTCCATAAAATAATTCCATAAAAAGACAATTTAATCATTCAACAAAGGGCGTGTCACCAATTTTAAATCCAACAAAATATTTGATATAAACCACAAAAAATGGTCAAACCTACGACAGTCCTTTCCAGCAGTAACATTGAAAATACAGTGTATAATTAATTAGCCTTCCAAGAAATAAAAAGTAAGACGCCGTAAAATATTTTTATGGCTCATTTGCACATCTTTCCCCGTAGTAGGATCAAAATGAAAAAGTATTGAATTAGACCTGCAGGATTAATTACACAGGACTTAAAACACCTGCCAGTGGATGAATTGTACAGGTCCCTCCTCTAGAACGTCTCCGACCTTGGTTGGGAGAACATCTAATGGAAAATACATAATTTAAATTCATTTTTAATCCAGGTTGTGTCAGCACAAGATAAATACATATATTGGGGAAAAATTACAAAAGTTTTTTATATATATATACATATATATATATAAAGATAAATTGAAAAATTTTGGTAATATATCGAGGTTCTCTTCAAGGGTTTCTAGGTTTTATACATGACTTTTACGCAGCACTTATCTTAGTTTAAAGATGTGTATAAGAGACAGACTCTCTCTCGTCTCTGCCCTTTTCCCTCACATTGTTTTCTCCCTCTTTCAATCACATGCAGACCAAGAGAAGAGGAAAAACTCAAGGAAGAAAAAAAAAAAGAACTCCCCTTGAACCTCACCCTTAGACTCCCTGGTTCTCCTCACCCATTTTCCTCTCTCCAGTATTTGTATACTTCCTTTTTCTCTTTCTGTCCTTCCTGTACTTTCTTTTCACCCCCTGGCTCATAACAATGAAAATACAGTGTATAATTAATTAGCCTTCCAAGAAATAAAAAGTAAGACGCCGTAAAATATTTTTATGGCTCATTTGCACATCTTTCCCCGTAGTAGGATCAAAATGAAAAAGTATTGAATTAGACCTGCAGGATTAATTACACAGGACTTAAAACACCTGCCAGTGGATGAATTGTACAGGTCCCTCCTCTAGAACGTCTCCGACCTTGGTTGGGAGAACATCTAATGGAAAATACATAATTTAAATTCATTTTTAATCCAGGTTGTGTCAGCACAAGATAAATACATATATTGGGGAAAAGTTACAAAAGTTTTTTTTTTTTTTTTTTCACTTGCTTCAACAGGTGAGATATTTCATGTTTGATTATAAGAATTAAAAAAAAACCCAGAGACACAACAGCAGAGTGAATGGACTCCATGTTGTTGTTTACAGTTATATTAACCAACAATATGCATGTAAATACGTTTTTTTTTTTTTTTTCTTTAAAGATATGTTGACAAATTTTGGTAATATATCGAGGTTCTCTTCAGGGGTGTCTAGAATGTCTAGGTTTTACACATGACTTTTACGCAGCACTTATCTCAGTTCAAATGTGCAATCAGTCTTTCTGCTCTGGACTAGACCCCCGTGTCCAATTTTAGGACCAATTGTGACCCAGCAGTCAAAAAGTTTGCTCACACCTGGTTTAGAGACACTAGGCATAAATAGAAGACAGGAGACAGAGCTGGAGGTGGAGGAGTTAAAGATGCTGAGAGACAAGGATGGACAGGATCAGGAATGAGGTGATTAGAGGGACAAGACAGACAGGAAGGTTTGGAGAAAATGCTAGAGAAGACAGATTGAGATGGTTTGGACATGTTCAGAGAAAGACAGTGGATACATTGGTAGAAGAATGATCCTAGAGATGGAGCTACCAGGTAGAAGACAAAGAGGAGTTAGAGTAGAAGATACAGAGGACAGGGGGAGATGGAAATTGTTGCTTCACTGTGGCAACCTCTGAAAAAAGGGACAAGCAGAAAGGAGAAGAAGAAGAAGGTTTGTATCTACATGAACAACCTAAATTTACTACATGCTCAACAGCACTTTTCCCACTGTCTGTGTCTCCTATATAACAATTCTAACTCAGAGATATTTCAAAGTCTAAAAACACAGGTTTGGATTTTTCTACACGCGCCTGTTGTTTGAGCTGAAGACTCTCCAGGCTGAATATTTAGCCGTGTTTTCATCTGTGCCAGGCAGAACCCCTGCTGTGGAATCAAAACGAAGAGATGTAGAGAAAGATACTTGACTGTGCAGCCCTGTTGTTCTGCTCAATGTGAAATGGGTGATAACAAGCTGCCGATATGGGCCGTTCTGCTGCACATGTTCCGCCTGTGTTGTTTACCTCGGACGAAAAGACAGACAGGGACAAATGGAGACGAAAGGGGAAACTCGGATCCTCTGATTGAGTTACGTCTCAGCACAGAGGCTAATGGGGATCACGTTAAATGTCGCCCTGATTCCATATGTAACTGCTACAAAAGCTGTCGTGAAGAAACATGTTGCCACCTTCATGACTCCGTCATTAATCATACGATGTCATACCTGACAGAAGAGCATAAGGAACGTTGACTCTGGGGTCCAAAGAACCCGTCCCTGATCGCCGACAGTAAAGTGGAGTTTAAATTTACGGCAACGTGAAACATGTTCACACATCAAACGCGTCTGCTTTTTTCTCTCTAAAGGCCTGACGGAGCGTTTGATTGTTTTCATACATGCGGGCAACTGAGTCTGATTTCCCATCTGTGTCATTACCAACTAACCCGCCGTATCATCTGGTATGGAGAGAAAAATGAACGTTTATCTCATGGAACCCTGCAGCAGAATCACGTTGCTCTGTTGACAAAAGCTGCCGCGTCGTTCCGCTTTATTGGTGCCAACTATCAATGACTCTGGAGGAGGTGATGACAGAAAATGGATAGAAATTGGTTTTGGCTCAACGTTTCACAGGTTTCTGATACTGTCCCTCAGAAGGAGGGCAGACGAAACACACTGGTGTTGGCTGGTAGGCTCATATATTATATAGCTTCATAAATTCGAAGGTTCAGATTCGAACAAACATTGCTTCCACCAATCTTCTGCATTTTCTTTTCCTTTCAGCTTGTCCCTTTTTCAGGGGTTGCCACAGCGAGTCAACAACTTCCATCTCCCCCTGTCTTCTGTATCTTCTATTCTAACACCATCTACCTCCATGTCCTCCCTCACTGCATCCATCAATCTCCTCTTTGTCTCCTACCTGGTAGCTCCATCTCTAGGATCATTCTTCTTCCAATGTCTCCACTGTCCTTCCTCTGACCATGTCCAAACCATTTCAATCTGGCATCTCTAGCTTTTTCTCCAAACCTTCCTGCCTGTGTTGTCTCCCTGATTACTTTGTCCCTGATCGTCCTCCTCTTCTTCTTTGTCTCCAACCAACAAAAGTCCAATTTCTAACATTACCCTGGTGGACGGCACCGTTGGCGGTCGTCGTTAACCGCCCACATCGCACCTTTGATTTGGCCACAGTTTTGCGCCGGATGCATTTCCTAACACAACCCTACCAATTTATCTGGGCTCGGGACTAGCACTTAAAAAACACTGACTTGTGCCCCCTAGTGGCTGGTTTCTTTGCTTGCACCGAACCCTACTCTATTTTAGCAATGTGAAAGAACTAAAGCAAACCTGGGCAAACTAAGGCCTGGGGTCTGGACGCGGCCCATCAAGCTTTTTAACCTGGTCTGTCACTCATGTCCAAATTATACTATTTTTTTTTACATAATTATTATCCTTCTGCCTTTACACTGCAATACTAACATTTTAGCCAATATTCATGACTCTTTCATGACACAAATGCTCCAACTTTTTGCTCCTGACCCAGTCCCAGTGTGAAAATTTAGAATCCACTGTGGCCTACAGGTCCAAATTATTATAAGAATAATCCTAAAAAATTTGAGTAGGCCTAGTACGTTGCCACATCACCTTAACGTGCAAAGTTTTAGGGCTTTAAAGAAGTGTAGCTTTGGTTCCAGATGTCTGGGTCCATTTCTTATATCGGATCCAATCAGACCTTTTCTAGATAACAACCCGTTGAATGAGGCCCAAAGTGATGCGATGATACCGTCCATCATGTGTAAACAAGGTCGCATCACAGCCCGTCTTCATGTCTTATTGACGCCAATGGGCCAATCAGGGTGGAAATGGCGGATGAGGAAGGGCACTAAGGCCAATCACTCAAACCCTCCATCGACCTGATGATAATTTTGTTGGTCACTTGATCAATGACATGTCAGGGCATCAACGGGTGCAGGACTCCCCTGAGGATAGCAGATGGCAGTGGTGTTCCCCCTACTGGTTTACTTTATTCTCCATCTCCCTTCCTCCCCTTCCTCCTCTCCCTCCCTCACCCCTTCTCCATCTTCCACCTTTCTATTTAAGCTTTCACAGTTCAGATTGTATTAACAGGCAGATGGTCGATCAATACATGTTCTGCGCGACAGTGGAGGCAGTGAAGGGAAGCTAACATTTTGACTTTCTCTTTGTATTTCATGAATGAATTGTGAGCCGAGATTTGATGAGCTATTCTGCCTCTGAGTGTATATTCAGAAAAAAGCTGCGTTCACGCACGTGAAGTCGGGTGCAGATGTTTAATTCACAGATTAAATCACTGCACCATCAGCGCGCACACAACACCACTTCTCCCAACGCCCAGATTCAGCAGAAAGACCTGATGATGCAGCACTTTCAGATTTATATCAACTGGAATTCATACACACCTGGCCTTGCCTCGGTCCAGGCGTCACATCCTTGACCCGGGTCTTTACATTAATATGTGATTTTGAGCCGATTCTGACCCAGCTCTGTGTTTTGTTGCAGCATATACATCATGGTCTCGTCCTTGGACGAGCAGATGAGAGAATTCAGATGAGCAGCGAAGCTTGGAACAAATGTGCAGCCATCCTTGTGCAAGAAATTCATCAGCTGCCCCCCGGAGGCCCGCGGGTCAAATGACAACTGCTGCCGTCCCCCCCACGCTTCAATCAATACGTGCTCAGGTGTGTGGGACACGATGATGACATTCAGCTGAAAATGGCCTTTTTTTTTCGTCCACCCGGGTTTGCAGTGTGGATATGTGATCACAAAAGACAATGAACAGATGTGATGTGTCTGATCGTGTCCCTCAACTGATCTAAAACCTCTGAGGAACCGATGCTGGATCCCAATGCTGCTCTTCTAAAGGCTGGATGATATCACCTGGATGATGTGCAACTGTCTGATGAACCAAAAATACTTTCTGTTTCATAGCAGAGTCACGATCTCTATCTCATGTCCATCTCCAGAGGTTAAGGAAGTGGAATTGTGTCTGCGAGGCTTCAGGTTTAAATCCAGCAGCTGCCAAGTTACTACTGAAGTGCTCTGAGCAAAGCAGCGCCCCGGCCCACATGACTTCTCATAGGCTCACCACGAACAAGGAGGAACGGATGCATGAAGATGAATAAATGAACTGGGTTGATGATTGTTTCCTGCCTATTTGATCCCTTCAAAATAAATTCACAAATCATCATGACTCCGATATTCTGTATTCAAATGTCAGCATAAATATTCCTGACTAAAAGGGAAATAAAAGAATTTTTTTAAACAAGATGAGAATAAAATGTCCATGCTGGGGCCTGAGCACAGACACATTCACGGATACTTTTCCAAAACAAATATATCCTCCACTGAAAGTCCACCTGGTGTGACAGTGAACCTGCGTGTCTCCACTCTTGTGTCTCCACTCTTTAAGCTTGTTCCTCTGTTACAGTGAAAACTATGGACAAGACAAGGTCAGTCCCATGACTGAAATCCATATAATTAAAATAATATATCTGTACAACAGTAAAAGTTCTGATAGTTATGACAATAATGAATATATTGAGGGTTTTCTGGCAAATATTTGGCAAATTTTTGCCCAAAGACTTAAATTCTGATTCCAGTATCGACCGATATTGATACAATCATGGAAAAAACCTTTAGACCACTCTTTCTTTAATTTCTTGTCCATTTAAAAGTCTGCTTCCACTTAATCTACATTATTCTGGACAAATATAATAACAACAAAAAAGGCTCATAATTAAGTTTATTTCAGAGCTGATTTCTGACCATTTTGCATGGTTTTATTGACAGTGACAAAAAATCACTTCCGTTCCTACATCACTAGCAATAACATTGTACTGACAAATACAGTACTTTTAGTCACTGCATGGTTTTGTGTTCATTGTTTCCTCCAGGTGATAAACCTTTAGTGGAACAAGGCATTAAGATGAACAAGGAATTGAAGAAAACAGCAGAGTGGTCTAATCATTTCCATGACTGTATTTGCTGCCATTTACCACCTGAAGGAAAGGAAGGAAGCAGGAAAGGAAGGGAAGCAAACTCCTTGTCAACACACACAAACAGTGAACAGTGGGCAGTGTTGAGCGCCCGGAGAGCAGTGAGTGGGGACGCTGCCATGCCCAGTGGACCTCAGTGGTAACTTGGCTGTAGCGGGATTTGAACCGGAGGCCTTGCAGATCATCTGCGTCCTTAACTACTAGGCCACCAACAGCCCAAATTAAGGGCTATTCCAGGAAAGTGGACAAAACCTTGGGATTATATAATCGGATTTCCATTATCGGAAGTTTAATCAATGGCGATTCCTACTGAACATTACATGATTGCGCTCATATCAAGTCAATAATATCGGCTGACCGATAACATTGGACATCCCATATTTTAAGTAATGAATAATACTGTTTTTACCTTACCTTTATTTATCGGAGGGTGGCAGTGGTGGCCCATCGGACGAGGACTTGGCTCCAGGTTCCAATCCACCAGCCTAGCACCGTCCTGACCCACATGGAGCAGTGAGATTTGGATGGCAGTGGTGGAGTCTTCGGCCACTGCCACCTGCTGACAGATAACCAGATGAAGATGAATGAGTATATATATCTTATTGAAAATCATTAGTATTCATGCCTAGTATTCTGTACTTTCCAGACTCCACAGTTGAAGGACAGCTCTTTACTCCACGGCTCTAATCAGAACTTTTCCTCCTAAGCTGCTGTGTTTCGCTCAAGGCATTAACTTCAGCCTCTCTCACAGTCACACCTGTCATATCAGCTATAGATGCTGCTCAACAACATGTGATGTAAATGCATCGATGCGGCAACAGTTGTCCACCGGGCAATCATTCTTCCCCTCACCCCCCCATGCACCAATGCAAAGCTTCAATAATTGCACTCGGTCTAAATGAAACGCTGTGTTGCTACTGTCCACCGTTCAGAGAGAAAAAAAAAAACAACCGACTGCTTTAATTCAAATACAGTGTCTAGGTTTGTCTCTTTTTTTTTACCCTAAGGCTTTAAAACGAGGAGAGATGTATCAGCTAATGACGGCCGCAGCAGCCTGAGGCGTCAAACAGGAGGCAGAGTGAGTATGAAATAGTCCATCAAACTGAAACTATGGAGCATACAGG
>JAFBJS010002136.1:0-16649 GCA_016785265.1 Paraplagusia blochii | reverse complement strand
AGCAGTTGAAGATGAATGAGTATATATATCTTATTGAAAATCATAGGTATTCATGCCTAGTATTCTGTACTTTCCAGACTCCACAGTTGAAGGACAGCTCTTTACTCCACGGCTCTAATCAGAACTTTTCCTCCTAAGCTGCTGTGTTTCGCTCAAGGCATTAACTTCAGCCTCTCTCACAGTCACACCTGTCATATCAGCTATAGATGCTGCTCAACAACATGTGATGTAAATGCATCGTTGCGGCAACAGTTGTCCACCGGGCAATCATTCTTCCCCTCACCCCCCCCCCATGCACCAATGCAAAGCTTCAATAATCGCACTCGGTCTAAATGAAACGCTGTGTTGCTACTGTCTACCGTTCAGAGAGAAAAAAAAACAACTTCTCACCGACTGCTTTAGTTCAAATACAGTGTCTAGGTTTTTTTTTTTTTTTTTTTACCCTAAGGCTTTAAAACGAGGAGAGATGTATCAGCTAATGACGGCCGCAGCAGCCTGAGGCGTCAAACAGGAGGCAGAGTGAGTGTGAAATAGTCCATCAAACTGAAACTATGGAGCATACAGGATGGTGTCTGCCAGCGATTCTTATTTGCATCATCTAACTTTTACCACAAACATCATGTCAACTTTCTCTTTTTGGCCTCAAAGAAAAAAAAAAAACATCCAAGATCTTCTGACGGCCCCAAAAAAAAGGGAGGCTGGGAGGGAAAAACTGGTTTGTGGTTGGCAGGAAGTAGTGAGGACACAAATGCAGGATCTGGCAGAGCTTTTCTTGAAGTACAGACCATGGACTGACAAAAAACAGAGCATGGACGTCCAAACAGGACTTCAAAAGACAGCACCATGGACCAGGAACCACAAACATCAAACAACTAACAATGAGTGGACAAGACAATGTACACAGGGCACCAGGTGACACCAGTGAGACCAATGACAGAGACACAGGTGAGTGTGATCACACTGATGACCAGACACAGCAGGAAGATGAGACTCTATCTATCTATCTATCTATCTATCTATCTATCTATCTATCTACGTATCTATCTATCTATCTATCTATCTACGTATCTATCTACGTATCTATCTATCTATCTATCTATCTACCTATCTACCTATCTATCTACGTACCTATCTACGTATCTACTTATCTATCTATATACTGTACCTACGTATCTATCTACGTGTCTACAGTATATATCTATCTCTCTACGTATCTATCTACGTATCAATCAATCTATCTATCTACATATCTACTTATCTAATTATCTAGCTACCTAATAAGGAAAAAGTGTTGAAATAAAAATGTATTATTTTATCAACACCAGCATTTATTGGTATGTCTTGTGTTTGTCATTTTGTTATTCAGTTTCAATTATATTTAATAGCAAGTAGGGGGCACTATAACCGCAAAATACAAAGTAATGTGTTTTTTTCAAGTAATGTACACTGTGGCAGTGGTGGCCTATTGGATTAGGAAATGGACCTGGGAACTCAAAGTGAGCTCCCCATCCACAGGAAGACTCCCTCTATGGTGCAGCGTGACTTGGGTGGCAGTGGTGGAGATCGCAGCCCCCGTAACCTCGGCAACTGATAAGCGGCTGAAGATGAATGAGTGATGTGTATTGACATCACTCGCCCAGTTGGTCTCTTTAAAGGCAGATAAATCCATGAACTGCAGGCTGTGTCAGAGCAAATCATCTGAACTGGTTTAATTTCCCTGAAAACACGAGTGTTTCTGCTGCCACTCAGTGACTCGGTCTAATTACTAGGTATTTCATTCCCTCACAGTCGCACTCGTCGACCTCATACTGAGATTTCATTCAGTTATCTGATTCGAGTGGGCCATAAACTGTAGTTCCTCATGAATTAAAGAAGTTGTTTTTAGGAAGAAAAAAAAGAAATTACAGAAAATAAAGTGTCACAAAATCGCGGCTGCAATCACTTTAAAGGACGACTAAAAACGGTGTTTGGAAGATATTTTTTCGAAAGGGACAATTTATTTGTAGAAATCTGTCCAAATTGATTAAATTCAACCATTTAAGGGCTGAGGACTCTCTGTTGTGGACACAGACTTTTGATTTTCTTTTTTCCTCCCCAAAATACAATAGTGACGTCAAATTGATGTGATTACTGCAAAGTGTTCGTCAGTTATGACAGATCTAATCAATATGATGTACAGACCAAGATGAATGGAATCTTTCATTTATAGAGAAAAGAAAGTCGAAGACGTCTGTCCTTCAACAAGGCAAAAAAGACGTCTAATAGAAACACAGATAACAATAGTGTTTAGACCAGTGTTTATAAACCTCTCCTGACTTTTAATCCCAGTCTTTTTTTAATCAATTTTTCTTCTTCTCCTTTAAACTTGTCCCTTTTTTCAAGGGTTGCAACAATTTCCATCTCCCCGTGTCCTCTGTATCCTCAAGTCTGACTCCAACCACCTCCATGTCCTCCCTGACTGCATCTGTCAACCTCCTCTTCCTCCGCTCTCCTACCTGGTAGCTCCATCTCTAGGATCATTCTTCTACCAATGTGTCCCTCCTCTGAACATGTCCAAACCATCTCAATCTGTCTTCTCTAGCTTTTTCTCCAAACCATCCTGTCTGTGTTGTCCCTCTAATCACCTCATTCCTGATCCTGTCCATCCTTGTCTCTCCTAAAGAGAACCTCAGCATCTTTAACTCCACCACCTCCAGCTCTGCCTCCTGTCTTCTCCCTATGCCTAGTGTCTCTAAACCAGGTGTGGACAAACTTTTTGACTGGTCTTAAAATTGGACACTGGGGTCTAGTCCAGAGCAAGAAAGACTGATCGCACATTTGAAGATAAGTGCTGCGTAAAAGTCTAAAACCCTTTATGATGTTATTTATTAAGTAAACACAATATTGCGAGGAAAAGACAGAAGTATAATAATAATATAAAATGAAAAAAAAGAATTTGGACAAGGTTGGTGGGCCTCATTGAGAAGCTCATCGGGCCGCATCCAGCCCCCGGTCCTTAGATTGCTCATGCCTGCTCTAAACCATACATCATGGCTGGTCTCACAACTGTCCTGTCCCTTCTCAACCAACCTTTTTTTAAAAACATTTTAAGGTTCCAATATAAAGTTCCTGTAAAGTTCTGGTTCCACCAAGACATTTCGTACCAGGAAATCAAACTCCTTGTTGTGTCATTGTGATCCACTCAACTGCACACAACAAAATGCGACCTCAGCATTAAACCCATCACCAAAATGAACAGTGGGTGGGGACGATGCCATGCTCAGAGCGCCTGGAAGCAGGTGGATTCAAACCTGGAACCCAAATCCTGAACCACCACTGCCTGGGACAATAAACTTCTAGATCCACAAAATCACTATCCTTGTTGTATTCAACAAACCAAACAGTGAAATTCAATTTTCCACTTCATCCACAGAGTCACTTTGTTCAGTTTCACCCCGGTTGCACCGACGTAGCTCTCTTCATTTTATCTTGACAAGAAGATTTGAGAACATCTCTGCGACGGAGCCCTTTTGCCACCACTTCACTGCGAGTGAAGGATATGAAGTGTTCTGACGGACGGAGTCAGAAAAGTTTGTACTGCGAGGACTGGTCTTGTTAAAGATGTTCAAGGTATCTTTTTAGACCAAAGGAAACAACAGCCCCATCAAACACAACACTGGTTCAATCCTTGAGCTTCAGCTTCTTGCTGATACTTTGTTCTGAGCCTGTGTGTGTGTGAGGGGGCGGGTTCTAAGTCCACTAAAGTTGTGGAACAAAAGTGATGAGCTGACACCAATTAGCAAACCCGGCTTCGCAATGTCAGGTTTCTGGAAACAGTAGATACCAGTGAGGTCTGTGGGATCCAAAAAACAGTCCGACTCCTAGAGGAGCTAAAAGAACAGAAAATAACTTAAAGCTAAAGGATTTCACTTACTTGATAATTAAACCTCGCCTCAAATCCTCTCAGCCAGCAATGTGCACAGCGTGAGTTTCCCTCCAGGAGACATGTTTGTGTCTCTGGAGAGGCTGGATAGTCTTGAAGGTCTGGTTCTGACAAAATAAAACTACAATTTGCATAAAATGTGTCTAGAAATCTGTCTCAAAAGAAGCCAAAGATTACAATAAATCTGCTGCCACTTGTTCTAATTAGGAAGGAAGGAAGGAAGGAAGGAGGGAAGGAAAGCAAACTCCTTGTCATTGTGACATTGTGATTCACACCACTGCACACAACAAAGTGTGACTTCTGTATTTAACCCGTTACCAAAGATAACGGTGGGCAACTTTGCGCCCGGGGACCAGTGAGTGAGGACGATGCCATGCTCAGTGGACCACAGTAGTAACTTTGCAGTAGGGATTCGAACTGGGGACCTTGTGGACCCAGTTCCTTAACCATTAGGCCACCAACAAAAAGTACATTAAAGTGGTGGAGAAGCTCAGTATGTATCGTTACTAAACTTTTATTTTTATGCGTTTAGACACTTTAATTTAATAAGATCTTTTTTTTAGAACTCTATTAATCCCTCGGGAGTAATATTCAGGACCGGGTTAGGGACCTTCTACCTTGTGGACCCAAGTCTGCGTCTTTAACCACTTAGCCACCAAATGCCCCATTTACAGAGAAGGATCAACTTAAGCTTCAGTGGAAGTTGTCACCAACTGACAGCAAAAAACATCAAGGCGTTTCCACAGAGCTTCTCGCTGATCCTGAGTAAATCTTAGAGCAGTGCTTCCCAATCTTTTTCTGTTACGCCCCCCCAGCAAGAAGAAAACAATTCGCGCCACCTCCTCACCCACTCTCCGCCGCAACTATAAATAACAGCATTTATCTATAAAATAGTTCTAGCTACACCTCTGTATAATATCGTATCCTTGTTAACATAAAGAAAACAAAAAAAGAGATATAGTTCAACTTACAAGGATGTGCAATTACACTTTATTGTAGTACGGCGGGAAAAAAAGCGTGTTCCCCAGGGTCAGCATCACACCGTGCCCCCCCAGGGGGGCCCGCCCCACACTTTGAAAACCCCGGTATTAGAGTATATTTAATATGTGTTAAGGTAACATCCATTCCAATCAACTGCAGGCTGACAGACGTGGTCCTGCGCCTCAGTGTTTTTGATGCATTATTTAAAGAGCACTGAAAAAGACTGACTTTGTGTCTCAACTCCAGGACGTCACAGTCGATAAGATGCATCGATGACATGAACAGTAACATTTTTTTTTTCGTAATAGCAAAATGTAAAAGAAAAAAAAATTGAAAAAGTTTCAGTTTCATGGGCTTTTTTTTCTGTGATAGGAAAACAGGAGCTGTTTGTGAGTGTGTTTCCCTGGTCGACCAACGCTTGTGCAAATAATTGGTCTTGTTTGCTCATCCATTAAATCAGGCAGGACTCGTCTCTCCACACAACTGATGGAATATATAAAGCAGAGAAAAACACAAAACGTAAAAAAAAAAAAAAAAAATCTAAGAGAAAAAAAACTGTATAAATCGCAGACCTGAACTAAACATAAATGTAAATAACCTGGAAAAACAAACATTTTTCAGGATGTAGTGAGAAAGTTCGGTCATAAAAGACTTATTTAACTGCAGCGTTTCGGTGAATTTACTCCAGCAAACAGACGAACCTCTGGACAGATGAATAATTAACTATGTTTTCTGATGTAACAGACGTGGACCGGGTGGAATCACATCTCATTTACTTCTCTCTGATCATCTGCTTCCTTTTGTCAATTCTATTTTCCTCCACGACGGCAGTTCCTGTGCAAACAAGCTCCGAGTCTGACGCTGTACGGAACCATTTCCCACTCCGCTGAATTTAAATATTAACACAATCCTTTCAACAACCAAGGACTGTGAAGTCCAGCCCTTAACAAAGATGTAACGCCAACAGTGAGTGAAAAGAAACTCTTTTCTTAGAGACAATGTCTCAGTCTTGATGTCTCTTGTCCTTGTACCTAATGTTAAACTAAAAAAAAAAATTGACATTTGATAACAACAAAACTCTCAAATAAGTTGTTCTGAGCAAAAAGTGATGCAGATGTGATGGACAACTGAGCAGGACAAGGAGCAACTGCATCAAATACCGAGGTGCGGCAGAAGAGTAGTGCAGAACATGACATAAATGAACAAAACGGTGCAGAACATGACATAAATTGATACCTTTGTTTTTAATATCTTATAACTTTAAAAGGTTTTGGAAACTGATGCTTGCCTGTGTCTTACACATTTGCCTGACATGCAGAGGGTCCTGGGTTTGATCCCCAAAGGAACCAAATACTTAATGGCGTCCTTGTGCGCTGTCAATTTCCATATTGTGGGTCTAATAAGGAACTCAAATATGATTTTTTTTAATTGATTATTGTTATTATAATAAATCCTGAGGAAAGAATGGTTTTAGATGAAGCTGATGAGGTATTATAGAGGTATTAGAAGCAGTCTCTCATTCCTTAGGACTCTAATGGGCGGTGTCCTTTGGAAAATTAACACTTCACTAGATCATTGGTGGTGGGGGTTGGGGGATTTGGGGGGAATGTGCCAAGCTACAATTGACAGCACATTACTCTGCCACGAATTGGCCAACTCTCTTCATTCCAGCTGTCTTTCTCTCTCTTTATCACAATTTCCCATCTCCTATAATTAAATTTCTTTTTCCAAGGTTTCTTGGGAATGAGATCCTTCTCCTACACTATTAGTAATCTGGTTTAGCACATTCACAGTTAATTCAATTCCAGACTGGAAACCACTTGAAAGTGACTAAGACTAAGATGCAGATAAACCAGTGAAATATTCCAAAAAAAAAAGGGTCGCAAAACAGAGTTGTACTCAGTTATTTGAGTTGTTATTTTTTCCCTAAACTCAAACACCGGGGACGATATGAGATGTTCATAAGAAATTCTCGTCTTATCTCTTCTCTGCACCAAGCAGACACTTTTCATGGCACATTGTTTCTCTCCCTGTTTCACTATCTCTTCATGTCTCTCTGCCTCATGCATCCCAGACGACAGACTCTTATCAGAGGCATTCAGTGACACTTCACTTCTTCTTCTGCGTCTCCCACAATGTAAATAGGAGGTTAAAAAAATTGTGTGTTTGGATAGCGTGGCCGTGAGCACTTCAAAGACATCAATTTCACTGGGTAACATTTAACATGCCTGAGGACGTTTCAAATGGAATCCACGGAGGAACGCGGACGACTCTTGCACTCGACGCACACGCACCTGTGACAAGAGCAGGAACCAGAAAAGATTGAAATTTTAATTGTTTTCTCAAACACCTGAACTGACACAAATGGAAGAAATCGCTGGGAGGAAGGAAATTACACTCACCCTCAAATTACCTCTGCAACTCTACAGACATCCATGTGCTAATACAGTATCTTATACCCAGGACAGTGTTAGCTACAGTCGTAAGGGCAGGAAAAAAGAGAGAGGGTTTGACATATCAGGATAATTCAGGGGAAAAAAACCCCTTAAAATGTAATCGTGTCCCAGAAATGGACACAGATGGGGCTTTTTACCCCTGAAGACAGAAATACAGAAATGTTACAAAAGTACTAGATGGACAATGACTAGTGATGCATTCAAAGTCTCAACAAACAAAACGGTTTCTTGAAGATGTCTCACCTCTCATCCAAGAGGCGTCCTCAGTTCTAACTAACATGGTCGTTTTGGTTTGGGAAAGAAAACCCAGCTCGTCAGGGAAGGACACAAAGAGAAAATTCTCCACCATCCCTGAGAATCAAACCACCATCTCACCGTAAAGAAAAAAAACAAGTTATCTCAACAAACAATAAAACAAAGTATGACTCAATTGATACCAATACCAACCCCCATTCACACTTCTATGTGTGTCTATGTATGTGCTCACCATCACACATCTACCTCCACCTTCCTCATTAGTTTTTTGTTTTCTCCAACAACTTCTTTTCACAGGGATGGAGCCTGTTTCAGACAAAGACCAGAACTCCCCTGTAGTAGGACAGAAATGAAGACGTCTCTTGGATAGAGAGGTGAAACGTCTACAAGAAGCCTACTATCTCCAGTGAACTAGAACAATATGAAAAATATTTTTTTATAATTGGACACTCGATAAAAAAACAAAGCAGCAGTGACACCATGACTTGAAGACGGAGATCACACTGAAATTACATCTGCCACAAAGTGTGGTAAAAGAGTAGTTGAGGGCGGTGCAGAACATTTGTATTGGTTTTTATAATGTGTTATACACTTTCTACTAAGAGACCACACCACATCATGAAATAATTTACCTTTTTACTCGAGAAAATGGTTAGGATTAGATTCTCTTTAGGAGGAGCCACAAAATGTTCTGGTCCAGGATGGACAGGATCAGGATTGAGGTGATTAGAGGGACAACACAGACAGGAAGGTTTGGAGAAAAAGCTAGAGAAGACAGATTGAGATGGTTTGGACATGTTCAGAGGAGGGACAGTGGATACATTGGTAGAAGAATGATCCTAGAGATGGAGCTACCAGCTGTGGTCACCCCTGAAAAAGGGACAAGCGGAAAGGAAAAGAGGATATTTTACCTTTTCATCTGACATTAAGTCCTTGATTAAGGTGAAGAAGTCAAGAAGACCATTCTGCCAAAGACATCACACAGGAAACTACATAGAAATAATTCTTCTATTGAGTCGTAACATACAGGAGGGTTTGGACATCAATATTGGATGTCCTTTTCGGCTTTTCTTTTTCATAAATAATGATTTTCTTTAGATAGAACCTTTTAAATCTCTTTTACGATGAGAGAAAGAGAAAAAAAACAATGTGAGCGGTGAAAGTTGTGACTCCTGGCAGGAGGTGAGGTGACATGATCTGCTGGATAAGCTCCAAATGTCTTTCTATGCCGCAGCAGTGATTGACATGTGGACAGATGAGGTCACGGAGAAGTCTCTTTGGGCCATGACGTTCTGAGATGATTGAGAAAATTCCATAGAAATAATGAAAACTGTCAATGTTTGTGGATGAAATAAGGTGGAAGAACAAACAGTGGAGGCACATAATGACTGCTGGCTGAGTTCAAGTACCTGGTGAACTGCAGGGAGGGACACTGGTCGGAGAAGGAGTCCCTGAGACACCAGTACTGGACTAAAAGACAGTGCGTGAAGGGAAATGTTGGATTTAGAAATTATCTGCAAAGTTTTACTAGTTTTTACAATTAATGAGGAGGTACAGTAGATCTATCAGATGAAGGATGTTGGAGACGGAGATTCCAGGATAAAATATAGTAGCCCCAACCAAAGATCTATGAAGATACCGAAAAGAAGAGTGGGACAAATACAGATTTATGGAATTAGAAAAAGATGAAAACGAAAGATAATGGAATGGAAAAAGAACAGGAGGAAGAAGAATAGGATGAAAATGTGCAGCTGACCTTGAACCCATTCCTGGAGATGATCAGATGAAGGAGAAATGGAAGAATAAAAATAAGTAGGTGAAGGAGTACAGTACAGAAAGAAACAACATCAAGACGATGGAAAGATAAATAGTAGATGTTGCGGAAAGTGTAAAAGTGAAATGAAAAGAAAAAAAAAATAAAAGTGCAAGAAGAAAACAAATAACCATGGAAGGAAAAGAGGAAGAAGGCAAAGGAGTTTAAGCAACGGGACTTCTTCTTGGAGTTGAAAGATGAGGAACTTCATCAGTTCCTGGTTGATGTCACAGGGAACTCTAGTAGTTCCACTCCACAGAACCACATCCTTCATCACTGGACCAAGGTTTGATGAAGTTCCTCAGGTGAGGAACAAACAACCTTCAACTCCAAGAAGACGTCCAGTTGCTGGATCTCATGACCTGGATGAATGAAAACCTTCACAGACGAAGTTGAAGTCATATTTAAAAAGGTGATAAGAAGAAAATATATTAGAAAAACAGTTGAAGACCCAGCCTACTTACTTACTCAAGTGCAAATTAAACTCTCATTTCATTGAAGTTGCCATAAAGTCTTTTCTCTGTGATCTAAGGTCAGAGACAGTCGTATAAAAGTACTTAGAAAAATGATAACATTTGTCAATGTTAAACAAATTGCACTTGGTGATGATTGGGAAAGTTATTACATCATCAATCACAGTGAAGAAAATGCCTCGATAATTGATCTGAATTTACTACTTATCCACTACAAACTGCTGGGAGTCCCACGTCTCACAGTGACAACCTTGGGTAAAGAGTACTTTTGTCTGATCGGTAAATCTCACACAGTCCAACAGAGAAGGTGTCCTTCCCTCCTTCTTTCCTTCCTTCCTTCCTTTTCTGCTATGACTCGAAACAGATTTCTGATTTAACGTCCTGCATCGTTTACCAAGGACAGATTGATCCTGATCTGAATTACACAGCTAATGTAATTAGCTTTTATTCAATGCTCAATACTATTCTTTTTCAGCAGAAAAAAAAAACAGCGTTATGGACATCACACACAGAGAAGTGAAATTACACCTGGCAAAAAGTCCACCCTGTGGTAATGTAGGAAACAAAGAAGCGTGGCAAAAGAGTAGTTGAGGGTGGTGCAGAACATTTGTAACGACTTTAAAATGTAAATATGCGCACACGTGCATATATATATATATATATATATATATATATATACATATATATAAAAATATACATAATATATGTGTGTGTATTTACATTTTATATTTGCTTTATATATATATGCATATATGTATGTATGCATATATTTAAACAAAGTGTGGCATAAGAGTAGATGAGGGTGGGTGCAGAAGATTTGTAACGACTTTAAAACACACACACACATACTTCTTTACTCCATACTCCATACTTCTTTACTCTCACACTGCATTTTCTACAGCGTGTTGATTTTTCATTGGGGTCTGCTTTTATCTAAGTGAAATTATCTTAAAAAAAAAGAATCTGTGATACTGTGGCCAATGGTCAGTCAACTGACAGAGTGGGGACCCCAGTGATATTTTTGCTTGCAGCCCCAAGAGACCCTAGCACCGCCCCTGCCAGTGTGAGTCCCTGAAGAGGGAGGGGAGCTGAGGCCTGGAGCTGAATGTTCAGTCTTGTCCAATAATAATGAAAATGACTGAACTAAACGTAGGTCAGATGTTCCTCAGGATATTGACTGGTGAATCGATGCTGAGTCTATGGTTGTTTTCTGTGTTTTTCACATCGATTGGTTTGCGGCAAAAAAAAATGAAACAATAAGAGTTTACAGAATAATTAAACACCAACACACAACATTTAAGACATAAAACACAAACAAATGTAACAATAGTATTCATATTCAGCCTGTTTTTTTCAAATTGTGGCTCGTGGACCACATCCAGCCCACAAAAAATTAGATGTGCAAGACAAAATAAGTTCTACAATTTGGGTCCAACTATAAACGTGCATGTTTCCCCTTCTCTCCAGACATAAAATATATTTTTTTCTTATGAAAACATTGAATCTGGAACAGTCAAACCTTAATCTTATCAACATATGAAAAGTAATTCACACATCCGTGGGATTTGTTTCTCATTCTGTCTCTTTGTAGTCTTCCCAGATCATTTTAATGTAAATATTTTCTTATAAAACAAAATGTATGTGCTATAACAAAAAAATGCATTATTAATATAACAAATTTTGACAGTATATAAGGTCTACATACTGGTGGGCCAACTCTAGCACACAGGGCCATATATAATTACCCTGAGGGCCAGATTTGGCCCCCGGGCCAGAGTTTGACACCTGTGAGATTGATGGAGTGGTTGTCTGAGAATAAATAATATGCAAATGACATGTAAAAGTCAGTCAGTAAAGTCTTATATATTTGTCATCTAATGGGGAAATCCAAACTTTTCATGAGTAATGGTTTGGTCGACCAGATTAAAAAGCCAAATGGGCCACATCTGGTCCCCGGGTCATAGTTTCCCCGTCCACGATACATGCATCACGTGTGTGAGTGCAGTCCTTCTATACAGTAAAGTATAAATTGACTCCAAAACTCCAAAAACAGTGAGATGAGATTGTGGAAATATTGTAAAAGTCAGAGTTTTCTCAGTCTGCAGATCTGCAGCAGCTCCACTGAGAAAACAGAAAACCACATTATCATATTCAGAGTATTTGTGCTGACTAATGAGAGTGTTTCTGCCCACAGTTAATTAAATTTGTCCAGCCTGGTCTCCAGAGTTGATAAATATAATAACAGGTTGAGTGGAATTAGGAATCACCGTCATTTCTCGCTCATATGGACTTTCTCTCTAATCTGAATCTGGCCTTCGGAGAGACAGGACGAGGACGCAAGGGAGGCGGAAGGGGGAGAGAGAAATGGGAGGACAGAAAGGAGGTGACGAATTAGAGGCTAGGAATTAGGGGAGGAGGGAGGAGGAGGAGGACGCAATCACTTGCTGTATCTTGTCGCTCTTCCGATCTTATTTTCAGCTAGAGTTATTTTTCATTAGCGCTCATCACAGGCTTTTGATTTGCAGTCACTCACAACCTGTTCCTTTCTCTCCTTTTCATCACCATGCAAATTCAGTCCAAATACAGTAAAACAGACGCTGACTCTATATCACATCTGACTTTTTTCATTTTCATTCCTGGATTCTGGAACCAAATTTATTCAAAAACAACAAACTCTCTACCTGCAGCAACAACAGGCTGGTCCTGAAAAAAACATATTACAATGGTGGCCTAGAACTGGATTTTGGGTCCATAGGGTTTCAGGTTCAAATCCACCAGCTGCCGGGTTACCGTTAAGGTGCAGAGTATGGCACAGTCCCATCATTCAACCCGGTCGTGAAATCCATAAAGGGTTTAATCGTCAGCAAATGGACTTCTTCTTGGAGTTGAGAGATGTTTCATGCCCATTCCAGGAAGTTGAACTGCTCATCAATACCAGGGCAGTCTCCTCTAGACGGGTGTGACAACGACTCCTGTTCACATCTTGACATGTGACAAGAAAACTTGTTTCTGTCTAAAAAGGTGAGGAGACCAAAACAACTTCGTCCAGTGGTGAGGGGAGTGGCCTAGGACAGAGTTCCTGACCTTTTTAGCGCCAAAGACCGGTTAAATGTCTTTCATGGACCGGTCGTTAAGTTGTGGCAGATTAATACCCCTTAATAAAAGTACATTTCTGGTGTTCTAAAATATTTTCCTACCCATAAAATCTTCCTACCCAAATTACCTGTGCACAAAACAAGGGTTCCCACGGCACCCAAGCTATAATTTTCTGCTACCAGACCGGTATAAAAAGTTAGAACTTTGTATCAATGACTCTGTGTCATTTTTAGTTTATTGTTGTTGTCTTCACTGAGAAAATGTTTCCTAATCAAATATAGTTGCATTATTGATGATGGAATCCTAGCCATTCTATTGGTCAGTTCTTTTGTTGATATGGGTATGGATCAAGTGGACGTAAAAACCAGATGGCGCCAAAAGGAAACATTATTTCTCTGCGGCCCGGCAACAATTCACACACGGACCGGTACCGGACCCCGGCCCAGTAGTTGGGTACCACTGAGTACTAGCAAGTCTTTCAAGTCCAGTTGTTGACAACTATCCCCTTTTTAGGCACAGTCCCAACCCACTGGTCCCCCGTCCAGATGGTTGATGGGTAAAATGTGTATCAACGAGCCATTAGTTTATATTTGATACAAAAACATCTACATTAACAGAGTTAATATAAACACACTGTGGACATGTGTCATAGAGTGTGAGACAGGGAACATGCACAAAAGACAGAAAAGTAATTATTAGTGTCCAAAGTGATTAATGACCAAACATGAGCTCATGATGCAGCATCAGTGCTGCAGTCTCCACACAGTAGAACTCCGTCAGTGTGGTCCACATCACTGTTGTCCTCCAATTGATTGTTTTTTGTTCCCATTTCCACTACATTTCTGTTGCGTTAATTAAACAACCGGAATAATATGGAAAATAATGAAATAAACATAAACTCATTCTCCAAAACAACACACTCACAACTGTTTGACTGACAAGTTAATTATTCCAGTCTGCACTGATTTGTCTCTTCACAGCAAAGCAGGTTTATTGTAATGGCGTCAAAATATATGGACACAGCATAGCATCGCAGCACTTGTCCCTTTGGGGTTGCCACAACGAGTAAACATTTCCCATCTCCCCCCTGTCCTCTGTATCTTCTACTCTAACTCCAACTACCTCCATGTCCTCCCTCACTACATCCAACAATCTCCTCTTTGTCTCCGACCTGGTAGCTCCATCTCTAAGATCATTCTTCTGCCAATGTGTCCACTGTCCCTCCTCTGAACATGTCCAAACCATCTCAATCTGTCTTCTCTAGCTTTTTTTCTCCAAACCTTCCCGTCTGTGTTGTCCCTCTATCACCTCATTCCTGTCCATGCTATAACAACCACTAACATACAACACTTTATATGTGCAAATATATAGCAGTACAGCTATTTTCATTTGATTTTGTTAGTGACATTGTTTATATATATGTTTTTTTATCCAACAAAACTAGAGTCGTTTTAACCTTAATAGAGGAACGCACAATATTTTCTTTCCCTTTTTTTCCAGATTTTATGACCCGGTCATGGGCCAAACCAGATGGGTCTTTGTGCCTAAATTTGCCCGCACCCTGCCAGTTGATAACTAGGGCTGGGTATTGATTAAAATTTTCTAAATCGATTCGATTCGATTCACAAGGGTTCGATTCAATTCAATTCACGATTCGCTTCGGTTTTTGATTCCGTTTTTGTCATATCAATTATAGTTCGGTACCAACGTTATTCTCAGAAGAATCAAAGCTAAAATTAAAACTTAATCCATTTGCTAATAAAAAATGTATTTTTTTTACTTTTATTTCCATCACAAATTTACTCAAGGCAGTCATATTAATCCATCCTACATTTTTTATTTACCATGACTTGACCCAAAATTACAAGGCAAACTCTAGTTTTAGATTTTAGATTTTAGTGCCGTGTTGTTTTTACAGTTGATTACGTATTTACGTGGTTACGTGCGAGTGTGTTAACTCGCACGTAACCACGTAAATACGTAATCAACTGTGGTGCATGAGCTCATGTAAAGTTGTTGGGAAAAATAGGAAAAAAAATATCGAATTTTGGATTTATGAATCGATATCGTCCTATTAAAAAAAAAATTAAATTAAAATTAAAAAAGATTAAAATGGATTAATCGTTTTTTTTAACCCAGCCCTATTGATAACCATTGTGGATAAATAGTTTCCATGAAGATGAATGAATGATTTAATACTGTAGTATGCATTTGAGATGAAATATTTGTGATAAACCAAAAACTAAACCTACAATTAAAGAATAAAAATGAGAATAAGTGCAGAAAGTTTAGGAGTCAACACTGCACAAATATCTGACACATGATGCAGTAGCCCTGGTGTTACTGCAAGAAACTGTGTTTTTTTCTTTCTGTACTACAGGTGTACTTTTGAGAACTCTGTCAGCTGCACTGGAGTACTGCAAAATTCATGAAGGAGAGTTCACCGCACGTCTTTCACTGTAGGCTGAAGGAACCGATTCAGCTTCAGTGTGAGGGCAACGCTGTGTTTTATTGAGTTTCTTCAACATATATTTTCCTTTTTTTCTATAAAAAATCGTTTGTTGAAGGTTGGAATTTGTCATTCATAAAATAAAGCACGGACCCAATGAAGTTGCTGTGTCACTGAAGAACCAAACAGAACAGTCATCAGTCTGCAGACCAACTCTGAAGTTATCAGGCAGCCGCCGCTCATCTTAGCATAAGGAATCATCAAATACCACCGGGAAAATTGGTTCAGGATTGAGCAAACAAAGCCAGACTGTGTCCATATTAGAAAGTGTTTATGGATTTGATGAAACGCTGCCTGTAACCAGCGACACAAAGACAAAGATTAACCAGCAGGGTGACGTCTGTGTGCAGAGCCAATCAGTGAGTTTGTCTCTTGTGTGGGAGTCTCCTAATCGCACAAAACACACACGTGGGTCGACGTGTTTATTCAGAACATCTGTTGTTTAACACTGACAGCGGAGAAAGTGAATCAACGTGGATGAATATGACGTAACAACGAGACAGATATGGTTGATAGAAAGACTGACGATGCTATTCACCCAACGGCCCATTGTCGGGACGTCCAATATCGACATTTACCGATACCGATATTAACCGATATTGCCCAAACACTTCATTCCCGATACCGATATGTTCCGATAATAAATAAGGTTGCTGATATCAGCTAAACCGATATATAGACCATCCCTAGCCTTGGTCATTGGATGAAAGTGGCCTTTAGATGGAACCAGTGAGTTCACCACCCACAGAAAGCTACTGGATGGTGCTGAGTGATTTGGGTGGTGGTCCTGGAGACTGCTGTCCCTGCAGCCCGATATCGGACAAGTTGATGTTAATGTAGAATGTCACTTAGAGGAGAAAAGAAATGTGGTTTCTGGTTGTAGGAAAACTCAGGTTAATATCTTTAATTTATATCCATTCTTCAGGGTTTGACAAGCGTCTCCACATTTTCCATCTCCCCCTGTCCTCTGAATCTTCTACTCTCCAACTACCTCCATGTTCTCTCTCACTGTGTCCATCAATCTTCTTTTTGTCTCCTACCTGGTAGCGCCATCTCTAGGATCATTCTTCTACTAATATAACCACTGTGCCTCCTCTGAACATGTCCAAACCATCTCAATCTGTCTTCTCTAGCTTTGTCTCCA
>JAFBJS010002135.1:84250-94616 GCA_016785265.1 Paraplagusia blochii | reverse complement strand
TTGTCGTCTTCTAGGATGATGATTGGGCGTACTGGGGCGACAGCGACTGCACACTGATTCAGATGGAACCACGTCTTGTGGGCTTCTACCCTTAAGGCGTGTGATGTTTGTTCCGTTACCTTGTATGGACTATACAACCTGGGGGTACACCACTGGCGTTCTTGTTTTTACCTTTTTTACCCAGTTTTTACCAACACTTTTACCAAAAGAAAGTTAATAACCAAGCGTTAAGTTCTTTAGTTTTGCTTTCTCCAGTCGTTCTCTGTACTCTGTTGTTTGGACCAAACTATTGTGTTTTGGGGTGCCTTCGACCAACCAACGGCTTCATTCACTTCTTCGCCTGGACCACATTCTTCAATTTTTGGTGCTGTGACCGTGGATCGGAAGAAACCTTGCACTAAGACCTGGTTTCTCCAACTGGTGCTGTGATCCACACCAAAATCTTTCCCCTCTGAGCTATTATGAGTAAACTAAAAGTGTGCCTTAAGGTGCGACCTAAGTTACCTAAAGTTTTTGGTTGCAATTTTTGCTAATTGCAACCAAGAAGTGGCAGAAAAGGCAAGTTTGAGTGAGTGAATGAAGGTAATCATCTTTTTGAGGGCAGTAAGTAGTAGCCTGTACAGTTGTACCCAACATGAATACGGTACAATGACACATATTAGGGCTTCTTAACAATTATTAACTTAGTCCTCATTTTGACCCCGAGACTACATATTTCCCACTTTTTATCTGCAGAGTAATTCCTGTCTCAGTGAAACTGGGTGCAGACCTTGCTGTAAATGGTTGTAGGCCTGCACAGCCACATGACAACCAGCCCTCCTCAGCCTTCCCTCTGCTTCTAGTCTGGTTCACAGACACTCAGACCATATTTGTGGGGAGTAAATTCCTGCAACCACCGCTGTCATGCAGCAGACCAGACTGCAGATTTGCGCAAAGTCCCCACGAAACATGTAATTATACAAAAGCTATACAGACATATATGCTGCTCTGTTGAGAGGTGGAGGCGGTTGTTGTCTGATGAGTTGTGTGTGAACTGTGGGGGTCACATACAGAGTATGTTGAAGATAGGAGTGAAGATGAAAAGAAACACATAAAAAAGGGAATCGCTCAGGATGAGAGAAGGGATCATGAAGGGTGTAGGAAAACAAAGTTGTAGATGGAGGAAAAATGGGAGACGGAAATGTCAACTGAGTTAAGAGGAAAAGGAAAAGAAAATTGGGTAGAGAAATGAAGAGAGGCAAAAGTAAAGATAGAGGTAAAGGGCACAAAAATGAATAGAGAGAAAAAAGAAAAAGTAGACAAAGAAGACAGAGAGAGTCCTCATCCTCCTTCCTTTCTTCTTTCCTTCCTTGCATCCTTCAGCTGAAGAAAACTTGAGGTCTTCAGGAATGTGCTGATGACTGACTGTTTCATCTTGGTCTCACATTACCACCCTGACTGAACCTCACTGACCCAACACACACACACACACACACACACACACACAGATGCTGGTATTTGTCATTGTGCCTGTGTTTTGATGCCCCTGGTTTCCAGGGTTACAGCTGGTGTGAGAGCAAACAGCCACTGGAAAGATGGAAAGCTGTCCTGTAAGCACTCTGGTGGTTTCTTTGCCTGTTGGACGTAGGTTTTTATAACCATATCCACTCTTTCTGACCCTAAGCATGGGGAAAAAAACTCTTCACAGTGGAAAAGAAACAATCTTTAGAACTTGGCACAGTTCTTCCTTCTTTCACCATTGTGGCTCAGTCATTTATGTAAAGCTTAAATAATCAAAGCAGGAAAAATTCCCATTTTGGGAAATAATTATTAAAAGTAGAAACACTCCTAGAGAGGGTCTGGAAACACCCTCTTCGCATCATCTCTGGACCAAGACATTTTCAGTTTCTCAGTGATTTTCCAACATTTATGATTTTGTGCCTGAAACAAAGGCAGACTCGATCTGTCTGACTCACATCACTGTGAAAAGTGTAGGCGTTCAGGTTATTGTCCATCTAGATCTTTTATCAAAAATCTGGTCTGGATTTAACTGTTCCTCAGTAACTTCTTGTCATCTTTGTGCTAACATCTACAATTTTATATTTTATGGTAATTGAATCTTGGTGATTGAGAAAACATAACCTGTAGCCAAAATTCATGCTTTCATTCTTCTGTAAAAGTACATTTTATGCAAAGTTTGGATGTGGACGGTGAAAAGCAATGATTCCTCAAGGCTAAAGATATATAGATATTTGCAACAGCAGCAGCGACAGAGATGTGACAATTGCAGATGTGTTGTTGTTGTTGGGCCATGTCTGCATGGGTCCAGTTAAATAGTGTTGTGCTATTTCCTCCCCTTCGCATCAATCTCTGGATGCACCGACCTTGTTATTACCAGGCGCTGATTTAAATAGCAATGGACTGAAGTTGTTTGTTTCTGAGTCACTCTGTGGAATTGTTTTTGTCTTTATTTGAAGAAGGATGCATGGTTTTTATTATACAGTTGACTCTTAGTGGAGTTTCAGAAAGTTTTATGGAAGAAAGACATTTTCAATAACAAGCACAGACAAAAATATATATTTTTATGTTGAGAGTGTGGCTCAAACACTTTAAAGAATTGACAGAAGCTCTTGTGGAGAAGCTTGGAAATCATTCTTTATTGATACTGTAATGAAACAATCATGTCATAATTACAAAAAAAAATCAAATACAGCTTTCGTATTTGCTGTTTCACTGCAGTTTGTACACAAATGAACAAAGGAATCCGTACTGCTGTCAGATGTGACAGTGATTATGGCTGCAGAATTGACAAAATGTCATTTAAAAGTAGTAAACAGAAATGATGCCTTGTTGAAACAAACATAAACCCTTTAAAAAGTCTTAAATGTTTTTATGCTTTAATCTTGAGTCACAACGAATTTAAATTGAAATGACTGAATTTTGCAGTTTAAAATCTAATAACTAATTAATAATTTTAGGCACATTCATGCACTTTATATTGGTATTTCCAGATGCACACTTTTGTTTTCATGTACAACTGTTCTGTAAAGTGCCTTGAGGTAACAGTTGTTATGATTTGGCACTTTAAACCAAAAAAAGTTTAGTTGAGTTATACCGTCTCTTTTTCCTTTTGGGGGAGTAAATGATTCTAAATATTTCTCTAAACACAAAGTATATGACCTTAATTAAAAGAACCAATTTTTAAATCATAGTAAGGAACTCCAAAACAATTTCCTCAAGATGGAAATCTCTGTCTTTATCAAACTGAAGCTTGAAGTGTAAAAAGTAGAAAAATGCACATAAAAATTGATGCATTTTCAGCTCTAGGGAATAAATTGTTAAAAGATAAAAATCAGAGTGCCTATAGATTCCGAGTACCTGTAGAAATGATGGCAAATACTGTATATATAAAAAAACATGTAGCTGTTGTGTTTGTTTAAAATGTGCATACAGTGTCCGTCTGGGTAGTTGGACACCTTGTCGATATTCAAGTACTCTCCTCTGTTTCTAACGGGGAGTAAAATAAATTAGTTGAACTGCCCTGCAGTTGCATTGTGACCTGCATTGTGACCGGTAATGACGAACTGAAGACAATATAAACACACCCACATACATACAGTATATAAACTGATATTTGTGAAAATAAACATTACAGGAGAAAAAATGTTGAAGTCTTTGTGAACCTGATTTTGTACCTTGCTAGATCTTGATACCTGAATGAAAAAAAATGTAGTATTTTAGCAGTGTATGTGCGCAGACGCGAAACAATTAAAATATAGGCTTCTGATGCTTGATTCAAAATTCATCTACATGAGTTGGGAGTGGGGGACAAAAGGACAAAATCCAAAGCCTCATAAAATCAACTTACCTGACAATCAAAAAAAAAAAAAATACAACTTCTCTCAAAACATACCTTCCACACATCTGTACACTTCCCTGATACTCTAACTGTAATTTTTTTTTCTGTAAAAGGGTTATAATTTTGTATAAAAGATACAGAAATATGACAAAGACAAAATGTCCTGCAAAAAACTAAACAAATTTTGACAGATATCCAAATCTCTGTAACTCACAGCAATTGAGAAATAAAAGTCAAAGCTTTACAAAGACAAGTTTCCACCACAAGAACTAGTACCAGGAACGTACAGTATCTGCTGTACAAGAGGAGCTGGGGGAGAACCTGTGTAAATGTAGCTTTGCCTTTAACAGTAGAATGAGAACAAAGAGCTCAACAGTTAACCCTTTGGACGACAATCTGAAACTGAGACATGACTCTTCTTTGTTTATGATAATAATTGACTTCCTCTGCCACCAAAACCCGCAGCCGAAAAAACCTCTGACCACTTACTACGTACAATTTATGAAGCCAATGTAAAAACCAAAGCCCATTTCTACGGGTGGAAGTTCGCACAGGAAACGTGGCTGTTGACCGCTACATCTGACCTTCGCTATCCACCTTGACTTTGAATAACAATGGCACAACTCAGTAGTTAATGTAAAGAAAAGGAAAAAAAAAATCCATCATCCATTGCAATTTTTTTTTTTGGACTCCATGTCCACTCATGTTTTGCTGTCCAGCAACAATTCCTCCCAACACAAAGTACATGTATCCCAATCATCCCATTAACTCTAGATGGGAGAGAACATCAAGTCAATACTTCAACCAATAAAGTCAATGAAATAAATTGGTTTTCATTGAATAAATGGTCAATATTTTTTACCTGACTTTGATTCTATGGTTTACCTGATGCTGGTTGTTGTCTTGATGTTCTCTACCATACAGGATTAGGAACAGAGAATGACTTAGAAAATCTTTATAGCAGGAGTATCTTTGGCAGCCAATCTCCAGCCTTCAAGACTGTACATCAAAGCGTGGATGTAGGGGATTCAAAGTCGAAGGCCAGGTGGGGGCCGTGATGGTGGTGCACAGGGAGGCCCGGGTGGTACACGAGAGGGCGGTGGCCCTGTTGGAGGTGATCTAGCAGGAGGACTACTGCAGGTTGGAGAAGAAGGAGGCGGGGGCATGCGAGGCGCAGGGTGGTAGTCTGGTGTTGGAGGTGCAGGCACTGGTGTTCGCGATGGAGACTTGTGTGCTGCTGCGGACTCCGTCTTTACTCTCTGGAAGTTGATGCAACGACCCTGTGGAAAAGCAACAAAACACACAAAATTGACATTAAATTCCCCAATTCACAGCCAGAACATCCTCAGATTTACACCCACAGACGTGACAGTGCATAACCGAGGTGAAACTGAACCGACCAGGGTGTAGTGAATCCACTTATGCTGTCACAGTTTAAAGCAATAAGTTTGTAACAATAATTATAACCATAATAGGCCAGTAATGCACCATATTCCATTCCTGCCTCAGTCTTATTCCACTGCTTTATCTGCCTTAACACATCTACAGAGAATTGAAGCCTAAAGGACATCAGAATTCCTAAAAATCCCTGTTAGCGGAGAAATTCCTTTCTTCAAGACCATGTCTGGTTGGCAGCCGCAGTGAGATGAGGTAACGCTAATGTACTAGTAATACCAGGGATTGAAGCCACAGCTTTAGTTTTAAAGAGTGGAAAAAGGAAATGACGTCAGCCACATTGCAGTACAGGATATAAGTTATTCGATACCTAACCAATAAAATCTTCTACTTTTATTTCATACCCACGTGTAAAGTTTTTTTTTTTTCTTAAAAACAGCATATATTCTTGAATTTAACTGTTTAGGGACATTTATAATAACACACACGAAGCGCCAGGAATGGCTCATTGTGATGCAAAATACATAAAAAGTGAAGCATTTGCGACAGAACACAATGAAAATAACAACTATCTTAACTTTTGGATCCTTTCCTAAACTTTTGGCCTCTTTACAAACCAAACATTCTAATTATCTTTTCGTTTCCAGAGAAACCTCCACCACAGTCTTCTCCGTAACACTCATGTTGAACTTTAACGTGTCAGATGCAAATTATAGAAACCAGAGAAGTTGTACCACTGAGATCTGAGGCCTCGGTGGCTCAGGAAACAGGGCCGTATGGAGAAAATATAACGTCTCCGCCTGTGTATTCTCATACTGTGAAAACATTAGGCGCCCAGTCAAAAATATCGGTCACAGAGGACAAATTCCGTCCATCCTGACTGTGAAATAAGGTTCTGAGAGAAGGCAAGAAAGTGGCACAGCTGGGGGATTAAAAAAAAAACCAAAACTAATAATAAAAAGGATAATTTAACAAAACAACTTTCTAAGGTACTAGTGGTCCCCAACCAATGGGCCGGGGACCGATACCTGTCCGCAGGTGAATTGGTGCCGGGCCACATAGAAATAATATTTCCTTTTGGCCCCATCTGTCTATTACTTCCACTTGATCTATACTCATATCAACAAAAGTTGATACTGAACTATAGAATGGCTAGGAATAAACTCAAAATGATGTATCAATGAGTCATTGATACAAAATTCTAACTTTTTATACCGGTCTGGTACCAGAAAGTTAAAGGCTTGGTGCAGTTGAGAAATCATTGGGTATTCGGGTAGGAAGATTTTATTGGTAGGAGGATTTTTCAGAACACCAGAAA
Organism: Paraplagusia blochii; assembly: GCA_016785265.1. Taxonomy (NCBI): domain Eukaryota; kingdom Metazoa; phylum Chordata; class Actinopteri; order Pleuronectiformes; family Cynoglossidae; genus Paraplagusia; species Paraplagusia blochii. The sequence continues at coordinate 88,065 of JAFBJS010002135.1, read as the reverse complement.
TTTAATTTTATTAAGGGGGTTAACAACGGGTCTGTGAAAAAAGTACCAGACAGACGGGACATTAACATGTCCGTGACGCCAAAAAGGTTAGGGAACACTGGTCTAAACCAACAACATTTTTTATTAATTTAGCATAATATAAATGCACAAGTTGGAGATTGGATGATTTTTTTGCTGTTGTGTGTTGTTCCATTTGCTTTAAGCTGTTTCTGTTTGTTTGGTCAAATGGTCAGTTAAAGTGTCAACACTTGAGCTTGGACCACTGCCCTCTGGACTGCCCAAATGTTCTGTATCCTCACTGCTAACTGATGAGAGGAGGCGACAGACGTCATTAGAGAGGAAGAAAACACAGTTATGTCACAAAGATTTTTCTGAAGGCTTCAGGCATCTTCAGTCTGACTGGCAAAATTGGTTTGTAAACAGATGTAATCATCGGCAATTCTTTTAACTTTATTAGTTAAAGACCAAAGTATATTAAACTCTGATTTTTATACCCATCAGTTATGCCAGGAAAATCAGCTCCTACTGTGAAATTCCTGTTACAACAGATCATTGGAAAAATGCTGGTAATGGGGCAAAGTATTTTATAAGTTTTGACTTTTTGAGGTGGATCAGCAGGACACAGAGTGTTGCTATATTAGGTTACAGCTTTCTTTTAGTATATGTTAAATAACAAAAACCTCCAAAACGCTGCTCACGGTTGATAACTTTTCTGTCTTTGACTTACACTAAAATCCTGTCGGTTTCCAGCTAACCTTAGAATTTTGCAAGATTTAAAACTAATCTCCTTTGAGGGGTTTAACAGATGACGAACTCTGCGAACTTTCAAACACTTATCTCAGCTTTCTAGATATAAAGGTTATGAGCTTTGAAACTAAACCACATGTGTAATCCAAGAGGAAAAAGCTGAGAGGGTTTTTTTTTTTTACTATCTTACGCCTCTTGTGACTGTCAATGCAGAGACATGTCTGAGCTCTGTGCTGAATCTTTTTCACTGTTTATGGCTTTTCAGTGCCTAATTTGGAGCATGTGTGGGAATAAAAATGGCTTGACTGGAGGAACAGGAGCCAGTGGAGATGTTCCCCGGACAGGGGCTGTGCAGGTGACTAGAACATAAGAACCGAGGTGAGAAGAATTTACATCTTTATGCATATCCCATACTGTTTCAGTCCACGTCAGGTCGCTGTGGGTCCAGTTTGGTTAAGTGGGCATTATGGCCAAGAGTTGACAGCTTTTTCCACCTTTGACTTGTCAGACAATCCAAATAGTTATATAACTATTAGTTGCTACTCACATGATCACCAGGCTGTGGTCTCATCAGAGAAACCTGGTCGTAGCCACGACGAAACAGAGCCCAGATGGCATCCAGTTTACCCTGCGCAAGAAAAAACACATTTCTAACATCTTAAAATCTTCAATGTTGGGCTAAGATATCAAAGTCAATGGTCAAAAATAAAATGGCCAAATGACATTTTGTCAAATGGAGGTGGGTGTGGTCAGCCTTCAACCTGAGCAGTAAGTGCAGGTGGGGTTGTGGATCGTGATAGCAGTTTGAGTTAAGCTAACAGACACAGCTGGAGATAATTGATCTTTTCACTGAAATGTAAAATCATGCAGGACTTCAGGTCAGCTGGGGGTGAATTTCCAAAGCAAAGAAGTCCAAACAAAATCTATTTTTTAGGTGAAGTAGTTTAGACAGGAAGAAAAACAGAACCAACGGTGATGGTGGTCTGGCTGCTGAGGGGCCAGAGGAGCTGAAAAAAAGGCTACAAAGTGACTGTGAAATATATATTTTTGCTTTAAAAGTTGGTTATGAAAAAAATATGTCAAAACCCAATTGACATCTATAATGTAACCATACTCAGCTTAAAGAATATGTAATGCAAAATGTATTTTTTTAAAAGCACTTCACGTTGTCTCACCGAGTTTCTGCACCGTGTTAAAAATCCTCAAATCTTACTTTTGAGGTATCAGTGTGTACAGAATACAGTACTGCTACTGTGTACAAGGCTGACACAGAGGCACAGAGCTTGGCCTCGAGTCTGATTGGAGCACAAACAGCACTGAAGCCAAGTCTAATAATGTCAGACACTGTGTCTGCAGTGTGTGTGTAATGATACCACTAGTGCATGTGTGCATTTGTTGCTGCTGCTGTTCTCTGTACTCGTTACATTGACGTTGTCAGACCACTCTTTACTCCTCCCTGTTGTCCAGTTAAATCTGTGCACTGAGGAAACTTCTCTCCGCCTCGGTTACATGAAACTGAGTGGGCGCGGAGTCAAAAAATGGTCAGACTGTAAATAAAGATGTTAGAGTTCCTGGAAAGTTGGGAGTATGGCAAAGGGAAAGGAAAAGGGAAGGTAAAGAAGTTTGCATGTACTTTTGAAGCGTCTCAGTTCCTTCTCACAGCCAATCAATGTTCTGGTAGTGTTGTTAATCTAACCATACACTACTATATTGTCTGCTGTCCCTTAGAGAGACTGAGCTTTTGTTTACCCTGATGGGTGTGTACCACTTCCGGCTCTGAGGAGGCTTCTTGTTCTGAGGTTTCTTGGGTTTGGGCTCAAAGGGTTCGTACTCCTGCTCCGGCATTTTCACCACAGCATTTTTAGGTTTCTCTAGCTTTGCTCCTTCCTCGGTGGAACCCTTTCCTCCCCAGCGCACCTAATTAAAGGAAAAACATAAAACATGCATGGTGAAACCAGTGCCCATTGTTGGCCTCTCTAATAGGCTGCTAATATTAAACATCAATTCAAACACCCATCCCAGTGCTCAACCAGGAGAGACTATGCTCTTTACCTCCATTCTCTTGATGCCCCCAATTCCTCTGCCGCCGTAATACGAAGCATCCACGGTGGGCCACTTCTTCTTGGGCAGCCCATCTTCATCGTCTGACTCCTGTAACACCAAACCTCAGCATGAAAACAAACCTTCTTGTCCTGTTTGGCGTTAATTTTGCACTAAAGCAGTTTAAATGGTTATTAGCTCAGTGTGTGTTGACTTACAGGCTCAGGAGGAGGTGGAGGAGGTGGCTCTTTAATTACCTGCAATGCAATAGGATAAAAAGTTCATTTTTGACTTTACTTGTCTTCTAAAATTCTATTCCACCCCCCTGCCCAACTCAAAAATCTGTCAGATTGTATTACCACTGTGCAGCACAAAGGCCAGAACCACCACATGAAGAGCATAGCCAGTAGGAGAAAGAGAACCAGCAGTGTGATGAGGAGGATGGTTCCATCAAACTGTTGAGAAGAAGAAACACGTTCGTTAAAATCACGATGCTCCAATCGACGCACCTTTGTTGACTCTCTGTATGCGTCCTGCGTATGAGTCCTGCAACTGGTGTATAACAAAGTGAAATAATAATAGTTTATGGACATTTTCTGAACGCATCATGCAAAATAATAAGAGAGAACAATAAATAACAAATAATAAGAGAATAATTAGAAGTTAGGCTTTTTATTTATCATTATACCATGTTATTGAATTCAGTAAGTGAAATCAATGCATCAGTGATTTATTATTGCCATACTAGGGGCAGTGTGTAACATCTTTTCTTTAACAAAAGTGTAGGTCTGCTGGCTTTGTGACAGGAAAAACCCCTGTACTTTTTTTTTTTAGATTCTCTAACTTCTTCTCCAAACCTTCTTGTCTGTGTTGTCCCTCTTATCACCTCATTCCTGATCCTGTCCATCCTTGTCTCTCCTAAAGAGAACCTCAGCATCTTTAACATCTCCACCTCCAGCTCTGTCTCCTGTCTTCTGTCTATTCCTAGTGTCTCTAATCCATCCATCATGGCTGGTCTCTCCACTGTC
>JAFBJS010002135.1:44407-84225 GCA_016785265.1 Paraplagusia blochii | reverse complement strand
CTATCTCAGATCACTCCTGACTCTTTTCTCCAGTTGTTCCATCCTGACTCCACTCTATTCTTCTCCTCTCTTCCACAGTCTCCACTGCTCTGAACAGTTGATCCTCAGAATCTCAACTCCTGCACCTTCACCACCTCTGCTCCTTGTAACTTCATCATTCCACTGTTCTCGATGGTAAAAAAATTATATTATATTATAATTATATTACGTTATAAATTTATTGTCCTTGTAGGACCAAAAAGAAATACTGAACATTTTTACTTAAAACTGATGGTGTCTGTTGTTTCAGTTTAACAAAGCTACTTCTCTAAAACTACAGCAGCAGTCAATGTTACTAACAGCAACAGTGACAGACATTGGTTCTTCTGCTCTATGACACTGGTCCATATCTTTTTCCCAATCCCTGAATGAATCCATCAGTAAAAACTGACGACTCCAACGTGGTTCTTATTACAGACCACAGATGACATTCACATATGTTAAAACTCTCTCTCTCTCTCTGTCATGCCTAAGACATGGTGGATTTATGTGGCCCCAACAGTGGGCTCCATCACAGGAGGCCCCCTCCCTCCACTGGAGCCCTCTCTTTCTTAGAATCAGCGTATTTTAGCTGGAAATATCTGGGAGGTCATGGCTAGCAGATCATTACAGCAACAGCATGACGTGTGTGTGTCTGTTTATATATGTGTGCATCTGTGTGTGTTGTCTCTGGTGCTTACATGCACAAAATTAGTGGGCGACTACAAAGGCTGCGCCCCCTCGACGCAGAACTTTGACTTCAGTTTTTATTGGACTCTTCAGCCTTGATTTACAGATTATAGTCGGTCTGTGTTGTTTATAGCAGCAGCCGACCCCGGTATTTTGCAGTTCACGACTTGTCGTGCCATTTTAATCACGCTGCGACTCCCAGCCTATATGGTTGTAGTTTAGTGGGCGAGAAGCAGGCAAATTGCAATAGCATGTCTGTACATCACTGACCACAACACAGAGAAGGAGGATTGTTCTCATGTTTGTGATGTCAAATGGACCGAGGTGGAAAACGACTTCAAAGAGAGGTTTTTGTTCCTCTTTTTTTTGGCTGCATTTAAGTCCATACCCACTGAGGGTCTCCTCACATATATATATATCCCCTCTACATACATCTTTTATTTAAATGGCTCTAAATTGTATTAAATTACGTTGTTTCATTTGTTTCATCTTTGGGGCAAAAACCCCTCCACCCTGTGTCTCCGGGCTGAGGCAGCTGCACCTGAGACTCCAACTGTGAGTTGGACGCATGTGCATAAATTCCAGGATGCCTTGTTACAATCCCATATGTAGACTTTTAAAGATTTACACCGAATGGTGTCATGGTCATGAACTTGTTTCTCTAATCTCTGGGGTTCAGATGTGTTTTTTTTAAAGGGTGGGTTGTTGCTACGCCCCAAAAGTAGGGATGAAAGAGATAAGGAGGCCAAACTAACGTACTTTTAGAACAGCAGGGTTGGAGATGGAGCTCAGAGATTAAATGTAAATCACATGCAGTGGTAGGAGGGCCTTCACAGACTCAAAAGTCTCAAAATGAAGTTTAAATACTGTTAAAATAGCCTAAATGTTTCAAAACTTGCAAAGTGCTCTGCGCACTTCCTGTTTGGGAACACGTTGACCGTTGGTTTTACTTAATCAAAGTGATTGAAACTACATTGTATGAATTTGTAGGGCGAAGTGTGTATCACTTACACACTCTGTGGTGGTGATGTGCACGTTGCTGCTGATGAAGGACAGACCATCGTTCATGCTCACCTGGAGATAAATCACTCTGAGGCGGAAGAGAAGCCACAGATGTGGAGAAAAGAAGTCAATGTTGGGCAGATTCAGGAAGCAGTCAAATAATGCAAAATTTTATAGTACAGCAACAAAAATTAATATTTGTTTTTGTGGACTTGTATGTCCTGTCCAAAGTTTGAATGTGAATTCAGTACAGTATTTTATTGGTAATGAACTAGTTGTATGTAATTTCTCTTTTTAGTATTATGTTTTTAGTCTCTTAATCTTTGTCGAAAGTAGAAGTTGTAAGTTGCCTTAGAACTTTCTGACCTCCCCTGGTATTTCAGAGGAACATCCAAAAGAGGGAAACAAAAGCAAACAGTGATTGTAAACCTACAACCTAGAAGGCGAAAAACTGCATTCAGGGCCACTCAAGGACAACTCATTAATTTAACTGAGATGGAAAAGTTGAAAAAAAAGCCATCTCTGCAACCTGACAGGTCAGATTAGGTTTTTGAGTCCATAGTACCATTCCCTCCTTGCACTGGAAAACAACCCAGAGAATTTAGTGCGACGTCCTGTTGTTGTTGAGCCCCTAAAAACCATGTGTATGGAGGGATGAAAGGCATGCTTTTGGTTCTGCCCCTCCCCCACTCCTGTCCTAGTTTTTTTTTTCTTTCGACAACACCAGGTGAATGAGGTCTGGCAGATGGAAAGCAGACCATCTGACCGATAAACCTTCCTGCACCCTGACTCACAGAGACGTCTGGCTCCAAAAAAAAAGAGAAAAAAGAGAAGAAAATAGACACAATGAAAGGGTGAGAGAGAGAGAGTGAAGTGAACAAGAGATGACATTTGTATACTTAAAAATAAAGGATTGTCTTAGAGATAAAGAAGAGGTTTGATTAGATCCAGAAGGTTTGGGTTAAGGCTAGAAATGTAGAAAGATTCAATTTGTGCTGATATGACCTAAAGGATGTTTTAGAGGAATGTTTTCAGGGGACAAACAGCAGGACCTGGGCAACAGAAATGGAAGAGCAATTAATTTAGAGCTTCCAGAAGCTGAGAAATGTAAATGTGTGGAGTTAACTTTTGTTGTTATCTTGTGTTTTTGTCCTCAGTGTTCCATCGGTCTTATAGAAAAGTTTCCTAAGCTGGTGAAGTGGACTCCCTTTTAGAACTGGGTTTAAACTGTGTTTCGTCCTGACAGTGTCATCTTTTCACTCAGTTGTAAATCATTGTGCTGATTTTGCTCCTTCCAAACATGCAATAAAAACTATTTTCTGGGCAAATTATTCCAGTGTGGGTGTAGCTGGCAGAGGCAAATTACGGTGATTAATTGGAACTGATGATTAAAGGAAAAGGGAACGAGACAGAGGGCGAGGGTGTAAATGGGAAAACATGACGGAGAGAAAGAATGTGAGGATGTGGAGGAAAATAAGTGGCAAGGAAAATTTTCTGCTTCAGAGAACAAAGTCAGAAAGCTCTTCAAAAGAGAAACCAAATATACCAGCCTATGGCATGGACACACAAATGCGCCCACAGCTGGTCAAATCTTAGGTGGTCTTCCAACATATAAACCTCCACCAAAGACAACATAGCTGTTTGCAAGCTTTTTCTCTCTTATAAATATTCTTAGAATATGAACATTTTCATAGGCATTGTTGCATTTTGTGGGACAAACATTGACATTAACATGGTTAAGGGACACTACCAATAGGCAGACGGCAGAGCTGGAGGAGTTAAAGATGCTGAAGTTCTCTTCAGGAGAGACAAGGATGGACAGGATCAGGAATGAGGTGATTAGAGACAACACAGACAGGAGGGTTTGGAGAAAAAGATAGAGAAGAGAGATTAAGATGGTTTGGACATGTTCAGAGGAGGGACAGTGGAGACATTGGTAGAAGAATGATCCTAGAGATGGAGCTACCAGGTAGGAGACAAAGAATGGAGGACATTGAGGTAGTTGGCCAATGCCAAAAGGAGAAGAAGACTTGGTTCTGTAGACACTCTCAGAACCCATCACTATGTAGATAATATACTGCAGTAATATTAACTGGGCCACATTCTGCATTTCAACCCAGTTGCCTAATTAATGCCAATAGTAACTAGTCATCTGCTTTTTAAACTATTTAGATGGATTCATTCATCCATCCATTCATTCCTTCGTCTTCATCCGCTTATCTGCTGCCAGGTCAGCAGTGCAGTCTCTGTCATTGCTACAGTTCTATTGTCTGTCCATCTATTATCAAACATTGTCTCTCAAAGTGATGTATCGTTTCTGTGGAATTGGTAAAACACAGGAATTTGGACTATAATTACAGGTGTCCTTAAGAGGTAGTGAGACTTCAGTATTCCACTTCTGTCTTCTGAACCATACATCTACACTGTGGCTTTGCTGCTCTTCTCTTCCCATAATGGCTTAAGGTCAGTGAGGTTTTTGGATTTGTTGATGTTGGATTGTGGCGCAGCACATTGAACAGCAGTGCAGTAAAGTACAGTTGCACAGTAGGGAGAGGTCACATATAAACCAAAATTGTGTTCCTTCTTGCATTGTTTTTCGGGGAAAATGTTTTTTTTTCATGATGGCTGATTGAAACATACATACTGTAGCTGTAATCCTAAAAGGGCTGTTCTACACTGCCTGGCCAAAAAAAAAGTCACCACCTGGATTTAACCAAGCAAATAGGTACGAGCCTCCCATTGGAGGTCAGGTCTAGGTTCAGCAACAGTATGTGCTCAAAGAATGAGGTCAGCTGACTACCTGAATATACTGAATGACCAGGATATTCCATCAATGGATTTTTTTATTCCCTGGCACGGGCATATTCCAAGATGACAATGCCAGGATTCATCGGGCTCAAATTGTGAAAGACTGGTTCAGGGAGCATGAGATGAGATGGATTGTCCACCACAGAGTCCAGACCTTAACCCCATTAAGAATCTTTGGGATGTCCCGAGTCTACTGGAGTCTCTACCATCATCAATGCAAGATCTTGGTGAAAAATTAATGCAACACTGGGTGGAAATAAATCTTGTGACTTTGCAGAAGCTTATCGAAACAAAGCCACAGAGAATGCGTGCTGTAATCAAAGCTTAAGGCGGTCCAAAGAAATAATGTGTATGGTGTGTATGTGTATGACCCTTTGTTTGGTGGCGACTTTTTTTTTTGGCCAGGCATTGTATGTTGCTCAGTATTTGCGATATTATTTTGAGCACATTTTGAGATAGGACGGTGGTTAAAAAAAACAGTACCTGGTAGTTTTCTGGACTCTTTCAAGCACTTCCAGTATCTAACAATAAATGTATTTACATGTAGGTTAATTGAATACAAAAGGTAGCATTATCAAACCCTTTTGGGGAATTAGAATGTTTGATGGGCAATTCAGGCAGAAGAGAAGAAAAACTGTCTCAAGTGGCAACAGTACTTTTTAGGTCCGGAAATCTTCTCTTTCTGACATTGTCATTAAAGTATATATACCTACAATATAAAGTTATACACATACAGTCAAGTAAAACAGTCAGTTTACAGATCATCTCTAGTGTATATTAAATGTGTACACTGAAGGTTTTTGTGCTTTCTTTTCTCTGCAGTAAATCATCTGCAGTTGTTTTTGCTGTTCTGATCTAATTCAGAACCAGAAGCAGAGCCAACGCACGGATCCCTCTTTCATCATGACATGTGCTGGCTCAACTACACACAACACTATATTTTGCTAAGCCATACTTGGCTCAAGGAAAAAAAGAATGTGGCCATGGATCATAAAGAGCTAATGTATGTCAGGCCTGTACGTATTGACATGGGATTGCATGTGTCGCTTTGGTTCTTTTAGTTGCGGTTTGAGTCCGACAACGTGATCTGGCTGCATGTTGAGAACAGTCGATGTGGACAAATGTTTGGACGGTCGCTCTAAGGAAAACTATCTCTTTTTTCTGGTTTTGCTAACTCAAGCTATTAAGACTACTAACCTTAACCCTATTGCTGTCTTTTATCAGCTTTTTTTGCTTTCTTAAGTTTGTTGTGTCTTTGAATATAGATTCTTACTTAGTCATAGGAACTTACTTTCCAATTTCATCGATGACAGGAGCCGGACACAAGAGAACTCTGTCTTCTACTCCTGCTGGTTTTTCATCTTGGAAAACAAAGACAACACTGTGATGATTAATCTCAAACAGACTCAGGATTATACAAAGACAAGCACTGGGTACTGGAAGAATTCACTTTTTCTCTATTTTCTAAAATGAATATACTCTTACTAATATTATTACTATTAAAAAAAATAATAATTCGTTCATTCATATACTTATTTGTTACCAGATCACAGGAGCAGCCTGTGTCACAAATCACACTGCTGTAGGTCTTTCTGTGGGTGGTGAGCCCACTGAAAGTTATGTGGGTCAGGACCTCAGTGTCAACATGGTAGCTGGTGGATTCGAATCTAAAGCTTTGCGTACCCAGGTCAGCTTCCTTAACCACTTCATTGCCGCCCTACTACTTAATATAAAGATGAGCGTGTGGATGAACTCACTGATGGTGATGGTGTCGTTGATCTTGAAGCTGCACAGAACCTGCTTGATGTTCCTGGCGTGGAGAAAACCGTTGCCTCTCACCACAACTTGAAACGACTCTGGGTACACAGAATATAACATTTGATATCACTGTCCTTGTGGGGACATGTTGCTGATCTCCACTGTCTGAGATGCTGGTTTGAAATTCAGGAGATTGTTTGAAGAGAGGATTATAATTAGGGTTGTAGATCATGGGGGCTCACCTCCTGCACAGACACTTGAGGGTTCAGCTGCCAGAATTTCAATGCAGGATTTCTTGATAATCTGAGGAAAAATGGTAAATCTGTCTCATTGTGAACTATCTGATGCATTTAAGGTAAAAATAAAAGTTTCATATGCAAGAATGAGTGCATTGAAATGAAATCAACACCATAGATTGGTCGCAAGATGAGAAAACAATTAAAGATTGAAAAGTGTTAATTATTTACTGAATCGATGACTCCTCTGAGGGCGTGGAAACCTCCCAGGACAGGAAACACATGCTCGATGGTGTCAGCAATGGTGGCCAACTTAAAGGAACAAAAAGGGTGTAAGGAAGCATCATGGGAAGAATAAAAATATTATGTTGTTGCTTTTAAAGATAACCACCTCCCAATGATCTACAGTCAGTTACTGAGCTGGTTTAGTTCTGAGTGAAGTCCAAGGTTGAGGTCAGTTTTATTTCATGTAAATTCTTTGAGGGCTCCAGTTTGTTACCATTCCTGCAGTCTAGTTGTGAGTGTTAATATTTGAGTCACCATATCAATAAAAAAAAGTTGAAGTTGAAATCTGTTGGTGTCTGATCTAGCAGTGGAGAACACTGCAGGAAAAGAAAATGTAACATCATTTTCTCACCTGTGTTTCATTAAAGTCTTTGACACCAACACAGTAGACGATGGCTCCCAGAGACCTGGCTCTTTCTGCCTGTTGTGGGAATAAGTAGATATTGGCAACATTATATATATTTTTCTTGCTTTCTGAGAAAAGAATGGGGAGAGATGGAAAAAAAAATAGAACCTCCTCCTGTGCAGATGTGAGCTGGTGCTCCTGAAGTTCCCCGTCTGTCAGCGCAATTATCACACTGGCTGTACCTAGAAAATAATAATTTAAATTTATCAGGAAATATATATATATTATGGCCCCTATCAAAATAATTGCAAGAATGCAAATGTGACGCTTACCAAAGTTTTCCTTGTGTATCTGCTGGTTGGCCTAAAAATTTTGAAGGCAAGTTTATATTAATTGAATACTTCATATTTAACATGTCCCATAGAATCTTCAAATACTCAAGTATGACAAATTAGAAAAAAATGGGTTTTACAATTTAGAATGAAATAAAATCAGTTGGAAGTCAATGTTGCACTGTACCAGCTGTAGTCCGAGGTGCATGAACGTGTCTCCTCCTGGAATCTCTTTTTGAAGCGCATTTAACCCTTTTCTGATTTCTTTCCTGCAGAAAGAGAGAGACGGAGAATGTTTTAGTTTTTACACAATTGATAAAGTCATGTTAAAACTAAAGCTATAACAGAACAAAAGTAAAATATGACGCGAGCGAGCTGAAACGACAAAAAGAAAAGAAGTGGTCAATGAAACCATGTCACTCGAGTGTAACCACCACAATAGCACTGACCTGTTTTCCGTCAGCTTCATGATGATAAAAGCTCTGGAGGAGAAGGTGATGAAGGACATCCTCAACATGGGGCTGCAATAAATGGGAGAGGAAGGTCAGATCAAACCATTCTGACAAGACGTCACAGCTGCTCATGTGTGAAATCACACTTTCACAGCAACATCTGGCAGCTGCTTTGCCTCCACCTTACCGCACATTTCTCACCATCTGACTTCAATTTCTGAGGTTAATAATCATTTCCAGGAATTCTTAGAAAACTAAACCGTTTTAGTTTATACAGAACACTTAAAATAAATAATAGTCTTAACCCCTTTAATGAGCTCTGATGTAAGAAAAACAAAAACCTGAAATGACCTGAGGCTGTGAGAATGTGGACGTCTCTCTTCATCCCCATAGACTCTGGAATTTTGTTTACAGCTGACGTATTTCCAATGGAAAGAAATTAAGTGTTGTTGTAGGATTGGAAATGATTAACTGCAGGTATGTTCTGTTTAGAAGTTTTGCGTCAAACTGAACCTTTGAGGTGGTTGGTTGGTTAGTTGGTGCGTACACACGTGTGTGTGTTGTTGATATTTGTGACTGAAATGTTGGGCAACAAGTGCTGATGTAGCAGAGATGGGACAAACAGGCTGAAGGACAGATGCTGGAATGTTCTCTAGGAGGCCACGGGATTTATTTCATCACTTTGTGTCAGTTGCCCGGAGTGATTTAGATTTTCTCACCTCTTAAATTTTTCTGCTAGGTTTTCCACAAAGTAATAGATTTCTCCCCAGTGATCTTTCACACTGCCAGACCTGAAACATGGACAAAAGATATTTACATCAGCATTTTTCAGACATTCCTCCGTGTCTCTCGTAACAGCATTGAAACATGCAGGACATTTCATTAGTGCCTCAGCTGTTATTGTCACATGTGATTCATGCTGTGTTGTGTGAGCAGTGTTGGCAGGTTTCACACAGCAGTTGTAAAACATTATTTAAAACCATATCTGTGTGTTACAAACGATTTCCGCAGCAAGATGTATTCAACATGTAGGAAAGAAATCAGTGTGGCGAGCCAAAAAAGACAGAAGGTAAAACTATTAACCTGAATTATCATGGACCTGTTAGATTGTTTGAGGAAAATTCGTATTTATCTGTATTATCTGTGACAGCTCCAAACATTATTCACTTCAAGACAAGCTGTGATTCAATGTGCTCAGATTGAGATGGTTTGGACATGTTCAGAGGAGGGACACTGCTTATATTGGTAGACGAATGCTGCTGTGTAGATGCTGCTGCTGAGAAGTGTTCATGTCTGCATGGTGTTTTGTAAACTTTGGACACAAAAATTAACTTTTACCCTAGTTATCACCCTGGGTTAAAGATTATTTGTAGTTTCCATCAAAAAACAATAAAAATGTCCTTTAAGACAGAACCTTTGTTCAAGTGCTTTGTAGCAACCCTCCACCTGAGGAACTGGATGTGACTCACAAGAGATGGGAAACAGTACCACAAAACGGAGAAAAATCCCAATAGACTTGCCTTAATTTGGCTGTGGGCCTAGTTGTGTTTGTAGCCTTTTTATTAAAGAGGAAAAGCTTTGGGTCCCAGGGGTCAACCCTCTGAGGTAATAAACAAGTCACAGAGAGAGGTGACACATAGGAAATGAGCTAAGTGGTTGTGGTTAGAGGCTGGATTCCTGTTTGAAAGAGCAGGATTGTCAGAGCAGAGTGACAGGGATGAGTGGATGTTGGTTTTGGTGCTAATGGACTATGATGTTGGACATAGGTCCACCAGTGAAGATTGATATGGGGATGTTATTCCAGGAAGGTCAGAGAAGGGCAAACATTACGGTCATGTTATCACAGTGGTGGACCGTCAGGGCCAGTAAAGCCTTCTCTGCTGGCCTAAACATACTCAGAAAAACATAACACGGTTCGAATCCCCCTACCACCAAGTCACCACTGAGGTGCCCTGAACATGGTATCGAGGTCACAATGCGTTGCGTGCTGTGGCGCTGTGCATTACAATGCCACAATGACAAAAAAAAAAGAAATTGAATTTAAATATTTTAGCTAGCTAGCGTTGTCAAACCTCAGAAACTAGTGGGGATGAAATAAATTGTTAGTAGCACAGTTAAATACTTTGAAAAAAATATTTGAAAGGCTGTGGAAATGAAGTGTTGCTTGATTATCCTATATTAAGGATGATATAATGTATATGTTTGGATCCTCAAGTCCTGGTGTCACTGATGTTGACGTCTCAGAACTATGACGCCACCTAAGGCCCACGGTTGAATTGCACAGCGCACCACTGTGTTGTCATGCATGCCTCTAGGCAACCTTTGGTTATTGACAGCTTTTTTTAAAGGTATCCCAGGGCTATAAAAAAATTGGCTAAAAGGTAGCAAAAAAGAGGACAAAGGAACTGTGCAAAATTATTCGGCCCATTATGTAGTTATAGTTTAGTTTTAAGTAGGTTTGTAAGTTTAATCTGAAAAACTAGTAAATAAATAGGATCATAAGAAAATGCCTGTCAGCTCTGCAGTAGTTATTTGTGGTCCAGTCTGGTTTGTTTTTTGAATTCTTTAAAAGTTAGAATTCAGCAGAGAATGACCTGTGAAGTTACTTTGGAAAAGAAGAACTAAATTGTGACTTAAACTGTTTCTCTTTTACCGGTGTCAGTTACCCTGTGGTGTTTTTGTGTTTTTGCTCTGCTGTTCAGGGGTGATTATCTAGTGATGCTTGAATAGGGTTTGAACACAGCCTAGGGATTTCGAGGGGACTTTCTCTGTGATGCCCAAGTCATTCAAGGGTTTCCTGTCCAGCCAAACCAAACCTAGGATCCGTGCTAAGAAAGTTTAACCTCAACCACATCTGGCATTTATCGAGTGGCATTTAGTCAAATACTTAAGGGGTCACGACAATGTTAAGATGGCAACAACAGCACTGGCGTTGGTAAGCACTAAAGCTGAAGAGTTTTGGATGAAAATTTGTTACAGGTTCTTAATCTCAGTATAATTTTAGATAAGGATAATAATAACTTTTTTTGATCCCACAGTGGAGAAGTTGTTTTTTTGGACATTGGATCTGTTCCTTGGAGGTGAGGTATGTTGTTACCACAGGGATCAAACCCTAGACCTTTAGCATGCACAGAAAATGTGATATGAACCGCTGCACTAAGGAAACCACTAAAAAGTTGCTATCAATCAAAACAAAGACTTGGTAAGATCTGGACTTGTTTTTTTACTGAATCACAATGGTTTAAAGGAATCAAATGTGTAAAAGCATCTGCCTTTGCTTTAAAACAGGTGTCAGTGGGCCACGTAGTGTATCATTTATCCCTGTTGACCTACATTTCTGTCCTTAAAGACTCCTAGACAAACGTCCAAAGAAAATAAACAGACTGATTGCTCCGAAAAAAGGGGGCAGCTGAACAGGAAGCATGTAGAAAATTAATATTCCATTAGTCCACCACAGTTGTCAAGAATCCAGAATCAGGTTAAGGCCCCGTAGATCAGCCACACTTGAATGTCTCGGCCAAAAACAATACGACTTAGACAAAAACATGTTATGTAAAAAAATCTGTGTTTTTCTGTCATCCTGTTTGGACTGAGACAAACGCAGGTCACATGAGTTTATGTTTGGTGCTGTTGTTTTCATACAAGGGATGCAGCTTCTCCTCCCACATCAAGGGTTGACATTCCCTTGGATGGGTGCAAGACCTTAGAAGACAAACAAAAAAATCCTCCCAAGATAAAAAAAAAAAAAGATTGAGGTTAATGTTGTTTTGCTACATGTCCAAAAAAATGTTCAGCGTCAACAGAAACGTTCACAATCGGACTGAAATGTCACATGACAACTAGAGAAGGGCTAGAAGGAAGGGGAGAAAAGTTCTCCCACTGCCAACAGTGTTGCTAAGGTGCAGGGATGTTTAGAAGCTGTTTATTTAACACAGGGCTGAATGAGCCAGATGCCGACATCAGTTTGGTTTTTCCCTCTGATTATCTTCATTTCTGAACCATAATGCTCCTTGTTTGTGTTGGACCACACTGGGGTTGTCTGAGGTGGGCTGCAGTTGTGGTATATCGGACCAGCTAGCACTTTTGCTCACCTGTTCAAACACCGCAGGAAAGGGAGTGGGTTGTTTAATTCTGTGATTCTTGGTGATTAAATTTTCTTGGCCCCCCTCTCTTGGGCTTTGATCTAAATTTGACAGGCCGAGCTGATGCTGATTGATGGAGGTCTGGACAAAGTGGAGTTCATTTGAGGTGAATTTTACAGCTATGGTGGATAGAATTGTACATGCATTCATATGTCTTAAAAATGACAACATTTCAGATAAAAAAGTAGCAGTTCCTTATTAGTAAATAACTAGATACTTGTTGAAGTAGTCAGACTTAAAACCTCTCACTGTCTCACTTGCTGACAGATGCACAAAATAAAGACAAAGAGCCGCAGGATAGCAATACTAAAATTGTGCTGAGCAGCCAGATGATGTGAAAAATGTCTTGGCTCTGCGGACGACTGGTCTGCCAGAGGAAACACGGCTCTGATTAGATTTAAAAACATCAACTCCCAACTCGCCAATCTTTTATTCCTTTGACCTGCTTCAGTCTATTTCTACTGGCAGAACCATCAACAACAGCCCCTCGCACCGACACCAGCAAGAAAAACCCAAACAAGGAGTCGGTGACGGATGAAGTCACTCTGGGGTTCCTTCACTTCATTTTAAACCGATTCCACCGGCATCAATCACAACGTAACAATCAATGTGCCCGTCTTGCCAGATGTGGTCTGAGTTTGCAGCTGTTTGCTGCTTAAAGTTTGATTCAATCAAAAAACAAGAAAGAAATTGTGCAAACAGACCAACAAGCACAGTAGTGCACCAAGAGTTTGCACAACAGCCGCAAAGAAAACGTACAGGATGTATTTAATGAAGTCATGTTGTGGTTTTGCAGTTGTTTACAGCATTGATCTTTGTCTTGGTGCAGTCAGTTCATTGTTTTGAAAGAGCTGCAAACTCCGTGTTTATATTCTAAGGCTGATCAGACCGTGTGAAGAGCAGGCAGGAAATGTCTCTTCGGTCCACCGGAGACAGAGATCACTAAATCAAAACATCTTGACTCATTGTTAATAATGTACCGTTCTGCTGACTGAGCAGGTTTGCTGGAGGGGAGTGGGCTGGTGGTGAGTGTGTTTTTAACAGAAAGAGAGACAGAGAGTAGGAAAAATAACAGCTGGATGAGGACGAGGAAGACAAGTCAGTGAAAAACTCTCCCTATTTTTTGATTTTGAAAGCCGTGTAAGATGTCCAAGTCTGGACTTCATTTTCCTACTTGTTGGGTTGCAGGGCTCATCCTTCTCCATGACTGCCACCCAAATCACACAGCACCATACTGTGAGCATTACTGCTGGTTTAGAGCCGACTGTAAATTATATGGGTCAGGACGGTGCTATGCTCATCTTGTAGTTGGTGGATTCAAATCTGAAGCTTTCCGGACCCAAGTACGCTTCTCCTAAGCCAACAGTGCCCTACGTCTTCTTTTCCTTTCGGCTTGTCCCTTTTTCAGGGGTTGCCACAGCGCGTCAACAATTTCCATCTCATACTGTCCTCTGTATCCTCAAGTCTAACTCCAACTACCTCCATGTCCTCCCTCACTGCATCCATCAAACTCCACTTCTGGCAGCCCCATCTCCACCTTTTTCTACCAGTGTGTCCACTGTCCCTCCTCTGAACATGTCCGAACCATCTCAATCTGTCTTCTCTAGCTTTTTCTCCAAACCTTCCTGTCTGTGTTGTCCCTCTAATCACCTCATTCCTGATCTTGTCCATCCTAATCACCCCTAAAGAGAACCAGTGCCCTACCGTGGTTATTATTCTGTGTATTTTAACCTCAAATATGCTGTACATTCTGTCTGCCTGTATACTGAAGACCCACAATACACTGGGGTCAGTGGAGACTGATTTCTGTAACTGGCTGTTGAGATTTGTCCAAAACAAATCTAGCTGCCGTTTTTAGTCTCTGGAAATTGTTGTCTAAGTGTTTTTTTTTTCTTTAATGACTCCACCATATGTCCACTCTTGACTCCCAGACAAACATGACTGTCCCAGAGGACAAAGGATGACGACATCTGGGAAAAATGGCGTGCAATCTTGATGGTTCAGCAGCCTCAGTCTCGCAGCTCAAGGTGTCAATGTAGGAAAAATCCCAGTTTTGCTGTGTGAAAGAGTGGGTCTGCCAGGCTGCAGTGACCAATCACACAGCTTCAATTCAACTGACTTGGCACAAGGATGTGTTTGTTTTAAACCACTAACCTAGACTTTCACAGAAGGCAGAGTTTAACTGGGAGGATTTTTGAGCTGATGCTGCGCAAGTATTCCAAAACCAAGAGGAAATATTTGGAAAATAAGAAGAGAAGAGCTCCATTGGAAGGATTGCTTTTTGCTTTTTCTTATTTAGACTTCGACTGAATATCTTATGGTTCGTGTGAATTTATCATACAAGGAACAAGACTTAAAAACTGAAAATAACAAAAATAACCAGCTGGAGCAGGTGTTTTTCTGTTTTACCATTTATTTTAAGAACATTTAGTTCTTCTTTTGGTTTCTATATGATAAAAAAAGCACTGGTTCAGCTGAGGAAACAATGACGCTGGAGTCATTTTCAACAGAAAGCCTGAAAAGTGTTTTAATTTGATGAGGTAACGTGTCTGTTGGAAATAAGAAAAACAACTGGAAAGAGTCGGTGGAAACAGACCACAGTTGCGCGACACCAGGAGAATTAAAAAAAAAAAAAGAGAAATGAAGAGATTTGACCTACATATGAGCTAAATCATTCCCTCCCCGTAAAGCAGAGCCAATCCAAACTGGTCCTCTGGCTGCATCCCACCTACCTTTATAAACTCTACATACAGATGTGACTGTAAGCATGGATGTTGTATTTACCTTAGTTTGTTTTTACAAGTTAACCATTCTGTTTCTAACTGAAAGACTAGTCCTCTAGTTAAGTTAATGATTTCGATTAACTGTGCAGAAAAGGCCTTTAAATAACAAAAAAAATTGCTTTTCACCTCGAGTTAACGCTGCAAGGATTAGTGATGACTGTGAACAACTTTGAGTTTTATTCAATTAAATTAGGATTTAAATCTTCTCCGAGCCAAAGAAGAACATTTTTGTCAGTCTCACAGCATCCAATGGAAATACCTGTCAGTAAAGCGTGCATACATTGCATTCTCTGTAGCTCGTGTACCAAACCTTCCAAACCAGATGTCCCATTTTTACGTTGGCAAACTCTGAATTTCTAGTCATTACAGTCTCTATAGGCTTCTGGCTGCAGCCTGCATGTCTCACACGGTCCTGTCCAACATGTGGGAGACATGGTGTGACATCATCTGACTAAGAAGGAGCTGAGAGACTTTGCAGTTATTATTTTATGAGGCCAGTTCCACAGTTGGTTTTCAGTCATTACTGTGAAACTGATGACCGGCTTTTTTGTCCCCGCTGTGACTAAAGAATCAAGGAGACTTGTTGGACAGATGGATGGATGGATGGATGGACTGATGGATAACAGGATGGATATTCAGTTGGATTGTATGGGCTGATGGATGGATGAAACAATGGTGTGGTGGATGCATAGCTGGGTATCTGTGTAGTTGGATGAATGAAACAGGATATTGGTGGTTTTCTGTGTGGATGCATGGAGAGATAATGACATTAGAAAGTCATCTTCTCCCTCTCTACATTTTCTTTAGTCTCAAAGTGCTAGAAAAATGAGGCAAAGTACAAATATAGACCGATCTTGAACTTTTTTTGATTGCTATCAACTGTTTTGCTTCTTAAACCACAATAGTTTGCGCCTCACTTTTACACTCAAGAAGTCAAACCCAATCAGAAACAGATCTTGTTTAAGGTCATCAGCTCAGACCCTAAGGGGTGAGGCTGAGAGACGTCTTCAGGAGGTGACATTGGTTTCCTAATGAGCTTCCTCTTCTCTGACCTCCTTCAGTGATGTCTGACGCTTGTTAACTACTTCAATAGTGTAGCCATGACATGCAGGGGGCCTAACATAAACAATAGCATCTGACGTTGATAGAAAAAAAAAAGAAAGAAAAAAAAAAAGCAGCATGTGTCTGTGTTTACAGTTTGGCACGAAAGAAAACATTTCACATCTGGGCTGCAGTCGTGCCATGTGTTCTTTCAGGCTCGTGACTTGAAGAAAAAATGGTCTAAACTTGTTGTGCAGCGGGATTTGAACCAACGAGGCTCCTCAGACTGGTCACGCTGCAGCTGTGAATACTGAGGCAACCATTAGTGATTTCATTTTCATAAAATCCTCATTAAACCACAGAAACCCCTTAAGGTGCTGCGCACAACATTTTTACTTGTCTAAATTAAGACCAGATTTTCCATAAATGTTCCTGCTTCCTGTCCTCCCTTGTTTCTCCTCCCCATTCCTGGCATTTGGCAGCATCAAAAGCACAGATGAAAAGGAGCAAATGCCACTTAACCATTTATTTAACAATTCTCCTGTGTCATCAGTTCGCACAGACCAAACTTTACTGTAGATAAAACTAAAAAAATGGAAAGAAAAAACAATAATTCAGGATATTCATCTAGCATCTTTATTTTCTTTCCTGACTTCCCTGAGTCCAGTCCAGAACTAAGATGTCACATAACCACAGCATTTTTCCAGTGTGGGCGAAACAGGGAGTGGAAACGAGAGAGCCAACGGTGAGTGGTCACTCCAAAAGAGCCCAAGTCTAAGTTCAACTTCCTTGGAAAGCTTCAGCGATGACAAAAGAGTTTGTGGTTTTTTTTTATGTTTCTGTAGAGTCCATGAAACTGCTGCTTCAGTTTCTGCTGAATCAGCAGACTAAGATCTGTGGGCCAGGCGTAATGATGTCATCGTTCATTGAAATCTTCCTTGATTTCCTGAACGTTTCTCCTGAGGGATTAACAATGTTCTATTTATCTAAAAGAAGCAGTTCCACAGATAGTGTTTCATTTTAGTCTGTGGGAAATTTGCAAACGTCAATTTATAAAATAACCCCTGGACAAATTCTCCCGGTTATGAGTCTTGTTATGAACCTTTCTTTGAAGTACAAGCTACTAATTGCTCTTTTGCATTTGTTAACTCTGAGTTTACTTTTGACCGATTTGACTTGTTTGTGCTGTTTTGTATAAGCTCTTGCAGCCTCAATCCTCCATTTTTTATTCAATAATAATCTACTGCTTAATAATCTGACCACCAATGGTAAGTTTCAGGTTTTAAGACTAGGTTTTCTGGCTTCAAATAGAAGATTTTACATGACTAGTAGCTTTGAACTATTTCTGTAACACAGTTTCTAATTTCCTTTTAAACATTTCTTGCAGCAAATGATTTAATCATCTTTAATCAAAAGGTTAATGTTCATTTTAAGCCACATTGTCAGATAACCCCTAACTGTTTTTGTAATTATTTGTGGATTTATAAACGGCCTTTAAGTTAAAAGGTCAAAACAGACATAAACACAGTAAAAATACTTTGGTGTAACATATTTTATTATATGCAGTATTGTCTGAATTGGATTCACTTACTTGTCCAACACAAAGTAGAGGTCAAAGGCGCCCTGACAGGAACTTTCCTCCTCTTCTTCCTCCTGCGGCTCCGGCTGAGCTCTTGTAGACGGAGAACAGAGCAAAAATAATCCCAACAGAAGCAGAAAAAGACGCATCTTTAGCAAAAAGAATCTTTTCAGAACCAGTCCTAAAAGAAACGCAGGCCTTTTTATTCCTTTGATGATGGAAAAAATGGGGAAAAGGTGGAGGGCTGCAGTGCCTCCTTACATCCCACAGTTAAAATACATAGAAATAGGCAACAGAGGCAAAATAGCGGATGTGGATGACGCTGGAAAGTCTCTTCTGTTCTGTGTTCAGTTTACAAACAGTGACATTCACATCTCTGTCAATGCAGAAGATTGAAAATAAAATAAAAATCAAAATGGATTACAATTCACACGCGGCTGCAGACTCTCCAAAAACAAATCCAGATGCGCCTCAAACTGAGATAAAATGTCTGAAGGCGTGTTAGAGCGTTATTCTAGAAGAAGAAAAATAATCTGAAAGTTTCCCTGTCAGTGTCAGCAGTGTTTTTAGTCAGAACAGACCAAATGAGAATAGAGTTGAGCACAGCACACAGTCGGAGCAGAAGTATCTGAGAGCCCAGCACGTTGACTTGGATGAAATGGTACAGGTTTCAGATTACACCATGAGGAGGAGGCAGAACACACCACTGAAGTTGGTTTTAAGTTGGGTGGCGCGGCATAATCGAGCGCCTGTTGTTGTGCAGCCTGACACAGAAGATGTTCCATGTTCAGAATTGGAGATATATAGTTGTATAATATGTGATTGTTGCCTGATATCAAGTGAAAATGTTGGATTTTAAGAAAGTTTGATAGAAGAGAGTCAGTTAAGGTGGAGGGGCAGGTTTACAGGACAGTTGTGAGACCAGCCATGATGGATGGACTAGAGACACTAGGAATAGACAGAAGACAGGAGACATGGACAGGATCAGGAATGAGGTGATTAGAGGGACAACACAGACAAGAAGGTTTGGAGAAAAAGCTAGAGAAGACAGATTGAGATGGTTTGGACATGTTCAGAGGAGGAACAGTGGATACATTGGTAGGAGACAAAGAGGAGATTGATGGATGCAGTGAGGGAGGACATGGATGTAGTACTTAGAGTACAAGATACAGAGGACAGGGGCAGGTAGAAATTGTTGACTCGCTGTGTCAACCCCTGAGAAAGGGACAAGCCGAAAGGAGATAGAATTTAAAGAACATGAAAATTACTGTCTTGGATTAATGCTCTATATAGTATATTTTATAAAAATGTTAGATGATACAAGCACATATAATGTTTTATCCAAGTAAAAGTTTGCGCCACGTGAGTCCTTACTGGATACAACCACTCTGACACGGATGGCAATTTATCTGGTTTTATTGATCAGTTCTTCAGCCTGGGTGGTCTGGAGGCACAGCCTTCCTATGCTGCATCTTCCACTCTGTCACAGGGTTTCAGTCAGGTCTCAGTTCTGGTCTCCTGTCCTGCTCTCCTCTTCCTTCTTCTCAGTCCACACTCTTCCACCCCTTGGTCTCTGGCTCCTTGTATTGCTAGGAGAGGCTTGATTCAGTGAATAGTGGTCACCTGCATCTAATGCTACACCCACATTATCCCTCCTGTTGTTTCGCAATGACTGACATCGCATTTCCACAGAGTTATATTTACTATGTGGTACATGCATTATTGCATATGGTTTCTATATAAATGTATCCTTGCTCTTCAGACAGAATCTCTTTATTATTATATTTTTGATAATATAAACCACCGCTTTTGATTTAATGTTATAATCTTATATGCTCCAGTCAAAAACTGACTTGTCTCAAGTTCCAGTTTTTATTTTTACATCGCCCTCGTGTGGCCTTTTGTTGCTACTCGCGTTAGAGTCTAAAGAAGGGGGTTATTTTCTGCATCTGGTCATTTTAACCCTGACAAAAAGTCAATTAGTCACATTGACGTTTGTTTTTATTTACTCTGCTGCAGCCACTATTTAGCCACAGCACCGGGGCATAATTAAAGTCTTAACCCTCTGTAATCACGCACTTTGATAATGAAAGAGTGGCACTGACACAGTTGATGTCGACTCCTGTAAACACCATCAACATGGAACACAGTGAAGACAGGCTTTAAGTTTAGTAGTTTTGCTCATTACAACCGTTGTTTCCTATAATCAGGCAAATTTTCTTGAAAAACATTATAAATTTCATGGAAACCTCTGCATAGGAAGTTGTTGTTATTTGAAACCTTCACCAATACAGTATTGACTTCGACACCATTTGCACTAAACAACTGTTTTTATCCTGTTTAAAGGGATGAGAAACTTATAACAGATTGAGACTTTAATCCTAATGTCGTCCATGTGTTGTTTGGGAAACTTCTGGAAACTATCAGGAAGAATCACAAGACCAAATATTTCAACCTCTCTTTACAGATGTTGGCTTTAAGTTACTGTTTATTTTTGTGTCAAGTAAAAGAAAACATCTGTCAGAAGTTGAGATAAATTCATGAGAAGTTATTTGTCAGTACGTGGAAGAACACGATCGTCACACACATTTGTTTTTGTATTTTTCTCTTTTTTAATTGTCTCTCAGCACAGGATCTGATACAAAGCCCATTCTCCCCACATTTATTGCACAATATAAACAGTTTTCTCATTATATACTGGCTTATACTGTCATAGTGAATGTGATATTCCAGCAAAGCCAGTGTGAATGAACATGACTTTCACAGCTTTTGTACGTTTTTTACCAACATTTTTTATCTTTTTCATTAAAGTTCTTAAAAATGATATTTTCTTCTCAAAGATGTAACTTCACTCTTCCTTCCAGTATGAAAGCGTTTCATAGCCGTAGCAATAACAACATATTCTTTGTTTTACTAAATTCCTTTCTATTCCCAACTGGCTTAAAGGCTCTTGTGTTAAGGTAGAAGAATAGCAGATTAAACTTTGGACCATGAACTCACTATATTCCTTACTTCCTAAAAGTCCAGTCCAGAGACTAAATCTTGACTAAAACAGTTGCCACTGAAAAGGTACTATTTTCTTGCCAAGTGCTTGTTGAGGATTCCCTTGGCTGTTTCCAGGGCGGCTTCAGCGGCCACGGGTATGTGGGGTGCAATTCCTACTCCCTCCCATGCTGCTCCAGTGTTGGTCACAGAGTGGATGGTGGGAATGCTGAGGAAGGTGTCTGTCTCGCCGACACGGAAGGTCTTAGGTGGGTGGGAGGTCCCACCAGTCTTCTCTCCGATGATCATAGCTCGGCCGATCTTCTTCATGATATATACAAACTCTTCAGCGGCGCCAGCAGTGGCTCCACTGGTGAGGATGAGCAGACTCTTCGTTGAACCGAACCTTGTGCCTAAAGCAGAGGATGAGGATGAAGACGATGATGGTTTACTCACAGTTGTGGAAGTAATTTTAATCAGATTCTGCATTCAATCCATCACCAAGGTGAACAGTGGGCAGCTTTGAGCAGTTGGTGGATTCGAACTTGGAACCCTCCCGACTCCAGTCTGGTCCCTTAACCACCAGGCCCCAAATAACCACTGCCCCAAATAATAAATTAACAAATTTGGTCTGGTCTTGTGACCAGCCACAAAACCTCACTTCTACTTGGCCTGCCTACAACATCTACTTATCGTCCAATAGTGGTCGACGTTTGGTTCATATCACATTTGTGGGTAGTGACCCGGAACTCACTGTGGCCAGCAGCCTATTTCGTTGAGACAAATAGTTACCAATTTTAGTTACCAGTGAGATCAGTGAGGGTCTTGAGCTCCGTGATGGTACCAGTCGTTCTGTCGTACAGCTTGTCCAACAAAATCTGGCGGTCAGCATCAAAGAAGTAGGAGCAGAAACCCGAGATGGCTGATGTTGGTCCACCAATGTTGTTCCTGCAGGACCGGACACAGAACATTGACAAGAGTTAAAATGTTCTTCAGAGAAGGTTCTCAAAAATCTGATCAGTGAAAAATAAATCCCACCTGAGGTCAAGGATCAGGCCCTTGGTGTTGACAACTTTATTCCAGACGTGTTCGACGATGACTTGGGCCAGGGGCTTGACCTCCTCAAAGTCTCCAAACATGTCGAAACGGAGGTAGCCGATGTTGTTTTCGTACACATCAGTTTGGAAGGAGACTTTGATCAAGTCAACGTACATCTCAGGAGAATAATTCTAGGAAAAACGATCCCAGAAACACAGTTTGAAACATTTTACCCAGAGACAAGACAAACCTGGATGGAAAGGGGTCTTACCATCGGTGGAAGAGGAGGGGTGTTTGTGGTGGTCTTCAGGCTTTTGTCCCCAGACAGTGTCTGCAGGTCAGCAGACAGCTTTGTCTCCAGACTGGTCTGTGACACCACTGTGCTGTACTGGCCCTTTGTCAGGAGACCCTTCAAGCTCTCTGCAATGCTAGCACCAACCTTCTCAAAGGCATAGTTGGCAGCGATCAGGTCAGCAGATCCCTCAATTATTGCCGGAACCTGGTTGTGAAACTTGATGATGTTGGTGGCAGTAGCCAGGGCCTCCTCAGAGATGACCTCCACATCTGGAGTCACACCAGTGATCTCCCAGGTGGACCCTGTGATGGGACTGGTAGACTTGGCAGTAGGCACGGTGACGTAGAAGTCTGTATCTCCAACTTTGAATTTATTGACTTTGACTGAACCACCAGCTGTCTTCTCCCCGACGATGGTGGCTCTCTTCAGACTCTGGAGGCAGTAGGCCACATCTTCAGCCACCCCCCTGGTGTTTTTACTGGTGAGGATGATGAGAGGCTTGGTCACACTGTATCTGTCTCCCAATAATGTGGATAAGGTAAAAAGCTTCGTGGTGGTGTCTGTGGCGCGGTCATAGACACTGTCAATGTGGGCCACACTATCAGCGGCGGTGAAGTAAGACACGATGTAGGAGAGTCCCGAGATGTCCCCGCTCCCAGTGTGGCGTAAGTCAAAGATAAGGGCAGAGGTGGGCAAGATCTTATTCCAGACCAGATCTACCAGCAAGGATCCAACCTTTTCAGCAACAGCTTCTCCAAGGATGTGGTCAATCCTCAGGTAGCCGATGTTGCCATCCAGAACGTCCAACTTGATGGAGTGCTTGAGGACATCAATGAGCTGCTCAGGGGGCAGTGGTGGCATCTTTGGGGGAACCACGGGAACGTAGTTTGGCTCGAAGGAGACTGACAGACGTGGGTCACTTACTGTGGTTGCAACTCCTGAGCTCAGGACCCTGGCCAGGGATTCACCATCTGGGATGTTGAGGATCTCCGTGTTGCTGCCGGCTGCCTCGATCGCCTCCTTCATCCCTTTCAGCTTCTCTGGTGAGCAGTAATTGTCCAGGACGATTTTTGCCATATCAACAATGAGAGTTGGAGAAAAGGAAGCCTGGATAAAGGAAACATTTCCCACAAATAGCAGGGACACTAGCAGAATAGTAGCCTTTGCCATCATTGTGAACTTCCGAAGCGCCGAACCTCCTTCCCCTAAAGAGGTTCCCTGTCAAATGGTTCTATTTTGACTGCTGTGGGTTTCTGTTAACACACTCTTAAGAGGATTTACCCCCAACAATAACCCTGACTAATCGCATTACCATGAGTGTTTCTGTAAGGAATTAATAAATCAGCTGAGGCGGCGTAGTGACAAATACGGATTATTCCAAGACGTGTCTTAAAATTAAACCAGGTAAGCTATTAACGTCTGATGTCAAATAAGGTTAACTTTGTATGGGTAGAAGGACAATGTATAAATAATTCCACCTATCAAAAAAAAGATACAGATAAAAAATAGGTAAAAAGAAACACGATTTAGTTTAATGTTTCAAAATGTATTAGGTCCAAGTTGTCATATTTGCACCTATGTGGGAGAGGTAAACTAACTATGGTGTGTTTGGTCGGCTGCTCCCTCTAGGGGCTAGAGTTTGTACTGCAGGTACAAAGAGTTTGAAATCATGAATTATTAATTAGTAAAAAAAAAAAAAAATCATGAATCTGTTGATGAAAGCAGCTGTGAAAATACGATTTATTTCCCCATGGACTTAAAAATCAACAGTAATATTTTTTGGATGGAGTTAATGTGGTTGTCTTCTCTGGTTGAGATATATTATATTTTACAGCCTTTTCTATCATTGGCTTATAATGTTTGCACCAACAGAAAAATCCCACTTCACAGGCTCAATCAGGAAACCTGTGCATTTCCCGCAATCACTCCCTCTGTGTCAGATCAGCTGAGGCTGGAGTATTTTGGTGCCATTAGAGGCTTTACGGGTCATGTCTGGGTCACGTCACCAGTTTACAGTTGGTGAACACGTGGCAAAGCCTCCTCCGAACACATGCATGAGTTCTGAAAGTGTAGAAACCACAGGCTTGTTGTTGATACGGAAAGAGACAAAAAAATTAGGATTGAATACAAAAAATGATAGACAACATAGATGTTATTTTTTCCTTTTCCATAGTTTCGTTTCATGGATTCTTTTTACTTCTTTGACTTTATCCACTTTCCCGTTATTGGAG
This sequence comes from Paraplagusia blochii, assembly GCA_016785265.1. NCBI lineage: Eukaryota > Metazoa > Chordata > Actinopteri > Pleuronectiformes > Cynoglossidae > Paraplagusia > Paraplagusia blochii. The sequence continues at coordinate 60,207 of JAFBJS010002135.1, read as the reverse complement.
ATTTAAACCCCACAACCTCACAAAACCCCGATCAGTGCATTTTTGCAGCTCTCAGCTCGTTTTTGTTTTCTGCTGAACGGCTTTGAGTCGATCTTATCGTCTTAACTTTTAATTCCCGCACTTGCTTTACACAACACAATCCTTGTAAACTGCTTCTTCTCAGGAGGCTGAAAAACCCACAATTGAACAATGACATTTTTTGTGTTCCTCACGTGTTTGACAAGTATTTTTACTAGTGAGTCAAGGCTTACATTACACTGCATGGGCCAGTAATACAAGTGTACAGCATGCCAGTTTAACTGTGGTATTTTATAAAAATGAATAACTAGTAATATACCTCACTTTAATAAGGTGGAGAGAAATGTTATTATTAAAATAAGTTCTTTTAGACACGGGCTTTTTTTCTGTATTTGCGTTTATTTATGTCCGAGTTCAAAATGTCCAAAAGTGAATTACACATATAGACATCGTCAGATAAAAATAATCGATTTATAATAATATTTATAATAACAATTTTTGATCTTCCATACATTTGAGTGTCATAACAGTACATTACAAACGGAGTAAATATTAAATTTCTCATAAAAACAAGATCATTTCACAAACATTAAAAGTGAAGCACCTTCATTAAGTAGTAGACAGGATCTCCTATCTTCTACTTCTTCTACAATATACAAAATATGTATATATACATGCATATGAGTATATTTTGATTGCTGAAACTTCGTAATATACACATATAGATATACAGATGAATAGTTGTGAGTTAATGAAACTGTAGTGTAAAAAAAAGTCAGTCAGGATGAAAGTACACTTACAATTTATAATTATAAATACTGTATACGATGTAAAAATGCTCTCGCAACATTTTGCTTGTTCATCTTTTTTTTTTCTTTTTTTGAATGCAGTAACATTAAGTTTTTAGCAAAAAACAATTTACTTTTACTAAACTTATGTTGTCTTTGGTCTGCTTTTAAAGTTTTTTAAAGTGTATTTTTTTTTCTGGAAACTCAGGTTTCCTCTAGTGTCTGAATGTCTTTGTCCACGTCTAAAAGTGACATAAATATCTAAACTAGGGACATCATTTTTCTTGCTTATTTCTATTTGTAGTTGTTAATGAGTTCTGCATCTTATGTCATGCACCGGCAACAATTATCAATCTTCCTTAAAACATTTTAAAAATGGCATCTGTGAAATGTTTTACTTTATATCAGAGGAACAACAAGGCTCTTCTTACACCATCTACTCCAGCCAACCCTCCAACTACCTGCACCCACACTCTGCCACCTTCATCTCCTCGTATAGATATTTTATAGTGAGACGTCCATTCTCCTGATACATGACTGTGATGGGGTCCAGTTTTATGGGGACACAACAAGCCATGTTGGCTTTCCTGGGGTCCCTGATGTTGATGAGAGTCTGGATGAGGGCGTGTTTAGATGGCGTGGACTCATCCGTCAGCGGGTGGTAACAAAGACCTCTGCATTCGTAGGCGTCATATTCTGGAGGCGCCACAATCCAACTGTCCCATCCAATGTCCTTGAAGTTGACTTTAAGTGAGGTCCGCCGGCAGTACTCCCTCTCACCAGCCTTTCTTTTGGTTCTCCGTGGATGTTGAGCTTCCGGGATTTCATTTGGCAGATCTCCTCCTCTCTTCCAGTCGGCGCCCGAGTGTAGGAAAGCCTCTTCCTCTCGGAGAATCATCTCCCCGAGCTCTTTCTTGTTCTCCTGCCTCCTGCTGGTCAGGTCATTTGAGAACACAATCAGAGCTGCTGAGGTGTTTCCTCCAACCGACAGGCTCAAATCCAAACATCCTGCTGCTTCATCTCCACCTGGCGAAGCTACGCATGTCTTCCTGTCCACCACAACGTCTAAAACGGCTGCACCGTAGCCTGATCTCGACCAACCCTCCACTGCTGCAGTCACCTCGAACGTAGCCCACGCACCCTGAGAAGCGGTCACCTCCTTGCCCTCCAGTAGTTGGTTCTTAGAAGTCAAATTGTGATTCACTTCGTAGACTTTGATTATGGACTTTGAGGGAGTTATAGACGAGTTGACTGGGAAGAAGAAGAGCTGGAGTTCAGACATGACAATCTTCTCATGACTGGGGATGGTGACGTTGAACTGTAGCCTGTGTTTTGTCTTTGTGCCGTTGGTTGTAGAGATGGTAGAATCTGTTGGAAGGAAACGGAGAGGTTACAGATCTTAAGTCCAACAGCAGCTGAGGTTCAGGAGTCTATGACAAAGTTACAGGTTTAGATTCAGACCCGTGAGTGGCTTTTTTGTGTATCTGTGATCACAAAAACATGTGATCACAGATACTGTTTATTTTTCAGTTAAGTGAATAAATTATTCTATTTAATCAAATTTACATCTTAGAAAACACATTGCCGTCAAGTTTAAAGACCAAAATCCAATAAACTGTCTAATATCTAATAGGGTTTTTTTTGTTAAAAGATGGTAACATTCTATTTCTTTGTATTTTAATTTAATAAATGAGAAAATAAGAAATATTTTGAAGTAAATGAATTAGTCAACTAATATAGTATTTTATTTGATTATAAGTTAAAGAGAGCAATGTATTCAGACATAGTTTGGGATTAATAAATGGTTTTGCAGTACTTCCACAGATCCTCTGGGGCATATGTGTCAAACTTAAGGCCCGGGGGCCAAATGCGGCCCGCCAAGTCATTTTGTATGGCCCACAGGATCCTAAAAAGCATTTTATGATGTCAACGCAGCAGAGTGTTTTGACCTAATAAGTAAAAAAGATGTTATTGCACAACAATAAACCAATATTTCTATGTAAATAAACAATAATAAAGTGCAGTAACATGTATTGGAGTAGTTACATCTATAGTCTTTCAAGTACAACCGGCCCTTCAAGAAAATCTTTATTGATGTGGCCCCTTGCTGTTCTACGGTGTCTGTTACCTGAATCTTAACAATCACTAAAAAGATCATCTGATGAAGATGATCGGGAAGACGACCACATACCTTGAACAGAGAAGCTTCTTATGACATCACACTGAGGGCTGGTGGAGCGGTCTGCAGCATACTTGTTGTAAAGTTCCATCATGAACTGAGGAGGAGTGATCTTGCTGTGCTCCTGAGGAACATCTGACAGGTTGAGTTTTTTCAAAAAGCCCTCCTTCATGCTTCCGAGGAAGTTCTGCATCCTCATGTCCACGTCTTCCTCCTCCAGTTGATCATCCTCTGACAGCCGAGAGTCTAATCCCTCGGGGTCCAGACTTTCCACGTCATTGCTGAAAGGTTTACAGGTGCTGGACCCGTTGGACACGGCCAGACTCAAACAAACCTGGAACAGAAATGCTCTGGAGCGAAGCATCTCAGGGTTCGATCCTATCTGAGCTTCCAAAATGGCCAAAACTTAACCTTCTTCTGGGTTCGAATACAGACTTTGCGGTGGCAACGATTTGAAATGGACTTTCTTTGTACAGAGACTGCAGTCCTGATGTCTGCTCCCATGCTCCCAGTGTAAACAGGAGGACAAGTGTCATCCAAAATAGTAGCTCTTCTCCGCTTATCACTGTCATTGATGGCTTCGTCTGAGCCTTGTTATCATCAGAGCGTTGCCTGCTAATGAAGACACTGTAAACAGTCCAACGTGATAACAAGAGCTGCCGTGGAAAACTGTGAGGTCACTGACAAGCAACGACCTTTTTCCCAGCTGGAGAGCGAAAGTGTGGAGGTCAGCGGAAACAACAGCGACCATTAGAAAACCCAGATAGAAATCCCCAAACATCACATTCTCCCCTACGGTTGCTTCACGTTGTTATCTTCCTTAAAAAACTACTGAACCGTTGACCACACACATTTAATAACACCAAAGGAGGCGAGAAATGTCTACATGTCTACGTATATGTATGTGCATGAATGTGTGGCAACAACACAGAAGAGCCAGCTCCTCAGGACAGGACTCCACCGTTCATTGATATCTGGAGGAGAAGGGATGTCCTGACTGGGGAAGAAGAAGCCATCTATATCAATCTGGAGAAACTTTCTCCTAACAGAGGAGAAGGACAAAGACACAACATTTAGTTCACCTACAGTGTTGTTCTTAGCTCTCTTCCTGGAAAATTTCTTCCCCCATCCATGACCATCAGACCAAAGTCTCATCTCAAAGAGGAAAACAACCTATTCCAAAATAAAACCAACAAAATAGTGCATGACTCAATCGATACCAACGGTAAATTCAGCTCACCTGGAACAGGGTGTCATCCATCACCCATCTAACCCCACCTCCCTCTTTTAGCCTTTTGTTTTCTGCAACGACCTCTTTCACAGGTATTCAGATTATCTGAGCTTAAATCCCAGAACTCCCCTGTAGTTGGTCAGAACTGAAGAAACCTTTTAGAAAGTCTTCAAAATACCCATTATGTCTAGTTTTCATTGAAGTGACTCCATGTCTACATTTTCCTAAAATGTACACAATTTGGATGGAACAGTCAAATACAGAGTATTTACTGCAGTAATATACACTGTACTGGACGCTGTCACTGTTACTATCACAAAAGTGGTCACAATCACTTATATTACAGATATTGTTCTTAGATCTGGGCATGTGTTTGCTCAGTAACATATAATACTGGTTAAATACTAACTACAGACAGTGTTGGCCTAGTGGTGAAAGGAACTTGGGTCTGCCAGGTTACCACTGAGCATGGCACTGTCCCTGCACCCTGCTTCCTGGGACAGGATGTTTTCTTTCCTTTTCTTACCAAATATCCTTACTAACCAAGCGCCCTAAACAAGTCAATTAAAAGTCTCAATTTTAGAAACCAAGTCAAACAAATTAAAGTTAGATAAGGAAACGCTATGAATAAATGTAGATATATTTACATCTACTGTAAGTCCCCACATGCCAAAGGACATATTGTGAAGGATTAAATACAATAAAATAACCTAAAAACTTACATCAGAGCTAAAGTGTTGACAAACTTATCCAAAGATGGTTAGAATTAGTGGAGTTAAAAAAAAAAGTCAGAACCAAGATTTGTTATTTGGTAGTGAAAAGTGGCCAAGAGCTATTTTGCTCCAAGGAGAAAAAAAATGATCCAACTGGACACGAACACTGTCCAAAATCGGTGCTTTAATTTAAAAACATACTATATTATCAGCACAACTTTGTTAAAGCAGAGCGTTACACTTTTAATAATTATTATTAAACAGTAATGATGTTGATATACAGCAGGTTATGGTCTGGTTTATGTCTAATACAAACGTCTTGTATGTACACGTACTGTATGTCTGTATACTTATTTTATAAAATTGACTTTCTGCTTTTATGTACAATTTCAGAATATTATGTATGATGCACACATTATATCTGTGGTTTTAGTGGAAAGAAATAATGAACAGTTTAATAGGACCATCCTAACGAGTTCTGTACACTTTACAAACTGTCCATGAATAAGCTTCCAATGAGTCCTCGAGTTGACCAGCAGAGGGCAGCATTTCACCATTTTTCTCCCTCTGCTGCGTCAAGCCATGCAAAAACTAAGCTTTAGTTCTTTAAGGTCTGACATATGAAATACAAAACATATCATTAGGTTTGCGTAAGTAGCTGTAGTATTTACACAAATTCCCAGTGGAATTTTGTTGACATGTCAATGTGCTGTCTTTTATCACAGTGTCCAAAACCCACATGCAGAGTCTGTTCAGTCAGAGTTCCTGTGATGATTCTTGGTGACAGAAATGAGCAACGGGAGATGAAGCTGCTGCCAGAAAAATTTCAGAGCGGAACAAAAGGAGAATAAAAGGGCTGCGAAGCTTCTCCAGCAGAGATGGAGTCGATCCCAACGTGGACAGAGAAACCTCTTCTCTTCTTTAACCTTTCCAACAAACTGAGGAATCAGTTAAAAGGTTAGAACACATGTTTCTCTGAGTGCTTTTAAAACAGATGCACAAAAGGAAAATCAGACACCAGTTTGTTTGTTTTTTCTCAAAAGTTATTTATGATGATATGTTCCATGGAATTCCTTTTTTTTAGCTCCAGTCTTGCCGTGTCTCGCTATGACTGTCCTTCTTGTCTTGAAATGTCTTAATTTATGTCCAACTGCAGTCCACTGTCTTTGTCCTACCGACAGGCACAGGTGTCCACGGACATTCCGGGGTAAACCTTCAGGACCATGTTCCTACTCAGATCTAGGAAGAGCACGCTGAGAGGACTCATCTTCTCCGGGACGCAGCAGGGCTCCGGGACTCCAGGGACGATTCCCACGGCTCTGACGATGCTCTGGATGGTGGCGTGGTTGGACGGCCGTGTCACCTGTAGGACAGAGGTTTACAGAGTTATTCAGGTCAAAGATAAAGTCTAAGAGTCCTCCAACTGATGGTGAGTTGTAGCAGAGACTCTTAATTTACAAAATCTCTGATCTGAAAGCTGAAGAAGTGTTTTATTTAAACAAGTTCTGACGACATGCAAAATATTGGGAGCCACCTGCCCTAACCGGGATTTGGAGATGAACCCTGGAGTTTTGCACCAAAGACACCAGAGACATTACCTCTGGACCAAAGTGAAGGTCCTCCAAAATCATTAAATAATAAGTAGAATAATGTCCACCCAAAAAAGAAGTTCAACCAACTATGTGCAGCATTTAAGCTGACCACCTGAGGTCACTGTCTCCCCATTTAGAATTGAAACATGACAACAGATTAGATTTCATTTGATTTTGAGCCATTCCTGTTGGTCATATTGGAAGGTCTTCTAGAAGGCCTAGTTAGTTGCCTTTCGTAACTAACCCTAACTCTGACCCTAACCATAGTTATTAGACAGTTTGGTTAAATAGTCCCATATATGAATTGTGTGCGGTATGCGTTATAGCTAAACCAAATATTTGTTGAAAAGCTTATTTTATAAATTTTGCGTGACTTACTTTTGCGATGGGGAACCCACAGGTCCCGGCACAGTAGTAGGCGTCAAACGACTTTGGTGCCAGAACCCACTCACTCCAGCCGATGTCAGCAAAGTCCACTCTGAGGTACCTCCTGGAACAGACCCTGGGCTCACTCCACTGTCTCCTCCTGGCCTTCTTCATAGTCTTCTCATCAAAACTCAGCACCTGCGGAGTGTTCAGACCCTCGCTGTTCTCTCTGTTTTGCTTCTTTGCCGGTTTCACTCCCGCTTTGGATTTTGCTGGAAAATAGGTGTTCTGCCACAGTTCGTGATTTTTCAGAGTGTTGAATTCAACCTCCGGGATGTTATTTGTTTGGATCTGGACCTTCAGTTCTCTCCTAATCCTTGAGGCAGAGGTTGAAGAGGATATGTCGCCCCCTTCTGGGAAGGGTCCGTATCGCTGCAGTGACAGAGCCACACTGTTGGGTTCACCTATGGCCTGATCATCAGCATAGAGGAGAATATAGGGAAGATTCTCGGACGTGACACGTGTCTGAGACGATCCAAACTCTGCATCGAACTCTAACGTTATCAGAAGTTCCTTGATTTCTCGAGCCTGTTTCACTATCGCCGTAACATCCCTTGACTGCCAGGAGCCTTTCTTGAAAGGAGCCAGAGTTATGTTTCCTAACTTCACAAAAGGGGAATTTGTTCCCTGGAAGAAGAGTTGAGGGACAGAGGAGAACGACGCAGATGGATGGCGAGGTTTTCTAAGTCTCATTGACCGTTGGTGGTGGCGCTGACGCTGGTACAGGAAGTGGAACGATGCAGACAGGATGAGCTCGGATTCTGGGATCGTAGACAGATTGAACTGGAAAACCTCTTTACCCTGTGAGATCCCTGAGAAATGAAATAGAAAAATATAAAATATGTGACAACAAACAAACAATGATCTGCTTTATCATATGTTAAAGTAAAATCTAAGATTATGTTATCTAACAGCAGCACAGTTTTGTGTCTATAATCTATAAAGAGCCCTTTTATGCTTAGATTTTATTTTGGTAAATTGACTATTACATTGCCTACTTTGAGATAATTTGCAATTTTTGATAATGTGCATTGCATGTTTTATTATAACCGGGAAAACAAAATTGTATTTCTTAGACTTAAACAGAAAAAAACCCCACAAAAGGATTCAGTTTGTCTCCCTGATGTCTTCCTCCTCCTAGTTTTCTCACTCTAATATCTTTCTTGAAACATTTACTTCACCTCCTCGCCTTGACTGACAGGAGATGTATAAAAGTTCTGCCTCAAACATGACCAGGGAAAAAACCCTCTCGTCCTACATGTCTGCGGACATCTTGACGTTGAAGCCTGTCTCCAACACTTCCACCACAGCCAGGAAGATAAACAGCGGATGGATCCAGAAGGTCTGCGCCGTAGCAGCCATATGGAAGCGCTTACAGCAGAGGGAGCTCCACTGAGGGCTCCTCACTCTGCTGCCGGTGTCTGGTGTGATTACAGGCTCTTGTCTAACACCTATGGCTCTTACAGCTACTGGGGAACTGACGGCAGATCAGTGACAGTGGGAGCTCAGTGCTGTCTGACCTAAACACACCTACAGTATATGGCGAGTTCTGTTTATTTTTTTACAGCATAAAATGTCATCATATCAGCTGCGACAATGAGATATAATATTTCCCTTTGGAGCAGATAGAGATAATGGCTTGTTTTATTATTTTTATATTTACAAATTTTAATTGTTTAATTTGTTGCCAAATGGAAGAACCCAGAATTCTGTTGTCAGAGATTTAGATTCAAGTGATGATTTAATGTTTTGAAGAAAATTCCTGGAGACTGTCATGGTGATTGAGCCATAATTTGTCAGCATTCTCCAAATGGCCACACTTTTCAAAGTCGGTGGATGAAATGTAGCCCCAAACTATCACAGAGCCTCCTTTCTTTAATTTAATGCGTTACCTTTTGTTGTTCCTTCTAAAACTTCCTTTTTTGTATATATAAATCTTCTTCTTTGAGCTTTTTCCTTTTTTAGGGGTTGCCACAGCGAGTCAACAATTTTCATCTTCTCCATCTCCCACTCTTGACTCCAACCTCCAAGTTCCTTCCTCACTGCATCCATAATCTCCTCTTTGTATATATTTAAATGTCGATCTATATTTTTTGTTTCACAAATACATGAAAGATTTCAAACTTCCGTGAAAGATTGATGCAGAAAAAAAATAGTCAACATGTGTATTTTTCTGTAGTTTCTGAATGATTGAGAGTTGACGCATCAACTTGAAAAATCAAACCCATAAAAATTAGAATTCATTTGATGTTTCACCAGATGAATCAGTTGTAAAATTAATGTACAACTGTATTTTATTGAATTGCCACAAATATAAAATATTAACCTGTTAGAATCATCTGGAAAAACATGCAACTTTTTCTCCCACTTTAGCATCCAAATGATCTAGTTATAATATATTTATCTCATTTAGGAAATAAAGATGTTTTGAATTTGTAAAAATATAAATGTTATTTTGCAGATATGTTTCAAATCTTGGGGGAAAGCCTGGATTTAAAGATTTGCAATCTTTAAATTTGAAATCAAACAAAAAGAAAATTAAATTTGACTGTTAAATATAATCATATGGGATATTTCAGGGTTATTTCCTGTATTTTGGACTTTTTAATAACTTCCCCTTAAATGAATAAAAGCCTGTGTGACATCATGCAGACCCGTCTCCTCCAGTAACAACCTCAGATGTTAGAACTTGGCAGAAACATCTCTGATTTAAATCTCACTGTGTGACAGAAACCAACTCACTGGACACGGCCTTGAAGCTCCTCACTGTGTTCCCGTCCTCCTGACTCTGCGGATCTTCTCGGTACTTCTCGTAAACTTTGAACATATTAAAGGAAACCATGTCCTGGTTTGAGTTCCCCTGCGCAGAGACGCGCTGCTCGGGGTCCCGCGCCACATGTGCGCCTTTACGCACGGCTGCGCCGCTGTTCTCCGCTGCCAGTTTAGCCCAGATGGAGTCAAGGATCAGAAATAAGTGCAACAAGTTGAGGATCGTGCTTGACATGGTTGATGTTCCTTCTGGTGAAACTTGGAGAAACTTTAACATCTACTCGTTTGCTCTCTCTGTCTCAGCTCCAGCTGCGGTTCGATTCCCTCACAGCCTGGGTCCAGGTAATCCGTGACTGAGTCAGAACCGCGCTGCACCGTGCACGCTCCACAGATGTTTGTGGAGTGGGAGGAGATCTGCTCCCGCTCCTGCTGGCCGATGATGATGATGAGGATGATGATGACGATGACGAGTGAGCGCTCACAGCCAACCAGGGCCGAGCTGCCTCCCCGATGAAGAGCTTCATTGATTAGAAGCGAGGTCTTGGAACACTGGATCTTCTCCCCACGAGAGTACTCACTCTGGCTGTAAATATATCTGCAGTAAAAGTTTGGTCTGCAGCATCAATCAGAGGTGAGAGTTTAGAATAAAAAGCCGGATCAGGTTTTGGGTCAGAGCCGGTCCTGGAACCGTGAAGGTCAGACTCAGAAATCTTAGATTTGGAAGCAGAGGTGAAAAAAAAAAGTTGACATCAAACACAGGGAAATGTCATTATCATTAATAACAGTCTGTTACAGTTGGGCTTTTGACTTAAATGATCCTGAAATCTACTTCTCCACAACACTGATGTAGAACAGATTGTTTGGCTGCAGCAGAAGTAAAGTTTGAAGTAGAATGAAGTAAGAGGAATAAAAACAGTAATAACAGTTACCACAGAGGAGCATTTACAGTATAACTGGATACTGATGGAGTAGAATTCACTGTACAGTTGGTAAAGTGAAAGGAAAGGCTGGTGTGCTGACTGATACAGCCTTGAGGTATGGCTTAGAGCAATGGTTCTCAACTGGTGGGTCCCGACCCAAAAGTGGGTCCCGCTTTGCGAACAGCTGATCAAAAATCAAAATATTGTCAATCTGCTGTTGAGCATGTGTTTTATTTTAGAAAATCTCTTATTTTGAAAGGCACACAAGAAGAGATTTTTCTTTTTTTTTAAATAAATTAGCTTGGTTTGAATTCTATGAGAGTGGGTCGCGACTTAATGACCACAGGAAATGTGGTCCCATAGTGAGACCAGTTGAGAACCACTGGTATAGAGCACACAAATCAAACTATGGCCCCAGGGCCATACGGTAGGCCCCCTGGTATAGAGCTCAAAAAACTTGGGGGGATTCTCTTTAGGAGAGACAAGGATGGACAGGATCAGGAATGAGGTGATTAGAGGGACAACACAGACAGGAAGGTTGGAGAAAAAGAGAGAAGAGAAGACAGATTAAGATGGTTTGGACATGTTCAGAGGAGGGACAGTGGAGACATCGGTAGAAGAATGATCCTAGAGATGGAGCTACCAGGTGGGAGACAAAGAGGAGATTGATGGATGCAGTGAGGGAGGACGTGGAGGTAGTTGGAGACAGATTAGAAGATGCGGTGGACGGGAAAGACTTACATGCATGTTGCTAGAAAGCTCCTAGTGGTCAGTTTAGGTACAGATACAGATGAAATGCCATATAATTGTATTTGCCTCTGAAATATCTTGCACATTTTCTGGCCAGGGAAGACCTCCAACCTCAGTCTTCTCCTCTTGTGTCATCAGGAGGATATGGCTACCATATTAATAAGAAGAGACTGGAAATGTATTGTACAAAGGAGAGACAACAATCACTCATCAAGACATCACTCCAATGGACTCTAGAGGAAGGCCAAAAACAACACAGTGTCAGACAGTGGAAGAAGAAAACCACACCTGGAGCTCTGTGGAGGAGATGTCTGTAGACAGACGGCGGTGGAGATACTTAGGTGAGGACCAGTTTTCTGAGAAAACATCATCAGAAAAGGAGTTCTCCTGCATCTCTAATGTATCTTTCAACGGTTTTTAGAGCTGAGTTTGAAGCCCAAAGCAGTTTTCCTCTGCCGTTTTGTGTAACAAAATTTCTTAGACCAATGTAAATGTTCCAAAAAACGCTAGTTTGTCTGTAACAGTAATTATTTTGGCGTTTTCAAAATTGTTCCTGGAGTGGTTAGTACTTTTGCTACGCAGGAAGATGTTTGTTGGTTTAATCCCTGGGTGTATGGACTGTGTTGGTTTCCCTAGTTACTACTGTGAATGGTTTGATGCCAGCTCCCCTCACAAACACACAATTTCCTAATTAGTTTAGAAGAATAGAATTACAGTATATTTGAGGTCTTAAAGACAATATAATAGTTCCAAGTGAAATTTCAAAGTTCTTTGCACAGTTTGAACTATGTTCGGAATGGCAGTTGTTCTTAGGAACCTTGAACAATGAGCCCTGGACGACGCTGCCAAACAAGGCAAGGAGCCTCTTAAAAACTACAATGTCTGCATTTGCACCGTCCTCTGTGTCTCCGACGTGTCTGCAAGTCATTACTCTGTTGTTAAAGCTGCTCAAATGTTTGACATGAAGCTTTGTAAAAGTGGGATTGTGCAACAAAGCAGAACAGCAATAATGGCTTCATCAGGCTTCGTCTCCTCTGGACCAACGTTCTCCTGCAGGTGTAGCTGCTCCTGTTATTTTCACGAGAGGTGAGGACATCTAGTCTGTCTCCAGGGTCCGACCTCTGGTTTCTGAGTTTGTGATGCAACATAATAGTTTCTCTGTGTGAGAGATGGCAACAGGCTGCAGCCACCGTGGGTCAGCGGGCTATTAAAATACCTCCTACTGGTCCTCAGGAGGGTCACAACGGGGCTCTTTGACACCAGCATGTCTTACACCATGTTTTGCCCAACTCCACCTTCTTAGTCAAACACCGGTGTGTTTGAAGGTCCTCCTGCCTCGACCTGTAAGGGCCTCACGGCGTCCGCACGCAGCAGGAAGTTAATCAAAAGTGTTATCGCTCATTTTGAAAGCGACTAATTGGTCCTCGCTGAGTTAGAGACACTGGTCTCGTCCCTCTACATGGTTTTTGGTTGATGTCATGGTTTTGTTTAAAGAATTGTCCTCACCAGAAAACAAAAGAATTTGCATGGATCGATTCATCAAACGGGCCATTTTTCCCGTCCTCAGTCTTGTGGTTATGCAAATAATGACTTCTCTCTTTTCAGAGGCAACGACCAAAGACGGAAACTTCTCTTTTTTTTGTTAAATGGCCCCCGGGGACCTGGGGGCCCATGAAGAAAGTCCTTTGACATTGTTATAGAACCACAAACCCTGTGAGGAATGAGGTCAGGGAAGATGATTGTGTTCAAAGAACCGGACTTTGATATTGGAGACCACAGTTACAAGCAGTCGACCACCAGCAACAGCTAAAGCCTGGAGTCTCTAAAGTCAGACCACGGTCTTCTCTGAACAAAGTAAATAATCTGAGACAAACCTGTTCTCACTGGTCCATAAAAGCTCCATGCTTCCTACATTGACTCAGCAGAACTAATTTAGTTTTAATAAGTTCGATTTACTACTTCTTCTCGTCTTGTTTGTCCTCCTTTCGACTTGTCCCTTTTTTCAGGGGTTGCCACAGCGAGTCAACAGTTTCCATATCCCCCTGTCCTCTGTATCTTCTACTCTGACTCCAACTACCTCCATGTCCTCCTTCACTGCACACAATTGACCCTGTCTCTTATACACATCTAGATGTGTATAAGAGACAGGTCCCTCTTCTGAACATGTCCAAACCATCTCAATCTGTCTTCTCTAGCTTTTTCTCCAAACCATCCTGTCTGTGTTGTCCCTCTAATCACCTCATTCCTGATCCTGTCCATCCTGGTCATTCCTAAAGAGAACCTCATAAAAGTCTTTACTAAATGTTATGAAAAAGAATAAGAAATGATGTTTGTTATACCTCTTATGGACTATAGAGGGAGACATAGCAACCATACACTTCCCCCAAAGCATTAAATATCCCAGGTTGGCTTCAAAAACACAAACATCTGTATAGAACCATATTGGATTTTGATAAAAATGTATTTCTTTATACAACTAATGTTTCCATGAGGTCATTAGTAAAAAAACGGTAAAAAACCTTAGAAAATATAGTAGTGAAGAAACACTATTAACTATCAACAATAGCATTTTGATGTGTCACTGTTCTACTTTCCCCACATTGGACCTTGCTGTCAGAGTCTTTTGAGTACACAGGTCTGTTTCTGTTCATTCTAGAGTTTCTTCTTTGTGTGTTTTATGTCAGTGGACCTGCTTTTCTCTGCTGCCTTTCTCCATGTCTAATCAGGTTTACCGCCTGTGTGATTGCCTTTTCCTGTCCTAATGTCTCGCACCTGTGTCTTATTGTCCCTCTCACATTTTCTTTATTTCCCTTTTGCCTCTGACAGATTGACTTTGTTACCAATGACCGTTTCTGTCGTTGTTTGTTTCAGTTTCATTCGTTTCTAATTTTGACCAGTGACGGCCCTGAGTTTGATTATCACGACGGCCTGTGATTGGTCGGCTGTGCAGCAAAACAGAGTCCCGGTAGCAGGAAACTAAACAATATAAATCATAGACTAGTTTCACGTTTTTAGATTTATGTAAAATTTGTTTCTCTTCCTCGTCGTCACCGTCTTGTTCTCCTCTTCCTCCCTGTCTTTGTCCTTCTTTTCTCTTCGGCTGCAAATTAAAAACCTCAGTTCTTTGAAATTTGTGCTCACTCACTCTTCAACTGTTTATCCCCGGTCCTCGTCTGGACAAGGAGGAGGACAGACGAGTCCAACGTGTTCCTTTCCTTGGCCTCAGACCCCCGGTTTGCTCCTCATCTCCTCTTCATCCGTCACAGATCCTCCTCCTCCTCCTCCTTGTTATCTGCTTCCTTTCTGACTTGTTTTTCATTGGAACGGAGAGACTATTCTGCCTCTGTTGAATGAGGATGTGTGTGTGTGTCTCTCAGAGGTTTTGAAGGCCATGACATCCCATCATAAGGTCAATGCCAAAGCTTTTACAAACACACACGAATGCTGGATTGTGTGCTGCAGTTATTCCACTCCACTTCACATCAGCGTCAGTCAATCAAGGGAGAATGAAAGACAACTGCACAAACACACACACACACACACACACACAAACAAACCCACTGAGCACCCACCCACCCATCCATCCACCCACCCACTGCTTGTGAGGCCTTGAACCAAGTAACCATCATGTTGTTACTCCTTGGAGCCAACATTCCCAGTTCTCAGAAACAGGAAATGTCAGAGTTCTTTATCAGAATTTCTCTTTTTTTTTCCTCCAGTCATTCAAGCCACAGTTGAACACAAATACATTATTATATATTTTTCTGTTCTGTCTTATACATTTTTATTAATACAGTTACAATACCATCAACCTAAACAAATGGAAACAAAGGTGGAACTGAAGTGTCTGAACCCCTGTGGCTGCAGCAGCGCCTGCAGGAGTCAGAGGTGGAAATTTGTGCCTGACAAATTTATGACTACAAATCGCTGCAATTTGCCAGACTTAATATTTAAAAACCAACGCTTCGACGTGTGTGCAGGCAAAGACAGGGTTTATTGGTGACTCACTGCTGTAGAACAGCTACATGTTCCTGCCCGTGTCTGACGATGACGCTGTGTCCACAGACTCGACTCCACTCATGTGCTGGAGATGGAAAAAATGTTCTTCTCTGACTGTGAAAGTGTGAATAACAGAAGTCTTTATTGGGGCCGTAAAACATGTCATTCTGCTTGAGATGAAAAAGTTCAGTGAAGCTGAAGAAAAAAAATCTTCTTTTTCTTTCAGCTTGTTTCTTTTTCAGGGGTTGCCAAAGCAAATCATCCTTGTCAATCTCATCCTAATGTCTTCTACTGAACCATCATTTTCCTTCTGTATCTTCTACTCTGACTCCAACTACCTCCATGTCCTCCCTCACTGCATCCATCAATCTCCTCTTTGTCTCCTACCTGGTAGCTCCATCTCTAGGATCATTCT
>JAFBJS010002135.1:9132-19260 GCA_016785265.1 Paraplagusia blochii | reverse complement strand
ACCTCAGCATCTTTAACTCCTCCACCTCTGTCTCCTGGTCTTCTGTCTATTCCTTGTGTCTCTAATCCATCCATCATGGCTGGTCTCTCCACTGTCCTGTAGACCTGTCCCTCCACCTTAGCTGACTCTCTTCTATCTCAGATCACTCCTGACTCTTTTCTCCAGTTGTTCCATCCTGACTCCACTCTATTCTTCTCCTCTCTTCCACAGTCTCCACTGCTCTGGACAGCATGCATGTGTGCCTTCAACAAAAAGATTGTCTGATCTGAGCAGTAGGTTGTTCTGATGCTGGTCCTCTTCTGACCACGATCTTCTCCCGAGTTGGACCTGGTCTTGTTCTGAACCTGGTAGTAATAGAATACCAGGTAATCTATTACTATACAATAGTAATCTATTACTGCACCATAGTAATCTATTACTCTACCAAAGTAATAGAACAGTAATAGAACCTAACATAGTTAAATTAAATGATAGCCCAAATACTAGATGTTAATTCGTTAAGAATTCCTGAAAAGCTCATATTCACCAAATGTTATTGTAGGTGATTTAAAATTAAATGTTGTCCAAAAAAGTAATAATCTAATCTTCCCACGTATATAAATAATAATAAAAAAAACAACAAAAAACTGGGGAAAAAAATCACTTTTTCCCAGCAGAGCAGTAAACACTGAGTCAGAGTTTTTATAAGAAGGAAAATTATGGCTGAAAAACTCCAATGTAAAGTAATACCAGGGGTTGAAGGAAGTTTTTTTTTTCATCCTTCACTTGACTGCGTTCTCTGCTGTGTTTTCATATCAATGCTGCGTGACTCCACCATCTCTGACCTGGTGTCCACAGATGAGAAGAAAAACTTCTAAAAATGTCCATGTTTGTTCTTTTGTGGACTCTGAGCTGGACTTATGGAAAGACTTGTCGTTTCTGACTGTGACAGTTTTAGGGACGATCACCATCCCTGCAGAAGGTCCTAGTTTCTCCATCAGGATGTTTTTTCCTTCCAGAACATTCAACGTTTCTCATTCGTTCTCTGGAGCTTCTCCATTCTTCTTGTGTTGGAAACCTGAGACCATTTTTAACCAGAGTTTTGTAGTCGACAAATTGATTGAATGATGGATTTAGACTTTCACTGCTTCTCTGCTTAATTTTCTCCCTCATTGTTTATTGTGAACCGGCCAATAAAATTCCAGTGACATCATCAGGAGGTGTTTACAGGCTGTGGTAGCGGTTCTACTGCCAACCGTACCCATGTTTAAAGCCTCGGTGCCAATTCTGGCAACTGCTTTGGACACACTTGACTTCACAACACTAGTCCAACACACTTTGTTGGACCGGTGACATTTAGCACTTAGTTAACACTGTTGTAATGATGTGGGACGGGATTAAAACGACCAACTCATGTGGAAAAGTAAAAACGTATTAGTAAAACGCAGTGAAACGATAGGAAATATGATTGACATTAACTATCCAACCATTTTTATCCGTTACAGGAACGCCAAGCAAGGAAGGAAGGAAAGCAAACTCCTCCTTATTGTGACCAGTGTTGGGCAAGTTACTTTAAAAAAAGTAACTTATTACTTTACTAGTTACTGCTTTGAAAAAGTAACTAGTTACATTACTAGTTACTAAGTTAGTAAGTAGTTACTAGTTACTAAAGTAACTAATAGCTAGTTACTTTAAAAATACAATAAAAAAGTTGTGTTCTGTAGCAACTCTCATAATGAAATGTCGTGGAACAATGAAAACAAAATAGATGTTTAGACATTTTGACAGACATCTTTATCGTAACCTCAACTTGACACTCGTCGTCGTCTTGCTTGTGTGTGTGAGACTGTTTATTTCCCTATAAGGCAAGAAGACCCGCCCAGGTCCCTTTCTGATTGGCTTAGCCTGAAATGTTAACCCTGTCTATTCCGCTCCTTTTAAACTCATGGGTTCAGTTAGTGTGCGCGGCCGTCTTTCACTCATGACTGACAGGCAGCAGACAGGCTCCGCCTCCACACAGTCCTGTCTCCGTGGACGGGAAAAACTGTCCATTTGGACCACAGATAGTAACGAGCCCCTTTACACCACAGTAACAATAATGGCGATGCTAAATGGGAAAAGTAACGTGTTACGTTATTAGTTACCGAGAAAAGTAGTTTCGTTACGTAACGGCGTTACAAGTAACGTGTTAGTCCCAACACTGGTAAAACATTTAACAAACATGTTCATTATAAAGCAGATCATTGGTGTGGAGCTCCAAGGTTCACATCCTGGACAACATCCCATCCCAGTTAGGGTGGTTGGAGGAAGGTTGGTAAGGAGCTGGGCTTTGGGTGGAGGTGGTGGAGACTGTTTTCCCTGCCACCCAGAAAACAGATAAGCTGATGGATTTGATGGACAACTGGACGTTAGGATTTTCCAAAGAACCTTCTGAAAAGACTTGTGGATCTGAAGAAGTTTGATTCTAGAAGAACTTCATGTCCAGTTGCCTGCATTAACTCTTTTACTCCGTCCATGACCTGGATGTTAAAGAATACTCATTGACAAATTGGATGACTCAACAAACTGTGTCATCTTTCCTGACGGTGATGAATATTGTGTTCATGACTCCAACTCCAAAATCAGGACTGGATCTGTGTGTGTGTGTGTGTGTGTGTGTGTGTGTGTGTGTGTGTGTGGCTGTAATTCCATCAGTCATAAAACCCTCAGACGTTTTGACATTTTCTTCCTGTGAAAAGACACAAAGACTGATGATCTCTGTTTCACTGCTTTGATTTATGACACGTCCTTCTCTTCCAAACCACTGACCACGTTCTTTTTTTTTTTCTTCTAATCCGTCTTAAACCGCACTTACAGGTCGTACTTTTGTATTTATAAGGTAGGTATTTTATACATACTGTTGGAGTACAGCTGAGTGAGGACCAGGTTGAAAAGTACAACAGGAAGAGAGACGTTGAATGGACATTAAACTGACACGACTGACGGATATTACAGTCAGCGGGGGTTACAGCCCATTTACTTAACCTCTGCTTTCTTGGCTTTTCGCTCCACACATGTAGTATTTTGTTTCCTCGGCCGTTTTTTCTCAGTATTGTGAAATCTCAAATTTTACAGACTGTGTTGAACTTAGCAGAGGGGGCGCTGTACAGTCATGAAGAACACTGACTCAGAGCTGTGGAAATGAGGGGAAAGGTCGACAGCAACCACTGTCACATTGTTATTCACTATAAATATATGTGTAAATAATAAAGTCCAACCATCACATATGTCTCTGACAAATGTCCTCTCAGCTTCAGCTGGACACCAGCATCAACTTTAATGACTTTTTCACAATCCACAAACACATTTTAATTTAAAAATTTTTTTGCTTAACGTTAACCTTCGATTACGTAACACATGGGGCAGTGAAATACAAAATATAATTGACATTAACTATCCAACCATTTTTATCCGTTACAAGAACGCCAAGGAAGCAAGGAAGGAAGGAAAGCAAACTCCTCCCTATTGTGACCAGTGTTGGGCAAGTTACTTTAAAAAAGTAACTTATTACTTTACTAGTTACTGCTGTGAAAAAGTAACTTGTTACGTTGCTAGTTACAAAATCATAGACGTAACTAATAGTAACTCTCATAATGAAATGTAGTGGAACAATAAAAGCAAAATAACTGTTTAGACATTTTTACGGACATCTTTATCGTAACCTCAATGTCTTGCTTGTGGGTGTGAGACTGTTTAAGGCAAGAAGACCTGCCCAGGTCTCTTTCTGATTGGCTTAGCCTGAAACGTTAACCTATGTCAACCAATCATCGCTCCTTTTCAACGCATGGTTAGTTCAGTTAGTGTGGACGACTGCCTTTCACTCATGACTGACAGGCAGCAGAGAGGCTCCGCCTCCACACAGTCCTGTCTCCGTGGACGGGAGAAACCGTCCATTCGGACCACAGATGGTAACGAGTAACGAGACACTTTACACCACAGTAACAATAACGGTGTTACTGAATGAAAAAGGTAACATGTTACGTTATTAGTACAGTAGTTTCGTAACGTAACAGCGTTACACGTAACGCGTTAGTCCCAACACTGATTGTGACATTGTGATTCACACCACTGTACACCACCGCAGTCAGCTTTGAGAACCTGAGGAGCTGTGAGTGCGGACAGTGCCATGCTCAGGGGACTTTAGGGGTAACCTGGAGGTGGATTAGAACCTGGAACCCTTTTTATTCCAGTCCGGTTGCTTAACCACCACTGTCGGCAGCAGTTTAAATATCACAACCATACCAGGCAGTCAGCGTTTTAATCTCCCCCTAAAGAACATAAAGATCTAGATGCAGTATGATTCTCCGTCCAATGAGGATTCTCTGTCATACAGGTCATGGTTGGAGTAG
This sequence comes from Paraplagusia blochii, assembly GCA_016785265.1. Classification (NCBI taxonomy): domain Eukaryota; kingdom Metazoa; phylum Chordata; class Actinopteri; order Pleuronectiformes; family Cynoglossidae; genus Paraplagusia; species Paraplagusia blochii. The sequence goes on along the minus strand of JAFBJS010002135.1, from coordinate 14,893 downwards.
AGGAGTTTTGTAAGGCAACTTGACCTGAAGTGCACTCCTGTGGTAACTTGGCAGCTAGTGGAGTAGAACCTGAAGTCCTCTGGACCTGAGTCTTGATCCTGAACCACTAGGCCACCACTGCCACGGTGGAGTTGTGATTTATCCATCCATCTTCACAGGGGTGGTGCTTGAGGACAGGCCCACCACCACTCAAATCCCCATCCTTTGTACCAGTGTCTCATCAACCTTCCTCCAGGTGGTGAGTCCAGGGGTAGGAGCCAACCATCCTCACTGGGATTCAGTGTTGCCCAGGAGTTGAACCCTGGAGTTCCACACCAATGACAGAGACTCTGGACCAAAGGGCCACACTGTAATTCATCTTCAGTCTGAACCAAACAGCAGACACACAAACACACACACACAAAGGCAGAGGTTCAACAATCTGATGGTCTGTCTGCTCTGCTAATGACCAGAGAGAAACAGACGACAGTCGTCAGAGTCTCTCAGCGTAAATGATGCACAGAATCACGAACCTTCAACTCTTCACTCACTCTTCATTTAATCCCTCACTGGGTTACAGGACGTGGTCAGCAGTGTTGGGCAAGTTACTTTAAAAAAGTAACTCATTACTTTACTAGTTACTGCTCTGAAAAATTAATTGGTTATGGTACTAGTTACTAAATTATAAAAGTAACTAATAACTAGTTACTTTAAAAACACATTTGAAAAAAGTTTAGTGTTATGTTTTGTATCAACTATCAAATGTAGTCGAACAACAAAAACAAAATGGATTTTTAGACATTTTAACAGAATTTATCTTTATCGTAACCTCAACTTCACACTTGCCGTCGTCTTGCTTGGGGGTGTGTGTGCTACTGTACTGCGTTGCGTGTGTGTGAGACTGTTTATTAAGGCAAGTAGACCCGCCCAGGTCTCTTTCTGATTGGCTTAGCCTGAAACGTTAACCTATGTCAACCAATCATTGCTCATTTTCAAATCATGGGTTTAAATGTAGGCATTGCATAAAAAATTACCAAATTAATGGTAACATTTAGACAGGTTTGGTGGGCCGGATTAACAAACCAAACTGGCCGCATCCAGCCCTCGGGCCTTAGTTTGCCCAGGACTGGCCTAACAGTACTTTTACCTCCAAATACACTCTCACTCAGCATTGACCTGCTCAACGTCCAGACAACACTACTATGTCCCCACATGTCAGCTGTACCAGATGAACACACACGAGAGATAATCCAGTCAATAAATTAATCAAGATGATGTCCCCACATGTCTAGCTGTACCAGACAAAAACACACACGAGAGATAATCCAGTCAACAAATTTGTCAAGATGATGTCCCCACATGTCTAGTTGTACCAGACAAAAACACACCCGAGAGATAATCCAGTCAATAAATTCATCAAGATGAAATGAAAGCCACTGTTTAAAGTTTGACACTGAGGAGTTCAAACCACAGAAGCCCCTGAGCTTCAGGTCTGGGGACAAACATCTCCAACCATCTGTAGAAACATGATGTCACGGTCACTGCCTGGACTGTGTTTCCTTCAACTTTGTTCCAGCTGACCACCAGTCAACCAGCAGGAAGAACAGGACAAGCTCATCACTGCCATCTTCTGGAGGTAGACCAACTGTGAGAAGAAGCGTCACTGGAAGGTTCAGCTCACATCAGCAGACCCCACGTCATCAGGACATGGAGCACAATCTGGTCCTCTTCATCCAGGCCAAAGAAAAGAGCTGAGGTGAGTGGAAATTCTAGAACAATCTAGCAAACTAAGGCCCGGGGGCCAGATGGGGCCCATTTGGCGTTATAATCCGGCCCGGCAAACTTGCCCAAATTATACCCACACGCATGATAGGATACTTTCCGAGGGAAGTTCTAAAAAAAAAAATTGTTTTGTCAGCATTTGGACGATCACATGACTGTACTGTAGTTCCCCGACTGGCCTGACTGTTACTCAAATGTTATACAGAAAATTTTGATTTTTGTTCTTTGTTAGCGTTGTTGCACCATCACATAGGAGACAACGTCACCCCCTAGTGGCACCATTTCATTATCAAACCTTAATGAAATCTTTGGTAAGGGTTTCAGCCAAGACTTTTTTTTACTTCCTCCTTTGAACCACCCGTGGTACCGATGCTGAACTGAGCGTGTTAATGAGCCAAAATGTGCTGTGCTGTTGCTCCAGTCACGGGCCATTAAAAGTCAATGGTTTGGATCCTGACGCAACAAGCTGTTCAGATATGCATGAGAAAATGAGCAGAGGAAATAAATCAAGGTGAGGGTTGTTGTTTTACAGTAGGAGAGGAGGAGGAGGAGGAGGCAGAGGAGGAGGAGGAGGAACAATGACCACAGTCAACACTAAAAAATGTACAAACAAACTGCAGTTTAACACTTTTATCACAAAATAACAGATGTAAACAGAGTTTCAGTCGATTAATCGATTAATCGATTTTAATAGGACGATATCGATTCATAAATCCAAAAACCGTTTTTTTTTTTCCTTCTTTTCCCAACAACTTTACGTGAGTTCATGCACCACAGGTGATTACGTATTTACGTGGTTACGTGCGAGTTAACACACTCGCACGTAAAACAAATGTAAAAACAACATGGCACTAAATAAAACAAATGTAAAAACAATATGGCACTAAAATCTAAAATCTAAAACTAGAGTCTGCCTTGAAATTTTGGATCAAGTCATGTTAAATAAATAATGCATGATGGATTAATATGACTGCCTTGAGCAAATTTGTGATGGAAATAAATGTGAAAAAATACATTTTTTATTAGCAAATGGATTAAGTTTCAATTTTAGCTTTGATTCTTCTGAGAATAACATTGGTACCGAAGCGAATCGTGCATTGAATCAAATCGAACCCTTGTGAATCGAATCGAATCGATTTAGAAAATTTGAATCAATACCCAGCCCTACTGTAGACTGGAAAAAGAACTAAACTACAACAATAAATGATGGGTTTTATTAAAACTGGAATAAACCAGTGGTGGCTAAGTGGTTGGAACTGGGTTTTGGACTGGATGGTCCGAGGTTCGAATCCACCAGCTGTCACTGAGGTTCTCTGAGCTTGAAGAACTCTGATTTTTCATATCAATACACAGTGATGGTCTATTGGGAAAGGAACTCGACTGAGGTCCGAAAGGATCTAGGTTCAAATCCAACAACTGCCAAGTTACCACTGAGGTCCACTGAGCATGGCACCGGGCAGCCATGGGTTAAATACAGAAGTCACACTTCATTGTGTGCAGTGTTGGAGTTTGCATTCTTTCCTAAGATAAAATTGCCCAAAAAGGGTTTAGTTGTCAGCAATTGGACTTCTTCTTCTGAGGAACTTCTGAAGTTCCTCAGTTTAGGAATGAAACGTCCTTCAAGTCCAAGAAGAAGTTCCTAACAACTAACCCCTGTATTTTTGGAGATCATTGCCTCGATAAATGAGAATCTTCACAGAAATAAAATAATATTATTTTATAATATTTGACAAAATTATTACGTGTATAATATACAATTAATTACATATATATATGTAATTAATTGTTATTGCAAAAAATAAACTGTGCAAAAATGTAGCAAAAACATAGTAAAACCATGCAGAGAAATGAGACAAGTACTGATAAAAGTGCTAAATTAAACTTTTTTTTTTAATTAAGCCAAATAATAGTTCAGACTTAGCAAAGCTACAGATCGAAAGATAAAATTGTCATCGTAGATATGACCAGAAGTGAGAAAAGATATATTAAGAAAAGGATTTTGTCTTTAGCCTAGGAAGGAAATGTCCAAAGATTTGGTCTAAACCTGTTCTGCAGGACGGAGCCAAGAAAGTCCTGGATTCTATATTGTTGCAGTTAAACTTCAGGTTCACTTCAACTAAAAAAAACTGTAAAACATATTTTACAGGGGACTAAAAACCTTGTGTCCAAACTACTGGGGGCTCAGCAGAAATCACTGCTCTGCTATAACTCGTGGTGTAAAGAGAGAGATAAGTTGTTGGACACATAAAACCTTCCAAGCTGCCACGACTGGGCCCAGAACCAGACCTTGGCTCACCTTTTGTAAAAGTTGGAAGCTTCAGTTCATCTGCAGGTTTTTCTCCTTCCAACATGAAGGACCATGTGCTGAACCCCAGTCATTTTAATGGTGTCTTTAACAACCGGTCCCTGGGAGACGGTGGTAGGAGACAATAATCATTCTGTCAGATTCAACATCCGCTGCCTGAACGTATACATGTGTGGGTCTCACACGTACAGTAAAGCCCACCCATCTGCTGTGAGATCCTCCACACTCCACCACCCGCTCTAACCTCCACCTCCAGGATAAACACACCACACTCAGACCCTCCACCTCGCCGCAGCAGTTAATATCAGCCTCTGTGAAACTAACCCCGAGGCCAGGTTTATGGGTCCGCTGCTCTCCTCCTGCCCCCCCACCCCCTCAACAAAGGCCCCCGGAGTCCATCTTCTAACCACCCCCTCAGGTTCTATTAGCCTTCGCAGCTTGAGGGTTCTGGTCTTCTTAGAGACAGAGTTCTTCTCAGACGGAGCAGAAATCATCGGCGTGGGCAGCGGCCCAGGAGCAGTGCTTTTCCAAAAGTCATCCAACCAACAAAGACGGAACTCTGCTCTGATGGTGACCACACCGTAAATATAATATTATCCTCTCTTTGATTCAGGATCTCAACTAATAAAACACTTTATGTTTTCGTTCTGTTTCAGACACTTAGTGGATTGTTCTGTTTTTCTTTGTCGTAGTTTTTTTTTTTTTTTCCCCTTCCCCGATAACATGTGTTAAACCAACTTTTATCCAAATCCCTGAAGATGAAAGATGAATTGTTCCAGGTTTTGTTTTTATAACTTACATTCGCATTAAGTTTTAAAACCCACCAAAGTTCACTGACGAGGTCGCTGGAGTTGAACAGAGGAGATTTTTTTTTTAAGATTTGCTGCGTCTTTTATTGGTGTTTCATCCTAGTTGGACGACACAATCAGATCAGTGTTGATCCCCACAGGTAAAAGACTTCAGACTGGCCTAGAAAATTAGCAAAGTCGGATAAAAAAAGTGAAAAAAACAACAAAAACGACGCACAAGAAAACTCGCAGGGTCTGAAAATCCACAGAGGTTTTTTTATGGATTTTACATATCGATATGCTTGGGGCAACGATGGCCTAGTGGTATAGTACGTGGACTGGGGTCCGGAGGGTTTCAGGTTGGAATCCACCAACTGCCATGTTACCACTGAGCACAGCACTGTCCCCCAAACACTGCCCACTGTTCACTTTGGCCATGGGTTGAATGCAGAGGTGACATTTTCTTGTGTGCATTGTGTGAATCACAATGTCACAATGACAAGAAATTTGCTTTTCTTCCTTTTTTTTTCTTCCTTAGATTTCTAGAAAAATCGAGAATTTGCTAAAACAGTGTTTCCCAACCTTTTTTGCGCCATGGACCGGTTAATTTGCCCGTACAATTTTCACGCAGCGGTTGTTAAGTTGTGGCAGATAAATACCCCTTAATGAAATTTAATTTCTTGTGTTCTGAAATATTTTCCTACCTATAAAATCTTCCTACCCGAATTTATTTTGCATGGGCACAAAAAAAAAACATTTATCTTCATCCTCTTTTCCATTACCAGGTCCCAGGAGCAGCAGTCTCCACGACTACCACCCAAATCACTCTGGTTCATACAGTGAGTCTTCTTGTGGGTGGTGAGCCCACAAGAAGTTCTGCGGGTCGGGACGCTGCTATGGCCAGAGG
>JAFBJS010002133.1:47619-66788 GCA_016785265.1 Paraplagusia blochii | reverse complement strand
TTTATGCTTGTGAGTGTCTTTGGCGTAAAGAAGTGCTTATGAAAATGCAAACCCGCTACGGCAATTTAGGTTATAATGATCTATGAAGGAGCACTTTATGGGAAATGCGCCAATAAGAGAGACATCAGTTTGACTTCAAATGTTTTTTTTTTTTTTTGTTTTTTTTTTGTGGGGTATGCTGATTTGCAGCATTGAAGTCATAGCCATGTCTTATAGTACAATGGTTCTTTTATAGCTAATCAATGGTAAAGTCCCCATCCTTATTGATAGCCGCCATGTTTATTCCAGAACAATCTGAGAGCATCTCAGGGACCAAGTAAATGGATCATTTGGATGGAGGCCATTGGAGTGTCATGACACATACAGCTTCAGTTGCATAGTAACAGGTGTTTTGTTTGTTGACCGGCTAAACAAAAAAAAAAAAAAAAAAAAAAAAAAAATTGCACATAGACTACTGTGCTATAAGTGTATTTGTGGGTTTCTGCATATGCCTTTGTGTATGTGTGTGTGTGTGTGTGTGCGTGTGTGTGTGTGGGCACTGTTGCCACGCACACAAGGAAGCAGGCAGACCTTACATTGCCCAGAGCTACTCGGTAAGGATTCTCGATAAGGAGAATTAGTCAAAACTTGGGAGCTGCCAGTCAGTGCCAATTAAACTTTAATCTTGGGCTGAAACAGGCACAAATAAATTAAACCCTTGTGAGCGGCAATGTGCGCGCTCCTGATAATAGGGGATTGAAGTCATCTTGGAGCGAGGCTGCATGTTCCTGAGCTCAGCCATGGCAGACAGCAGTGTAGTGAGAGAAGGAAGCTGAGGCAGGGCTACAGTCAAGTGGGGAGACATTAAAAGTTGCCAGTCTCATGAGCAGAGACGTTTTCTTCCCTCTAAAGTCACCATAGTTATTAAGAATTGTTTGAGGTAATAAGTAATTTACTAGCGTGGTCATTTATATCAATACAGAATTATGATTTTGTTTGCTTACCTTTGGCAATTAACCGTTCATCTTCATGCACTTATATGTTACAGCGTCCCAGGGGCAGAAGTCTCCACGACTTGACTGTCAGCCTTTCTGCAGGTGGTCAGCCAACTGGAAGTTATGTTGGCCTGGACGGTTCTATGCTGTACTACTGCCATAGGCAAAGAACCTTTTTTTATTTTTTTATTCACCTACAGTTAGCTTCAGTTTGGCAAATTAATTTAAAGCTATTACCAATGTATCGTTAGGGCAATTTATTAAAATATTCGAGCTAAGAATAAAATATCATTTTAGATTTGCAAAACTGTTCCTAATGAGACCCCAGGTCTGTGTACAATTATTTTAACAATGAGCTTTTGGAGGAAAGACCGTTACAATTTGTGTATGACTGATTTTTGTATATACAAAATAGTTGACTGTGAGTTTTTGCAAATATAATATATTTGTACTTGCTTTGTGGAAGCATTCATTTATGCAAATATGTTTTTTTTTTTTATAACACATATTAGAAATGCCATTGGAGCATATAATTGACCTCCACGCATTCATTCTTTCCATTTCAAACTCCTGCATTAGCTCCGTGTACTTAAATAAACTAAGCTACATATCTGGGGACAGCATAAAAACGCAATGTGATTGGAGATTGCCCGAATGTGTGCTGGAATTCGATAACAAAACAACGTGTGCAACAATGTTCCTAGAACTGAGCAGAGATTATATTTGCAGCGACACATTGAAAACAGCGCTCACTGCAGTCATATCTTGCCTCAATGTTAATCAAAAAAATAATGTAAAATATATGTACCTTTACATGCAAGCGTAAGGAGAAACACTGCATGAAATATTATATTAATATTTTAATTAATTTAGTCCCTTATCTGACTTTCCTGTGTTTAATTTGAAAGTAATTTTCTTGTTATATAGCATAAAGCCAAGGTATTAGTGTCACAGGCTCTGCCAGCCTATGCCATGATTGATTCCAGAGTAGTGGTCATATACAGCCCAATATCTTCCAAATAAGCCCCAGAGAAACATTGTAATGAGAAAACAACATTAACAATATTAGCAACTATAATGAAAATAATTGCCAGTGAAGCAACACCGGTATAATCACACATGGAGAAAATAACTCTGGTTCTGACCAGATCGTACACAATTATCTTGCATGTGTATATAATATAATTAATTCTATGTCTGAGCCCGTTAGCCCGGGGCGATCAGCGTAGAATCAGTTTTGTATGTATAATAGATCAGAGAGCAGTTCATGAATAAAACAATCGCGGGGAGTGTGCAACGGTGACTGTGAATGTTTGTCTTTGGACAGCGGAATCAAAGTGAACATGTAATATTGTGATAATCCATACTTGATGAATTCAAGGGGCTGACTTGCCTTAGCTAAGTTCAGCTAATTTCCAGACATGGCTTGCCTCCGTAATTGAGTTTCCAATAACATTATGATTATTCCAGCCCACATGATAATTGAATTCAAGGTATTTTTTTTCTTAACACTGCAATATTGTAGATGTGTGATTATTATGCATTTGCATGTAGATTTCTGTGCCTTCCTGAAACTCATCACTTTCCCCCTAACTGGATTTCTTATATTGTAGCATACATTTGGCTCATAACAAATGATGGGATCTCCTCTCGTTATGAGCACAGAGTCAATTATTCCAAAAAGTTCATTTTTATATCAATTTTACCCCACATAATGATATTGCAATGAGGATTTCTCCCCGCCGATGTCGACCCAGCCCAGACTGTCTTTGCTGTACTCATTATGCATGAAGGGTGAATATTTTCTACTTTTGAACTCATCAATTTCACATTATCACCAATACTTTGCTTTCAGTTTGATCTTACTTAAGAAATGTTATCAAACTTAGACTGCGTGGCCCCAATACTCATCTGTTGCATAATGCAGGCTGTATAGGCAGGAGGAGTGCGGGGTAAGAATGTAATTTTCATTAGGCTGACAGAGCCCCAACAGATTCAGCCTGGGAGTAGGGGTTCAGTCAGGGCACAAAGCAGAGCATGAAGCTGGCTGTTAAATATGGGAGCGCCGCAGCTTTCTTTTCACAGGCGCATTGTGCCAAATCCCCTTCCCTCAGAGCTCAAGGTGAGCTAGCTGGCGTCTTCGCTGCTCATGCATAAAATGAATTTTTGACAATGCTACGCGGAAAAAGTTGATGCATTCATACAGATGTAGAAACCTGAAATAAACAGCACTCTACCTAGAAGCCACATCCACCATGGTGGTGATTTGTTTTTTTGTTTTTTTACATATACTCCAGTCTTGTTGTTGTGATTGCCACAAACCCGGGCTGGAAGGCAATAGTGTTTTTTTTTTTTTTTTTTTTTTTTTTTACTGTGCATCACCAAGTACGTTTCTGGGCAATGTGGAAGTTGTATCAGTGCTAGACCAACACTGCTGCCTCCTCAAAGTTGTGCTAACTGTCACGTTGGATGTTGACTGGGCAACCAGTCAATGCTTTAAGCCAGTGGGCACACATGGATGGCTGTGAATGGAGACTCTATCCATCCATTCCCATCACTGGAGTAGCCATAGGGCTCAACAATGGGAATGGCACCAGCCAAGACATTATGCCACAGTTTAGCTGTTGTTTTGCATAAATGTTGAATCATGCCAGTGTCCTTTTAGTTTGTAACCACTACAGCCTGCATTGATATTGATGTAATGCTCACTAATATTTAAACTGCCCTAAGGGATCGATGCTGTTGAACATGATTTAATATGGCCTAACAGTGCAGATATAAATACAGCCGCACAACACGGAGAAACAACTGTTATTTAGTCCTTGATTTAACTTCTTCAGACTGTCAGTGCAGTGAGGATATAAAATGAGTCTGTGAGTACATAAAAAAAGACATACTGTATTTACACAAATATGTATACACACATTTTGTTCTAAAAAATGTGGTTTCTAAAAAAATAATTTGGTGAAAAGTTGTTATAAAGCCTCATTTCTAAGCAAGAATTTTCTTTTTGGATGAGTTATTTGCATTTTCTTTTCCAAAGTCTATTTCATCTGTACATTTTTTTTTTTCTGACAGAGGAAGCCTGCCGAAAGGAAAGCAAGATATAAGTAGGAAAGAAAGGTTGGAACAACTTTTAACAAAACATGACATGCGAACCAGGGCTGAGTCCTCATTTACATATGTTGACATTTTGCAGAGAATATTTCAATGTTAGGCTGAGCTGTAATGAACTCCTGCCAGGGAGCAGTCAAGGAATAATGTTTCCATAAAGGTAACCTGTCCACATCTCCTGCAGGAGAAGGATGTGGAGGAGGAAAGGAGACATGCATTTCCTCCCTCTTTTTCAACCACCATGTTGGCTGTTTGGTAACAAAGGGGTATTTTTCTTTCAGAGCACTCCATCCATCTTAGCCCATACTGATTCAGTGGATTTTTCCAGCCTTTTACAGGCTAATTGCACCCAGCAATGGTGAATTTGTTAGTGGTGACACCTTGCCTACCCATTGGGAATGCATCTCATTACCAGGCGCAATGTCCAGGAACATCAGATATTATTAGCTGTCATTAATCTGCCATATATGGTGAAAGAGGGGGGTAATGCGGGACAGAAGGGCAACAAAGGACACAAAGAGACAAATATGATGGCTGGCAAGGGCTGTTTGGTAAGGTCAAAGTGGACAGAGGTTAGCCAGAAACCAGGTGGACAGAAGGGGGCGGTGATTATGAAAGATGATATTTGGATAAAGACTTTAACACCGAGGGGTTTGTATCCTACAAAGGCCGGCGATGCAAATAAGAAGTTTTGTTCAGTTCATATGACTAAGGTTAAAACAACCACAAGATATAAACTCAAAAACATATGTGTTTTGTAGCTTCCAGCTCGGGATGTTAAGGATAATACAGGTGTAGGTGTTGGATATCTTTAACAGATGTCACATGAAAAGCCATAAATTATTATTATTATTATTATTATTTTTGTTTTTGACAAAAAAAAATTAAAAATTAATAAATCATTAATCCTGCTTTAAGAATGAAATGGAACACATCATGCTCAAGAAAATATATTTCTCATTTCTCTGAATCAAAAATGTGATGAATAAAGTCATGTTTTGATCATTTTATATAAATAAAGGATAAAAGTTAAATGAACTAATATTGTTCATTATAATATATAAAACAATAGAAACAATTGAAACATCTATAAATGCAAATCTTATTTGTAATTGCGTTAGCAAATTTGAAATAAATATATACTTTTTTTTTGTTTGTTTTTTTTTGTGTTAATACTTTGAAATTCTATAGCTATTTTTGCCCCCAAAAGTGTCTTTTTTAACTATTATGTTAAGTTAAATGGAGCATCCCTGGCTGTTTTTCCTACACAGCCTGGAGACTGCTACACGCATACTAGATAGGATTACACCTTCTAAGCAGATTTTGTTGTGGAAGGGTTAACACAGATCCCTCTGCCTGGCTGAACAAACAGGACACCATCTGAAGACACGGGAACTAACAGGGTTCTCATTAAGAGACATTTTTCTACCCTGGCATGAGGACGGCGTCCTGCTCCCTTTTTTGTACAAAAAGCACGTTAAGGCCTCCTGTCGCGTTGCCTGGCTCTTTGAGCGTGATGAAGTATACGGCCTAATGACTAAAAGTTCCTCTATAAAAAGTATACAACGCAGTTCCCTGCAAATTGAGTTTCCTCTTTGTGCCAATTGAGGGTGGTTTATGTAGGCTGCGGGGAGTTCCTTTGAACTCTAATTCAAAAAAAAAAAAAAAATCCAGATTCCTGCGTCAATCCTCCCCCTCCAGTTCTCTTATTTTCTTCCACCAGTGACTTAAATACAGAAAGTGACGCTGCTGGTAAGTTTTTGGAAAGAAATGATAAATTTTTTTTGCAAAGCTTAATGCAGGCCACAGATTTCTTTATTAAAGGTGTAATAGGTCAAATGCACGAAGAAAATTTCGTTTAGATGAAAAATGACATTTTGTATTTTTCTTAGACGCATAGAACGTAGCATTTAAGAGTTCTCAACTACTTTTTTAAAAATACCAATACAGCCAATAAAAATAAAAACAAACGCAGAGTGAGAAGGCCCGTACAGTACACGCAGAAAAATTAGCCAAGAGGAACTTGCTGCCTGTCTTTTGTCATCAGCTATCTTTTTATTGCCAAAAGCAAATGTTGGCTGCATCCCATGTAGAAGCAATGGGGGCCTGGATGCCGAGGACTGAGCCAAGTGGCAGCAATTGTTTTTCATGTCAGGGGCATAGAAGCTGAGCTCATTCTACACTAATCAAATAGCCCAATAAGGTCTCAGTATAAATTCACAGACTTCTTCTTTCTCCTCGATTTCTTTTCCCTTCTTTCCCCTCCCTAGCTCCCTCCCTCCCCGGCATCTTCACAATTATGCGCGCACACTGCCATAAATCTAATGCGCTTTCATGATCTGTGGGAGCGGAGTACATAAAACGTGTTTGGCGGATTTGCATACAAACATACTTATTCTAAATCCCCCTCAGAAGTTGTAAATGATTGTCTTTTTCTGAAATACATCTCAGCAAATTGTATTTGGGCATGTTTATGAATCCTATTATGGCATGGGTTTTATCATATTTTGTGGACAGTGATGGCTTCTCAGCATAGCTGTTAAGAAGAAGGAGAGAGCGGGGCCCTGGGCGATAGACTTTGTCATTTGTTTCAGATGGCTTCTGGATTCCCCGTCATTGCTTCCTGACAGGTTCACGGTACCAAGATGGAGCTGTGCTAAAACCAGAGTAATTTAGTAACTACTGTCTAGTGAGTGAAAGAAGCTCAATTCACTGATTTTTGTTTTTTTTTTTTTTTTTTTTTTTGTGGTTGTTCTTATTCTTATTGCTGAGTGTGTTATTTAATAAGATACCAGAACGTAGAATAAGAACTTAAAGCTGACTCAGTAGTTAGTAGATTGCTGTGCCACAATGTAAATTTACAATAGAGCACCATCATTCAGTCAGTAGACGTTGATCATACAATGAACAATTTAAAAACCCTTGTTTATAGGTGTTCGATCAGCTCCTTGTAGAGACAACCATAACCTTATGAGAAACTAAAAATAAAATAATCTTTTACATTGTAGCACAGATAAGTAAAAGGAAAAACAAGACAAAATCAAACAAGAAGAAAGCTGAAAGTGTCCCGTGAAAAATGTGTGCATTCCAATAATGTCTTTATCCAACACTAAACCTCTCCTTTTCTGATTCTGTGAGTGAGGTAATACCACCTGGGCTCTTAGCTCCTTGTCAGCATCAGTCATTAATTGGTTGGACAAGCAGCTGAGTGGGAAGGTCATAAACATTTCAAGAGTTATAAAACTTTCATTAAGTTCTCACGATATCACACCAGTGAATGACCCTCTCACTCACTGCTGCACGGTTTTGTCTGGGCGGCGTTGAAGAGCGGAATGATTGTGAACAAGAAAGACTCTTTGTGGTGGAGGGAGCCTTTTTCAAACTGTCGTGGCCTTTTGACTCGTCCTAAGCCAGAGATCAGAGCTTGGAAAGTGGCAAAACAAAGGCCCGATTTAATGAGATTGTAAAACAGGCTGAGGAAGAGGAGGGGGGTTACCGAATAGCCAGACTGCCAGCTCTGGTCCATTTCAAAAGGTCTTTTCAGGATCTCCTCTCAGCCGCCTTCAGTATGAGATGGAAAAAAGATATATCAGAGGAAATGCTTCAACAGATTTGACATCAAGTATGAGAATATTCCTGCTGAAACTTGGCAGAAACGTGGAAGTCAATGTGATATCGTAGAAGCTTTCTTAGCCCATTGTTTTACTCAATATGAATGTAGCAACTGTGATACTTATGCAACAAAAATACTTGTTTTTTTTTTTTACAAAGGCAGAAAAGAAGTGAGAAAACAAGTGTTATCTGACACAAGCACAGCACTTATCTGTCACAAATCTTCATACAAATATGTCAGTGGTTTTACCCCCACACTGTCATTAGAGGGGGGAGAGATGATGGAGAGATTCAAAAAGGGGCAGTGGAGGAGAGGAATGAAAACAAGCCAGAGTCCGGAAGATAACATCAGGGTCCTAAACCCATTATCTGGCCCCTGTCCACTGTTGAGCGTCAGGAGTCACACCCAGGTCCCAGTTTGCCTGGGGCTGTTGACCCGGCGGGTCTTCCCTGACATTTCCATTCAGATGAATGGCTCTTCCCTGCATACTAGGAAGTGTCCAGTTTGACCCTTACCTGCCCCAAGATCCTCTCCCTTATTAACTGCTCTGTGGGCCTGTGTCTAACCTGTATCCTATTGCCTGTCACCCTCCTCCCCACCGCTGAGGCTCTGACGGCTGAGCTGTCTTCTGTAATAATGGAGGACAAATGAAGCCATCGCACCCTGATGGTGGTGGATTTAATGACACCCTGTGCTTTTGTGCTTTTTTTTTTTTTTTTGGTTTTTTTTTTTTTTTTTTTTTTTTTTCATTTAGACAAGGAGTGAGAGATGAGGAGGCGAACCTCTGCAGCACTGCGACAGTAAAACTGCGCAGAGTGGCATACCCTCATTTTGAGGTTATAGGACACAGTTAAGTTCCTTCCGAGGTGGAGGCAAACGTGTTGGGTAATAGGCTCGTCAGGGCACCATGCCATACGCAGCTGTTTTTTTATGTCCCTTAATTCGCTCGAGGAGGGAGAAAAAAAAGCGTCTTTAAGGAGGCCCGTGGACTTTAGAGACCAAATACCAAAAGGACCTTCATAGGTGCACTGTAGTTAACCAATGTAATTAGCAAGAACACAAGTAATCAGTCCAGGGAAGTGTGTCATTAAATGGCATCCCCCCCAATGATTAATTTGCCACTCGTAACAACGAAATGAACCTTCTCAGTGTCCTTAATGACCCTGGTTAATCTTTTAAAGTAGCAGGGAGGAGAAAAAATGGAGAGAGAGAGAAGAGGCAGAGACTGAGAGAGGAAGTTAAAACTGACAGGCAGCAAAAGAGGACGTCAAGTATCAGCGATTTCCATCATCAAAAGACTTCCTGCCGTTATGTAAGTCATATCCATGCTAAACCTCTAAACGTATCGTCCAAAAGGACCTATGGACATTTTTTTGAAACAACACACGCTTGGGCAGACACATGGAGCTGTTCTGTAGAATAATTTCCCTCCGCGAAATATTAACGCACAGAGGCAGCACATGGTGCCCAGCATCTGACACCATGTTCTCTTATGTGAAGGTGTTGAGAAGATTAGTCTCAGGAAGAGAGGCCCTATTATATGCCCTGTTGCATTATTAAACACTTCTCCGTGTAATCCTTTCTTCAGCGGAGTACATATTTGTCTTGGTAATCTTTTTTTTTTCACCCAGATAAAGTAGAATTAACCATTTGAATTAATCATGGGAATTAATTCTTTGATACTCGGCCGGGGCCCTCAAGTCCAGCCAGCTGCACCGGCCGGGCCATCCTGCTTAACACCAGAAGTGCCAAGCATATGCTCGTTGGGAGGAGGAGGAGGACAGATAGAGGCCTGGGTGGGCAGGGAGGAGGTCCCTGTGGAGCCCTTCACAATGAAACACAATATCCTCCTCCTCAGACGCGTGCAGTGACTTAAACACTCCATTGTATCAAATATGAATGAGGTTCCTCATTGTCCGGGTGCGGGCGAGCGGGAAGACAGTGTTGTCGATTAGCCACATGATTAAGCAGACGACACGGTAGGGGCCGCAGAGGTAAATAAAGGCCGCCCTCTGTCATTTCCTCATCCCCAAGGGGACCGTGTTGATGGCCCCTCACAAAACTTAGCACAGTTAAAGCCAATTGACGAAAAAAGTGATAATGTATGAGTGTGAAACAGCTGAGTGATACAGGGGAGGGAGGCAGAGGAAGGTGGGTGGATTAAGGGGCTTGTAGATATGAGAAAGTAAGAAAAGTGAAGTAGCAACAGAGAGTTAAAAATTAAAAGAAAAAAAAGAAATCAAAATATTGTAGTACGTTGAAAAACTCCACAAAGATCAATTAAAGATGTGAGAAGAAACATTTTTTTGCTTAAACAGGCTGGATTATTCAGTCATGCTCCATGTCAGGTGTTTATTATCACATTGTAGAATTTGCATGTGAAAAAGACACAAGCGTTGGCTTCGCCTGGCTCCGTTTCCTGCTCTGTGATTGGCTGATAGGGCATCTGCACTACAATGTTCTAAAGACCCCCTGTTAGGAGTGCATGAACCCCGTCATGGGTATTCACAGTGGGCCCAAAGTGTCAAATGGTTATTACTGGCAGCGTTAGCCGAGAAAACAAATAGAGGCAGAAAGCCTATAATAAAAGGGAATAAATAGTTTTAATCAATTCAACCCATTAATCAATTTGGAGCAATCTGTCAAAGAAACACAATCCCTACCAGTATTTACTGATGAGTCACAAACAATATGGTTCTGCTCTACCACAAATCAATGCTCTGTTCCAGGATTTATCTGCATATTATTTACATTTCTTTACTGATGTAGTGCAGAAATTCAGGGAGATAAATTAAAAAATATTTTTTTTGAAAAAAAAAAAAAAATATATATATATAAAATGCCCCGGAAATTAAAAGTATCCCATGTCTTTATGTTACATGGTATTTTATTGCAATGATGTAACTATTATCGTTTTTCGTGATATAAATTGAGGCGGCTGACCTCGGCCGACAACCTCGTTAATTTGTTATTTTGGCCAGCCCAAATAACAAATTACACCATTCATTTATACAATCATTATGCTTTCGTCTTTTCCGGACAATGCCAGCATTTACAAATAACAGTTAAGTATTTCTGCCTTTGAGTTTTACAAGTAATTTACTTCTCTCACCTGGCCCGTGCGTCAAATGTCCGATTTAAAGTGAGGATAAATACAAATATATAAATACAGTTGGATCATGATCTACAGGCACTGTCTCTTATACACATCTAGATGTGTATAAGAACACACACACACACACAGTTACAGACACACATATCATGCCTCCGTGAGCCCCTCCTATCCCTTTGCGGGACATTCAGGTAACTAATCTGCCTTTAAGTATGTCTCAAAGGAAGCGCGGCTAATTAGTATTGAAATTTACTGCCTTCACTTTTATTGACTTGTCCTACTTCTCCGATAATTAACTAATGAGTAAAGTAATGAGCTATGCCATTCAGTCATGCTGTTCAATTACAGTCTGGAATCAATTATTGAAAATAGTTTCTTATGCTAACGGCTGAGATTGCGTGCTGAGAGGGGACAACACTGGATTGGCCAAAAATTAAGAAACTTACAGTTAATTTTTATTTTTTAGAGGATTCATTAAACGAAAAAAGGCCAGTTTTTTTTTTTTAAATAAATGCACATATGTCCTCGTTGTTGTACATTTCAACACTAAATGTCAAATTTCAAAATCTTACAATCAATATCTTTTGGATTAAATAAGAATATACATTAATATACTGTATTACACAAGCCCCTCCACAAAACCCAGTGGAGTCGGGATGAGATCTTAGAGTCAGCAATGTGTCACTGAGGTATTTTGGATCTTAACAAAAACATTGGGTTCATTATAGAAAATTAATTAGAGTAACGCACTCCCCAGTGCTTTGGCTGATAATGAACTCTCTATCTTTTCAGGCCAATTGAGTCTGACACTATGATAATTATGTTTACATCAAATGCAATGGAATTTTATTTTTTCTTATAATAACAACAAACTGAAAACAAAATGTTGTGTTTCATCGTCATGATAAATGTTTGTATACATATAATCATTCATCTTCATTTGCAGGGGCAGCCATTGCCACCCATCACACTGCCCCATACTGTCATACTTCTTGTGGGTGGAGATTTCACTTGAAGTTGTATGGATCAGGGCGGTGCTTTGCTCAAAGCACCACAGTGACAACCAGGCAGCTGGCAGATTTGAACCTGAAACCTTGCAGACCCAAACCTGCATCCTTAATAACCTTAACCGGGTACCAAGTTGGTGACCCCTGGTATACACTATATGGAATAATGATCACGTACAGTATGAGGCAAGTGTTGGAATATATACAGTAAGACTCAACACTGTGTTGCATTACACCACAAATGTACAAACTGCAAACATAAGCCTGGGAAAGGAAACTGGCATCAGTTAAGTAACATCAGGATTCAAAGCACTCGAGGGGTCATGCTAGTACTTGTTGGTGAAACAAGATAGTTGGACAGGCTCCCAGTTTCATCATGGCTGAGTCATTTTGTTTTGAAGAACATATCCTCAAGAAGCTAGATGTGAAGTGTGGTTGATGAAATTAACTGATGTGCAAGCGTATGTGTGCGCTCACCCTTTTTTTTTTTTTTAATTAAACAGAACATTTTTGTCATCAGTAACTTCCGTCACAATCAGCATGTCCGACTGTATAGACTGACTATCCTAAACGCAAAAAAGACAGGAGAAGGCCTGAAGGCCAGGTGTGGCCTGTCCGGCTTGTTAATTTGTTATTTTGGCCAGCCCAAATAACAAATTACACCATTCATTTATACAATCATTATGCTTTCGTCTTTTCCGGACAATGCCAGCATTTACAAATAACAGTTAAGTATTTCTGCCTTTGAGTTTTACAAGTAATTTACTTCTCTCACCTGGCCCGTGCGTCAAATGTCCGATTTAAAGTGAGGATAAATACAAATATATAAATACAGTTGGATCATGATCTACAGGCATGGGCAGAGTATGGATGCGTCACATTAGCTTTGTAACACCGCCAAACTTCAAATTATATAATTGGCTTGTGTTGTGATTATACTTTTGCCTTTTGCGTGAATTGCATACATTTCCTTATGAGTTGACATGAAGAGGGCTAAGGGCGTTTTAGCCTTTACTAACTGTACAAACACCTCTTCTATCTGATCCTGATCAAGCCCCACTTTCCGATTTTAGAACCAATTGTGGCCCACATATCAGAAGCTTTGCCCACACTCGTCCAGCAAAAGTCAAGCTTAATACAAATTTTGAGGATTCATAAAGATATCTGAACCAATAACAAGCCCTTTCTCTTAAGCCCGGCATACACTGTGCACCTTTCCAAATTGCCATGTGCTGCCCATAGTGTACAAGTGAATCTCTATGGTTGTTACTTCATTTATACTCAATAAGTCACAAGTTCTCACGTTATACTGTACCATGCGATAACCGGATGGACTGCTCACATGGTACGACCATACACCAAACGACACATCCTAGCCGGAACTGCTATGGCTATAAGCGTCTGCCAAATGTATTAAAATGTAATGTAATATAGCCTATTGTGACATGTATTCTTACAGAGTTGTCTCAATAAGGTGAACGTCTTGAGTACAAATAAGTGTGTCGGTCAACGCTTATTTGACATGGTGTCAGAAGTGCTAGGTTAAGAAGACCCCGACTATATGGCAAAGTTTCACCCTCCGGAAAACTTCAACTGCGAGCGGTAACTGGCCGGTGTGGAGTCAGAGATTCTCCTGGTACAGACTTGCAGCTAAGCTATATAACGAAGATGGCGATGTCCAAGTTAGCACACTGATATACGGCATGGGATTTTATTTGTAGAACATTTTTAAGTCTTTTACCTTCAGTGACGATGAGAGTAACGACTATGATATAGTGCTTGATAAATTCAATGCATATTACGCACAACGTAAAGAGTCACTGCATTCAACAATCCTTTCTGATAGACCATGGCAGAAGGTTGTCACAGATATTTTTGAATATAAAAGCAAATAGTACATTGTTATATCAGATTATTACTCACGGTTCATCAAAACCTTACATTTACCAAACACAACAACAGATAAAGTTGTTAAGATGTTAAAATCTACTTTTGCGAGATTTGTCGTTTCTGATCGGATTGTCAGTACAACGGGCCACAATACACAATTGAGGTCTGGAAAGTCTTTTGTAGACAATTTGACATTGTAAACAACACATCTAGCCCACATAACCCACACGGCAATGGACACGCTGAGAGGGCAGTTCAAATAGTGTAACGCATTCTTAAGCAGGAAGACCCTTTACTAGCATTGATGTGTTATAAAGCTACACCAACATCAGCCACTGGGATAAAACCAGCTGAAATGCTCATGGGAAGAAAGATTAGGACCTCACTTCCCTCACTTAACAGTAATCTGGTTCCCATGGTGCCAATGTGAAAACGGTATAAGAAAGTGGACTGTGAGTCAGAAAGAACTGAAACAAGTCTCCAGACCTTGTGCCAGACCCAAAGCAATGTAAAGAGATCTTCTACAAACACGACTGAGGGCCACGTTGTGATCAGATCTGATAAGAATTAACCTGTAACTTTAATGCAAAATGTTAATGTATAAGTAAGGATGGAATTGTGAACAGTATTCATTTGTCGAAACGAGAATGGAATGTGAATGCTCACACTGGCTTGTTTGGTTATCACCAGACGGTGACATGTGTTCTTACAGAGTTGTCACAGCATGGACTAGGAAATGTCTTCAGAGATTTAACCAGTCTGGTCTATCAATACTGCCATGCTTCTCAGGGTTGTTTTTTTTTTTTTCTTTTTTCTTTTTTCTCCCAGGTATCTATGTCAGCGCATGTGTATGGTGGCAGGTGGAGGGAAAATTCCAACTGCCAATGTCGGAACATATTGGATAGCTTGTTGTAACTACACTGATCCAAAATGAGTCCCATGCCAAAAATTGTGCCCAATCAGCAAATAGTCACATAACTGAAAAAAATAAACAGCAAAATCAGCTCAAAGACTGTATGTCTTTATTTAAGATGCCAAACTCTAACAAATAATACAGATAGGAGACATGTTTGTAGCATAAACAAAAAAATTAATGAAGGCAGAGTAAAGGGTGACATCAGGTTTTAAACATAACATTGAACTATGCCGTCCTGTATTTTGGTATCAATACTCTATTAATATTAACAATACCAGAGGTCGCAGTTGGTATGCCAATCAGCACTGAGTCGATGTGACAAGCACTCAGAAAGATGCTAAAGCCAAGGACATTAAATTCCCCCTGACAGCAGCCTTGGAGACAGTCCCAGGCACACGTCACTTAGAGTGTAGTAAATCAGAAAAAATAAACTCAAAAGAACATAATGGAGTCGGCTCTCATCATTATAACGACAAGCAGGTTTATTTAGCGTACACTTGGCTCTTCTTCTGCTTTTATGCATAAGTGTACTTGCGTGTGTTTGGTTTCATGCTTGGCTTGTGAAGCTGTAACAGGGACAAAACTGTCAACCATCAGAAATTCCTGTAAGCCATAGCTGCCATTGGACTGCACATAGAGTAAATCCAGAAGATTATTTTAAAACCTGTAAAAGTCTTTAAAGTCTGTAAAAGCCATACATTTAGGGCAGCCACACTCTACAGGAAACCCAATTGGGATACAATGGGAAATGTGATACGACTTCTGACTTCATCTGGACAATTTCAGTGTCGATCGAATCAAGAAAGAAAAGAACATATCATGCACAGGTACACCTTCAG
Source organism: Paraplagusia blochii (assembly GCA_016785265.1). Classification (NCBI taxonomy): domain Eukaryota; kingdom Metazoa; phylum Chordata; class Actinopteri; order Pleuronectiformes; family Cynoglossidae; genus Paraplagusia; species Paraplagusia blochii. Next base: position 51,323 of record JAFBJS010002133.1, on the reverse strand, counting down.
ACAACCTAAATTGTTCACACAGATGGTTGCCATGTGTGCGGTGTCGTCCGACAGCCAACGTAATAATTCAAAGTTTGGATTAAACATCCAAAAAGATAAAATAAAAGAGGGGACATTAATATTTTCGTAATAATGCAGATTTTGACATAACAAACTATTTGACTTATGGTGACTTTAGGCCAGAGGCAGTGTCTCTTTCACGGTCGTAGAGTTCAGGTTTGCGCTTGCTAGTGAGCTCACCACCTGTACAAAGGTTTTGGCCCATGACAATGCAACAAAACCATGGAGTTACAAAAAACAACCAAACTTTTCTAATAAACAAACATGCCAGGAGGGGAAAGTTAGGTAAGGTAGCATGTAGGAATGTCTGATATAACATTTATTGATACTGATATTACCGATACGATATAGGCAGCTAATTTCCCCTGACTTATCATGATACCAGACTAAATTGCATTCTATAATTAACTGTGTACAACATAAACACACTACTTCAATAAAAGTTATAGAGAAATGACAAATTAATTTTTTTACCATTTGGTCTGAAACAGTCCTATGATTCTTTGTGCAGCATTTAATGTTAACAAGAAATGTCTAGTGTTGGACAGAAGAACTTTCCAAAAGCATTGATTAACATTATAAACTGGGCTCATTCAGCCCTCACAACAATTGGCAATAAAAATGCTATACAAACAGCTGCAGTATAAGAGTAAAAAGCCCTCTTTAATGAAAGAAAAAAAAATTAAAAATCTTAGAATTGTTATAGTGTAAAAGACTCTTCTTGTTGATGACATGAGAGACGACACCGGACGGCATTTCACTGGCAAATGTCCGAGAAATACTTATTTCAAAAATGTACCTGTACCCCCCACAGGTACAGGTACATTTTTCAGCTGACCATTTATCTTTTTTTTTTTTTCCAAGAGGGGCTAGAATGGCAAGTTAGAGTAGGAAAATTCACTACTGCCTTGCAAAAAACAATTGTTTGATTTTTGGTGTAAAAGCTCTAAATTGTATTACATGGGTCTCATTTCTAACCCTAAACGTGATTTATTTTTGTCAGCAGCCAAAAGGTTTAGAAGGTGTTTTTAGACAACATCTTTTATATTGTTTTAAAAGTCAAAGGTTGCATGCGTTTCATTTGTTTTTGCTTAAAGTGCTTGGAACTGTTTGACTTAGAACAAGTTTCCATCTCCAAACTTTTCACAATTTGGCTGGAATTTTGGTCTTCTTTAAAAAAATTGGTATAACTGATCTTTGTTTGTAGGCTGCCCAGTATCTCCACGTTGTGTTCTTTCTTAATCCATCCATCTTAATTCGCCTTCTGTGCCTGGTCTCAATGACAACAGTTGGACAGGGATGCCCAGACTTCACCCTTACTAGACACTTCCTCCAGCTCATCTAAGGGGTAACAGGATGAAACAAATTGAAACTGAGATCTTGGCTGATTTATTTAGACTTTAACAATACGCACAAAGAGGTTTTTGTTTGAGGTTATGTGTTGAAATACAATCACAGGTGTGTATGCAGTAAACTCAAGTGTCAATAAATCTATCGGAAGCTTCTGGAGAAATGACATCATCATCTGAGTGTTCCCACCTGGTTTCAAGGCACAATTACTCTAGTGCATGTAAATTCCAGACTTTAAGAAGGTAATAAATAATTGTCTTAAAAAGCTCCTTTTATTAAACTCCTGCACACAAATCCAAAAAAAAAAAAAATCCAATTTATCCAACAGTTTAAACTGTTGACAACCCCTTGTTTGGAGCATTAGTTAACCTAAGATGACATGTAACATAGATGAAAAAGTTGCTCCATGAAATAAATGTGTACTAAAAAGGAAAAAAAAAAACACAATGTGACAACATGTACATTTTAGAATTAATCTGTTTATGTTCCAGTATGGGATGATGTGTTTTTACACTTTACATGGTGTGTACTGTATAAAGGACTGTGTGCTCTGTGACTGAGGAGATGGGAGTAATCCTCAGACCTCCCTGCCAAATGTGAACTGCATTTGTTCTCCTGCTTCCATCCACAAAATGGCAAATAAAACAACAGCTTATGGTTTTCCAGACAGCCTGAAGCCAGCTATCTGGGGGCCTTCTATCATCTCTGTCTTCTGCTTCCCCCGCCTCACCTCACCCACCACTCTCCTCCATTGATGCCTTGGCCAAACCTTATCATTATTGCTGCCATTTGAATAGTATTACAGACACGGCGTCCAAAGAAGATGTCGTAAAATATTTTATTGATTTTTTTTCTATTCTTTCCTAGTTGTCATTATACATTAATATCACCAAATAAGAGTACATCCCCTGTTTGGAGTAGAGCTTTTGTGAACCGTGTGACACTATATATTTTTTTCTTCCCCCTCAATATGTCCTAACAGATTCTGGTGACGTTATCTTTCTAGTACAGCATGACTGATCCTTCTGCATCTTGTCAGGCTTCTCACAGAGAGGTGTCTTTGATACGCACAGGCACGGTGCAGCAAGATTTGACGTGGCATAATGAAGTAGACTTTTGCAGGGCAACGAGTGGCTGGTCCTCAGCAAGGACTGTGGAATTATATGTGGGTTAAAATTGAACATCTTTTCCACAGCTGAATAAAGGTCTGCGCCCCTCCTTATGCGTCTGTTCTTATTATGTTTTTGTGTCTGTATAACTGTCAAAGCAACACAACTCATGTTTATCTACAGGATGGACTGCAATTAAAGGTAAATATATGGAGAAATTGTCACAATCGCAACCCTCAGCTGGGTCGCAAGAGCTTTTTGGGGGGGCATCTTTTTTAAGGAGTTCCTGGTCATTTTTGTTGGTTCAATTCCTGTTCTTTTCATTGCTTTGAGTTTTCATTTATTTATCTTCATCTGCTTGCCCGTCAGCTGGCGCTGTCAGCTGGCGCCACCCAAATCACATTGCACCAAAATGTGAGCCTTCCTGTAGGTGGTGATCTTACAAGAAGCTATGTGGGTTAGGACAGTGCTCTGAACATATATGATCAGAGCACTGTCTCAGCCACATTGTCCAGCTTGTGTCTTGGTATCTTGTCTATCTTGTCCCAAAGACAATGTGGTTTATCCAGTGGCCATTCAGTGCAACGAGGAGTGTGCGGACCTCTACATTGGGGAGACCAAGCAGTGCATGGCCCAACATAGAAGGGCTAACTCCTCAGGCCAGGATTCAACAACTACCAACCACTTTTTTGAGGACCAAGACGTTCAAATCTTGGCCAGGGAAGACAGCAAAGAAGCAATTTTTGTCACCCTGAAAAAAACATCCCACAACAGAGGTGGTGGTGTGAGACACAGCTTTTCATCCAATGACAGTAACGACCCATCAATACCCACCCAACCACTGGTATCACACTTCACAGGTATCCCCAGGTCCACCCAACAGGAGGGACTAGAAACACCCCTTTCTCCTCACTCACAGGATAGAACTTTTTGTTACTTCACACTAACAGTTAGAACTGAAGAAGCCTCTTGGATGAGAGGTGAAACGTTTTCAAAAAAACGGAATGTCCAGTTGCCTAACTTAACTCTTTAACCTCGTGAAGAATAGAGTACAGAGTACAGACAGAATGGAAAGCTATGAGCTAAGGTGATGGGAAAGGTTTACAGGACAGTTGTAAGAGACCAGCCCTGTTGGATGGTTTAGAGACAATAGCAATAGGCAGAAGACGGGAGGCAGAGCTTGAG
>JAFBJS010002133.1:28777-45775 GCA_016785265.1 Paraplagusia blochii | reverse complement strand
AACATGCACCACGGGAACAACCCATCAATACCCCCCCTACAACCCATCTATCACACGTCCCCGGTATCCCCTGGTCCACCCAAAAGGAGGGACTTAAAACACCCCTTCCTCATCACTCACAGGATAGAACTTCTGTTACTTCACACTAACAGTTAGAACTGAAGAAGCCTCTTGGATGAGAGGTGAAACGTTTAAAAAAAAAAAAAAAACGGAATGTCCAGTTGCCTAACTTAACTCTTTAACCTCGTGAAGAATAGAGTACAGACAGAATGGAAAGCTATGAGCTAAGGTGATGGGAAAGGTTTACAGGACAGTTGTAAGAGACCAGCCCTGTTGGATGGTTTAGATCACACTCTGTGGGACCAGGGGGACTGTCTCTGCAATAGGCAGAAGACGGGAGGCAGAGCTGGAGGTGAAGGAGTTAAAGATGCTGATCTTCTCTTTAGGAGAGACAATGATGGACAGGATCAGGAATGAGGTCATTACACTGTGTTCCAAATTATTATGCAAATCATATTTTCTCAGATTTTCCAAAATTATTTATATGAACGGCAGTCCTCATGATTTTCTAGTCACGGACCCTTAGAGTACAATTCAAATGTTTTTGAATGAACCTCCCAATGATAATGCTATATTTAAAACCCAATGGTACATTTAAAATGCACACAAAATGCATGTTCCAAATCATTATGACCAATTGAGTTTCCAGCAGGTCATGTCTGACTGAAATGTAACTGAAATCCAGCACTATTTGAATCAAAACATTACCACAAATGAAGTCACATCTTAACATGTGACTGCTTGTTGAAAAGGACCTTCTCAAGTCTTCCGTCCATTGAATTTGTCAGTTTTTGGATAGTGTCTGCTGGAACAGCCTTAAACGAGGACAGAATAGCCTCACAGAGCTGTTTGAACCATGGCAGGAAGTGTTCTTTGAGAAACTCCACTTACGTTGTGGATGTCATCTTCACACAGTCAGGATCACTAAAGAGCCGACAATCTCTCTCCCCATGATACCAGCCCAAAACACCACTCCACCACCTCCTTGTTGGCGCCATAGCCTTGTTTGCATGGGGTGGCCGTCAACCAACCATCCACTACTCCATTCATCTGGACCATCGAGGGTTGCACGACATTCATCTGTGAACAGAACAGTTTTGAAGTCAGTCTTCAGGTATTTTGTCCACTGCGTACATCTCGATAGTGCTATGATCGTGACAAAGTTTCTTGGCAGTTTTGATTGTCCTAATTGACATTCAACTATTTCTTGCTTTTCAGCAGCCGAAAGGTCCTTCTTCTTTACCATCTGGGTTGAAAATGGTAGCCTGCTTAATAATGTGGAACACCCTTCTTTAGTAGTCTCCCCTTTAATTGGACTCACCTGCCAAACAAATTTGCACAGGTGTCTTCAATTGGTTTCAGTGATATACAGAGCCATGATACATATTAACATTCATGAGTTTAAATTGAGAAACAAAAAAATCTTACCTTACCACTGTTGAACACTTTTTGCATAATAATTTGGAACACAGTGTAGAAAGACAGAGAAGCTAGAATGAGATGGTTTGGACAAGAGGGACAGTGGATTCATTGGTAGAAGAATGGCCCTAGAGACTGAGCTCCCACGTAGGAGACCGAGAGGAGAATGATGGAGGCAGCTAAGGAGGACTTGGGTTGGAGTCAGAGTAAGAGATACATAGAACAGGGTGAGAGAGAATGTTAATTTGCTGTGGCAACCCCTGAAAATGGGACAAGACAGAAGTAGAAGAAGACAACGTAGAGTTCATTTAGGTATCTGTTGCATTTGTATCCGGGCTCTCAGATAATACATGCAAATGTTTGTAAAAATGTATCTAGATTAATACTGAGCAGTTAACTATAAATAACTAGTTACAAAATAGTTTTTATTATTAATTATAAATTATAAAACAACAAGGAGTAAATACCATTGGACACCATAGCCCTGACTTAGCTGTTTCATTCTTGTGACTCGTGGACATCTCCCATCCCAATTTTACTTTTTTTTTTGGTTTTGCTGCTGCCATTGATAACATCATGGAACACTGTGTTTGTGTTTTGCTTTAAAAAAGCATTTCAACAGGACATAATTGTATCTGGCAATATAAAACAAAGTGTTTCATTACTCCAAAATGCTTAAATCTCTTAAAATGTAAAACTAAATGAGTCTTCTGAAAACATGTAAATGCACTAAGAGAATTATTTTCAAGCACAGCGGAAAAAAAGGAAACATAGATGACATCCTGTAGGGCACTGCCTTCTACAAAGCACTGTCTTTGTCTCCACAATAACATCTGAGTCATTATTTTTGTCAGCGACGTAGTGACAACATAATAACAGTGACTGCAGTCGTGTGTTGTTTGTGCGCCGCCTTCCACCGAAGCCACTGATCCATCCAAAGTTAATCACTCCGCACCGTATTACAGTTTGTGCCGTTCGGAGTCAAACATCCATCTCCCAGTCTATCTATCACTGTTTTTTTTCTTTTTTTTTTTTCTCTATGTGGTAATATTCCCCAATTAGAGCATTACTGTAGCCTACTTCATCAAGGGCTAAAGTAATCAAGATTAATCTCAGTGAGCTGACACGGGCTGTTTGCTAAGGAACACACAGAACAATTGCTCTGGGCGAGCATCATTAGGAAATGCAATAAAATTAGGTAAACTGATTATATTTCAGAACTGGGGAGCAAAATAAAAACACAATTTGGGGAGGGCTTCAATTATGGCGGCTGTGCTCGCTTGTTTGAACATCAGCAGTTAAACTGCTTTACAGCTGTAATGCTTTGTTTCTGAGTATTGATATGTGCCTGTGTATAGTTATATTAGCGCATGTGAAGATATGTTTAAGTCTTCAGTTGAATTCCCTCCTTCCTGTACAAATAAATGAATGTCTGTAGGTAAAGATAGATACAGGGGAGCAGAGGTATATTCGTTTTGTTTTTTATCTCGGATTTTTGTTTTTATTGAAAACTGCACTGCCATAGCAACAGCTGCTGTAGTGGCATAGTGTATTGTGGTTGGGAATAGTGAAGATGAGTTATTTAATGGGAAAGATATTCAGAATAATTTTGCACCAAAAATTGTTCTATAATGACTAATAGCAAGGTTTTTGTAACTTTCTAGAAGAAACTCAAATGTCAACTCAATTGTGAGCCAAACTCAAATAAATAAAAACAACATAGATAGATAGATAGATAGATAGATAGATAGATAGATAGATAGATAGATAGATAGATAGATAGATAGATAGATAGATAGATAGTGTATATAAGGCCACAAGAAACAAAGACAGAAGTCTGTCCTGTAACATAGCGCTAACACTGCTTTTACCGAAAATACCCTTCTTTGATTGGACTACCAGTATCAAGTAACTGCTCATTATACTGGCTTACTTATCTGATATGATTCCGTGGGCAAATACAATTACACTGCGGGCCATTTTAGGCCCTAAGCCTTAGTTTGACACATGTTCAAATATATATGAATTTTGCACCAGATCCTGGTAACCAAAATGACATTTGAGTTGTGCTGAAAGAGGCTGATTGAGACAATGGTCCTTATAGAAGTCAATTTTCATTACATTAGGTTTCAAATATAACCTCCTGCGGATAATTTCATGTGTGTTTGTCAACTCGTGGTGTTATTAATCAGTAACCATAACTATTAATGGCTAATCTGTTTTTAGTCAACGCTGATTACAGCTTGGGCACATAATCCAGTCTAATAGGGATTAAGTTTTTTTTTTTTTTTTTTCCCAGGTCTCAGAGACTGTTTGTAAGGCTTTCATTTAAATAAAGCTCAAATTGCAGTTGATATCCAGTGTTTTGTGTAAGTTCCTTTTTTTTTTTTTAATTCATTGCAAACTAAATTTCTTATATGAAAAAATCCGTTTTTTTATTATTATTATTTTTATTTATTTGTTCTTGCCTCCAATGGCTTGCTGCTGATGTATACCAGGGCAATCTATTCATGTCATTCATGGCCACTCAGTGGTGAACAATACTCTGAAACACACACTGTGATTTGCCGGTTAGCAGTGAAACCGTTTTAAATGCTTATTAATCTTGCCTGAGGCCAAACTCTTCCTCCTACTTACCCAAAATGGGAAAGAGAATGAAAACACATAGAAATATGAAAAATACCTTATCTTATCACCGTGCAGAGGTAATATTTTGTGATCCCTCGCTGAAATAGCTCTGAACATTTCATGAATATATTTTGAATATTCGCTTGCGTTTGGATTGATGTACAGCAGGGCATATATGCATTTGTGTCGCCTCGGCTGTGTCACACATCACACATATTACAACATTTTTTTTCCAAACATTTCTGACAAGGAGGACGCTTCTTCCTTCATTACAATGGATGAGGGTATATCCAGGTAGACAATCAAATCTTTTTATTGTTTTGTTTGTTCTATAATGTCTGACCCTCTTTGGTATTTTTTTTTTTTAGATTACCATGCAATGGTGATAGATGGAAGCAAAGCTGGCATTTATGGGTTCTTTGAAGCATTAAAAACCATTTACTTTTAGACATTCCACCTAAATTATTGCATTATATATAGTTATAAAACAAAAAACCTTAACAATTTATGCAATTGTTAAAATAACTTGAAAACTGACTTAAGTTAACATATGATAATTTTAATCTTTCAAGCCCTGATATCCTATTGGTCAGATTTCGACTGGCCTTCTTGAGTATTGTAATAGCCCATTGATTGGGGTCAATTTTTATTTGCAGACCACATGTGAGCCAGTCAATCAATACAAAAGCACACACACATATGCCTATGTGGTATTCATTGTTGTCAGAATGCAATCAATATGCTCATAAAAAAGTCAGAACAACCTTTTGGCACTGCGTGACCATCTCGCTTCTGATTAACCCTTACTCACTGCATCGGTGGCCTGTGCTCATATAGGTCTTATGAATTAAAAATGCTCTCAATTACACTGGCGTAGCAGTTAGTGGATAGCACAATCTGCATTTGAGTGTTCTTTTTGTTCCGAGATGACTTTTCTCCCTTCTTCTCTCTTTCCTCTGCTGTTTTCACTCACCTCCTCCTCTCCCGCAACTCTTTATCATCTTCCTTTTTTGCATATCGCCCGGCTTCTGAAGATGGGCGAAAGGGGGGAAAAAAAGGAAACGACAGGAATGAGAGGAATAGTTAACAAACTCTGCGAATGATTGATGGGCTAATTTCAAGCCCTGAATAAAACAGTTTCCTAAGTCTGTTGATTCTCCATTTATTAGGTAATAGAAACATTTATCAAAAAAGTCATATTTTTTTTCTTAAGCAATAATTGCATTTTTAAGCCTTCATTAGGCCTTCCATGCATGCATAATCCAATTGAATAAATACAGTGCTGCAGTGAAGAATTAATAGCCCCTCTATGGTAAACGGAAAGTTGAAGTCTGCACAGTGTCTGTTAACACAGGAGCAAAGTTGTACATAAGGACACAGCAACTGCTGCTGCATAACAACTCTATATTTTTAACATATCACATAAATATTCATAGATAAAGGGTTCTGCATAATAAAAAATGTCAAACAAAATATACTGGTGGAGAGGAAAAATATTTTACTCTGATTCTATTCTGTTTTTTTTTTTAATTCCGATTTTTTTCTGAGCTCAAAATTGGCAAAAAAAAAAATAAATAAAAAAAAAAAACATTACAAATTTAGTTATTGTGTCTACAAAGCTTGTCAAACATGTATAATGTTGGTTCTGGCTATAGACGTACTGCTCTAAGTGTGTCTTGAAGTGACTTGGTTGACTTGAAGAAAAAACAAATATATATTATATAACAACCATATTGTCAACAGTGGTTAAGGAAGCGGACTTGGGTCCGCAGGGCTTCAGGTTCGAGTCCACCAGCTGCCAGGTTGCCGCTCAGGTGCTCTGAGCATAGCACAGTCCCGACCTACATATTTTCTTGTGGGCTCACCACCTACAGGGAGGCTCACAATATGGTGCTATGTAATCTGGGTGGTGCCAACTGCCCCTGTGACCCGGCAATGGACAAGCAGAAGAAAATGAATGAACAACCATATTGATTATTAGACAAAAAAAAAAAAAAATGAACTCAAAAATGTGAACTTTGGAGATGGGTCTTCTCTACAGAGGCAGTCATTTGTTGAATACTACATGAGAAGAACAAAATTCTGTTTTTGCGTTTGTATAAAAATGTCTGCAAGTCCCTGCACTCAGATCATATAAATTTGTGTACACGCGGTCTGACCCAGTCAGAACGTAGATTTCCCCACCTTATCTTTAAGCAGCAAATTGTACACACAAGTGGCTTTACACACAAAGCCACATCAAAACAGCAGTCGTGTCTTGTTACCTGGCAACAGTCCCGTTACTCGACTCGGGCTCCTGTTCCAGCGGAGAGAGCCAGTTTTAATCACCTAGCAAATTTCCAGCACTGAAAACAGACAGGGGCCTTGGCTTAATCTTGTTAGCACGATGAGGCCGTTTTCCGATATCTTTGCTAATCAAATCATCCCAAAGGCCTGGGGTTGGAGAAGAGGTGGTGGTAGAAGTGATGGTGGAGGCAGTGTTCTGTGTCTATGTAGGAAGGGATGAATATACAGCAGGTGTTCACATGTGTTTGCTCCAGTGTTTTAGTGTGAATGTATGGCATGGCTAAAGAAATATATTTCCCAAAAGCAGCTCTCAGAATGTTATCATGGTCAGTGGAGCGTGTGCAGTTGCAACTATTTTTGTGTGCTTTTGGTTGTACATGCATTGTCATCACCATCATAACCAACACCCCTGCTCGCCAGCTTTTATCTCCAAACTCTTTCTTTGGTCATGAGCTCTCACTTCATTTTAAAGATTCCTTGGATTCTCCCAGTAGATAACCAGCGTTTTTTAATAGCCCAGAGCCTCTCGCTGGCGCCCAGAGAGACTCCACAACTCAGGGCCCAGGAGAGGCTGCACAAGAGAGAGAAAAGGAGAACAAAGCCAACCTGCAAAGTCTTAAAAAGTTGAAACGTGTACTTTGATTGCCTCGGCCTACCTATTGTGGCAGCACTGATCCGACCCTGGGGAGACTGACAGCACCGCAGAGAAAAGGAGAATAGAGAGAAGAAGAACGAAGAGAGGATGAAGAAGCAGAAGACTAAGCAGAAGAAGTGGGCCATAGCATGCCCAAACTCTACTCCTCTGCTTTTTTTTTTTTTTTTTTAATACATCTGCATCCATGCAGACTCGTGTATACACGAGAATGCCATTCATGCCAAGCTGGTGGATTTTGTTACTGTTCCCTAGCACGCCAAGTGCAGGGAATAAAAGTGCCGAAACAGTCGCACGTCTTTTGAACTGTACAGTGAGTGGGAGCCAGAGATGTGAAATACTGTTACACTGAGCAAAACACGACATTTAAACATAGTGACTGCACCGAGGGATTTACACATGCCGTCTCAAGTTGAATTTCCTTTTACAAATCTCCCAGAGCACATGGATATTATGCAGAGACATACACGCACCTTACTCTTTCAGCTCTTCCATTTCCTCTGAATGCATGCAAAGTGCAGAGGAAACTACTTTTCTGGGAAAACGATCAGTGATAAAATATAAAAATGTTATTCCACATGTGGAGCTTTGGCAGTGTGACAAAGCTGGCTGCTATGTTGGCTGAATTAGAGTCAATTTCCAAACCTCAGTGCTCTAATGGTTAAAACTTGTGTCAGAAACTTCAGATGTGATTAAAAGATACACTACATGATTTTGTTATTGTGCCAAAAAAGAAAAGTCATTTTTTTCTTAAAGAAAAAAAGAAAAATGATTTTGTGAACAACAAAAAAAGAGAGATTTCAAGAAATATGCTCTGGGTTATGCACTGAAAAACATCAAATCACATCAATCCAATGGGTATTCTCAGAATGGAGTCCTGATACATGTATTCAATATTAAAAGAAATAGAGAAGAGCAAAAAAGGCCAACTAGAAAAATGTGGAAAACTATTAGTTTGCTAATTTGTTTCATTAACTTTTAGGGTTTTTTATATAACTTGCGTGCTTTGCTGCAGTAGTTTGCACCAGGTACTTGGTTTTAGATCATTTGCCATTATTTACCATTCAGAAACTGGTTAACTTACTTAAACTGTGATCAGAAACATCATGTGACCCACACCCCTTTAATTATTGGCTTCCAACATCTTTTGTATCTTCAATAATACACATTAAATAGTGTCTGTGTTTATAATACAGTCCATCCAATAGTCAGGGACCCATACAAACTAACCTTTCCTTCCATTACAAAATTTAGCTGTTAATTTTCTTGAGGTTTGGTTTAATATATCGATTTTTTTTTTTTTTTTTTGTTAACAGGCCATCATGATCCGAGTCACCGCCACTATCCCAGTCCCTGGGGTATTTGTCGAGGGGCCACCTCAGAGACCCTCTGGGTTCCTCTCAGGCCCCGAGACTTGTCAGTCTCATAACCCTGCAAGAACTGGAGTCTGTCCATCAGAAACATGATGTAGTGAAGGAGGCATCGAGGGACCCTGGTAGAATTAACCCTCAAGTGACTGCAATTGTGTTGAGTGCTGACTTTAACATATCTGCAGGAAGCTGACTAACCTTGCACAGTTCACAACTGTACACAAAGGTGTAGGAAGAAAGCTCTCAAAGCACCAAGGGAAGTTTCGAGTGAGCCCAGAGACTGATGGAGAGATGTACATTTAAGGGGTGTGACAAGGAGAGAGAGAAAGGTTTACTCAAGACTGATCCGCTAAAACAAAGAGGAGGAGGGATATATTCCTGGAGTAGCATCGCCTGGTGATGTCTGTTGCTCTCTTCTTATTGATCAGCTGAAGCAGTTGTTGGGCTGTTTCATAAATAGGTTGGTACTCACAATAATGAATATTACAAGCCATTAAATGTATATAGTCTCTCTCAAGTTCTTATTTACAGATGAACAGTAATGTCAAGTTTTTGGTATGGTTAAAGATATTGTTGATAACACAAAATTGTAAATTGTCCTTTTGACCAAAGGGACTTTGTTTAAATATATGTTATATGATGGAGTAATATCATATAAGTACTTTTTTAACGCCTCAGCACTATGGAGATTGGTGCTGAAGACTCCAGAAAAGGTAGGGTATTTTATTAATTGTGTTACATCGCAAAATAACTGTCTGCCAGCTAAATATAAATGTGATTAAACAAAAGTAAAATCTTCTGACTTTTATTTTAAAGATATTGGCACCACCAAAAAAGTAACTCAACCTCGTTAAAATACAGAGCATACATCCTTGACCGGCCTGCCTGCAGTCCAGATCCATGTCTCACTGACAATACAGCATGGCATGTAACAATGCAGCATGGGATGTAATCATACAGTAAAAACAATAACAATGATAATAATGGGTTGGTGAACCACTGGAGTATTTTATCAAGAAACTAGCAGCAAACCTACTTGAAAAACTGGGGTAATTAATATCCCCCAGTCCTAAAGAATTAAAAATGGGTAAAAGAAAACGGAGGAATCTAAAGGATGATGATTCTTTGTCTCAACTTTTTGTCACCCATTGAAGGTATCAATACCAGCAGGGTTAGGGTGAGTTGCATTTACACCGAGAAAGCATCTAAAAGGTAGCTAAATGGCAAGTGAGGAAGGGAAAAGCTCAGAGGGAAGTCAAAACATCCCTATGGTTTTTATAGGTTACTCATCCAAAAGTGTGAGAGCGACAGAGAGGGATGTATAACAGCAAATTATGTTAAATACAGTATGTCTGCCCTCTTCTGGTCACTACCACCATCATCTTGCTTTGATAGCAACAGGGGGAGGGGTTGTGGACATCCATGATGGGGAGGGGTGATAGGAAAGTAGGAGAGCAGTGTAAGAGGAGCATGACAGAGCGAAGAAGTGACAGTTCAATGGTAGTAGATGTTCTAATAGCTTAAAATCCAATTGCTCAATCATAGTCACATTGAAAACACTAATTTAAATTAAAAATCCCTTGGAAAGAAACTTTTATTTTTTGTGCACATTATTTACTGTTAAAGTTAATGCAATATCACATTGAAATGACACGTTGGAGTGACTCAAAACTCCTGGATGTTAAAAATGTAATTAAACAGTGCTGCAGTATCCTGCTATTTTCATTATTACTACACCGGCAGTCCCAGCCGTTTGATTATAGGGAAGAAGTGAATAAGAAAATGAAACTATTTTACCACCGGGTCTTGATGGACAACATTGTTTCTAATCTCATTAGCAACAGGAAATTGACGACAAATGACGAGCGCACAATTCTAATATTGCGAATTTATTTCAGCACGCCAGGTTCCACGACACCTGGTGTGTGTTTGTTAGCTATAATTGCCACAGCACTCTCAAAATGAGATGAGCACAACCGTGCTGTGTATGGAAGTACAAGTGTGTGTGTGTGTGTGTGCAGTGTGTGTCTCAGCATGCAGGGAGGCTCCTAAGCTTTGAAATGCATGTTTGAGTGAAGTGCATAAATGTCTGTGTGTGTGTTCTCATGGGGTCCAAGTGTGCCCCCAGGTGCTATTGGGGCAGGTGCGTAGCCAACAGGCAGCAGTGATGCCTAGTTAACAAACTCAGAGATGAGAGGTTCAGTCTGAGAAGAGATGCTTAATGGTTGGCTGGATTATGCCAATAGCAGATGACTCTTTATTCTCCTGATCTGGTGCAGATGTGTTTGTAAACAATGTGGAAAAAAAAAAAAAAAATTGGTCCCACTGAGATATGACATTGTCCTGCTGTTAAACCACGTCCACTCGTTGTTTATAGTTAAGGATCCGTGAGTTACTTTGAGTTAATCATTATGGAGCCGTCAAGAACACAGGAAGTTGGGTGAAATAAAAACCTATGGAATGGTTTATTAGTAATGCTATGTTATAGAAATAAAATTTAATAAAATATTTTACTGAAAAAAAAAAAAAACTTTTAACGCTATGGGTTTCTTTTTACACTGCAATGCTCAGCGACCTGCAGTACTATGTGCTTTATGGCCCTTATTTAAAAAAACACAATTATTTAATGAATAAAATAACTTTATATGTATATTATGAAATTAGAAATGCAGACTACATTAAAGTGTATAACTATAAATGTCACATACAAGTGTGTAAACCATGATTAGCTGATTTCCAACAAATCTTTAGCAAATCATGTCTCTCCATAGACCCCATCTTGGTGTAATAAATAAAACCATATGGAATGCATTATAAAAATTAATGTTAAATTGTTTTTTTATTGCTACATGAGAAAATTAAATTAACATCGAACGCCTTAGATTTCTTTTTTAGGACAGGATAGGCTCAGGTCTGGGCCAATAATGGACAATGAGATGGTCAGGAACCTGACGTGAGTTTGAAAGCTTGGTTCAACACTAATATTTGATACACAAACCACTTCTGTAAATGTTTAAATAAATGCTTCAAATCTGCGTATGACAACCTTAAACATACACTCATATAAGATATAAATACATACTATATTAAAGTATATATCCATAAATCTGCTGTTAACACCAACAAGTCTTAGCATTCAAAAGTGCAACCCTGATGGGCAGATTTCAGAACAGAGCTTAGATTTGTCCTTATCCTGTTCCTCTACAGACAGGAATGGTTATCATTACTCTTACTATTCCATCTCTATGTCTATCCACAGACTTCAGGATTTTTCTTACAGAGAGGAAATCAATAAAGGATAAATGGTGCAGCATCTATGCAGTAAACATTTGAAATTTTCCATACATAAGGACATTTTGTACCAGTTTGTGTATTGGTGAGTTGGTGGTCAACTGTGATATTTTTAGGGCTGTTCCAATGAGAGCCATGTATGTTTGCTACATCCACCCGCTGTTGTGTTGGCGTGTCCAAATGTTGACAGTTAACAGACTGTCTGCCTGATGTGCATGTGCCTGTGTATGTATGTAAGCATCAATGTGCAATTGCTTGCGTCCCGACTCATTCACCCCTCCTGTCTTTCTTTCTCGCTCACTTTCTCTCTTCACTTGTGTGTGTGCGTGTGTGTGTCACTACCCTAGGGCTTTCAGGGTAAGCCTCCATGGCCTTGTGCTCCTCATCAGACTCTTGACTGGCAGCGTAGCTGTAGGGTGGGCCTCCACCACGGGGACCCTGGGACCAATGGGGGACAATCACTTCTGCTTCATAGCTGCAAGGAAGGAGACAGATAGTGCACAGATGAAAAGAGTAAAAAAAGAGCATGAATTTTGTTTGCTCTCCCATCTTTGTCCCTTTTTCTGCCTCCCCCCCAGTTTCCTTTCCTTGTAGTAATCCTTCCGTCCTCTCTCCAAGAGGCCTGCAAGGAGTTTCACAAGATATCACCTTTCACAGATTGTGTTTTGTGTGTCTTATTATACCTGCATTTAAAGGGAATCTTCTGTCAACACTTCCTCATCCACCTGGTCACATGATCTGGGTCTTTGACACAGGAAGTTTTGGCATTCTTCCTGTGACTGAATTTTAAGATTGGCGAAGGGGGTTTTCGAACAAGTATACAAATAATAATCAATGTCAACCATAAAATAAATTATTTAAGACAATTAATTATCTAAGAAAAATATTGAGATGATAATATATAAATATTGTATATGATATACATAACATATATATATAAATATATATATAATTAATTTAGCTGTTAT
The DNA here is from genome assembly GCA_016785265.1 of Paraplagusia blochii. NCBI lineage: Eukaryota > Metazoa > Chordata > Actinopteri > Pleuronectiformes > Cynoglossidae > Paraplagusia > Paraplagusia blochii. The sequence continues at coordinate 33,101 of JAFBJS010002133.1, read as the reverse complement.
CGCTAATGCAACATTTATTATTTGCTTAATTTAACCAGGATTGAGAATCAAATTCTTAGATTTTTTCTGATGATAAAGAACCATATACGGTTTGTTGAAAGCCAGGGACACTATAGGTGTCACGTATATAAAAAAAAAAAAAAACATGAAAAAATTCTGAAGCCAATGTCTCAGGCTCAAGGATGACTTCAGTGTATCACGTTACGTTATTCACTCTCACAGCTCACCCTGTTTAATTAACTGTCCTTTCTCTGAAGTCCTTTGTTTGGTGTTGGACGCAGCATCTGCTGCTGCTCTTTGACTTTCCAAAGTATCTCAAAAGTAACAGTTACAAAGCTCCCTGCTCTTTGACACATGACAGATTCAACCGCACACTCATAAATTCTTTACACCGCACCCTGCTGCCTCCAACAATGGATGCCGAATCTCAACCGGTGACTTCACCTAGATCAGATTACTGGCTCCCTTCCTGCACTGAGAAGAAAAGTAGATTTTACCTCTGACCTCTGGGTTCTCTTGACAGGTGTCATGCACATCAGTAGACTTCCACTTCCTGCATATTTTTGTGTCCTTTGATACTGAGGGAGACAAGTGCCTCACCCAAGACGGAGTAGAGCAGGTTGAACGAGACTCATGTAGAGACTGAGAAAGGTAGAATGGGTTCATTTAGAATCATGAACTGGGTTTAGGTCTGAAAAATAAGATAACTTTCTTATAACAGCGCACTGGATTGATATTTGAGCAAACATTTAATAAAAACCATATTTTCTTCAGTTTCTCTGTTTGATGTTGTAGCACAGACAGTTTTGGACAAACAATGTTTTTCTTTCCTGGTGGCCAACTTAATCACCCAATTAATCACTTAAAAACACATCACACTTTTTACCACTTATCAGTCCCCACTTTGGTTCCTGAGTCACCCTTTCATACAGTGAATTTGCAAACTCACATGGGAGCCACCTGCCCAATCAATGACAATTAGCTGCAATAAATCCACAAACATGTGATAATAGACAGACAAAAAAAAAAACAAAAACAAAAAAGGTAAAAAATCGATCTCAATTAGAAAAGTCAAAGAAATAATATGGATAGTCAGTATATATAATGTATATGAATATATATATATATATATATATATATACTCTGTGTGTATATATATTTATATACATACAATGTATAAGTATGCATTGTATGGATATATAATGTATATGTGTGCATTGCTACTGTTCAGCAGTACACAATAACAGCACTTAAGTTATTTCATCTATTTGAAAACATAATGGTAATACACAATATTGTTATCATGTTTAAGTGTTTTTATTATTATAAATCAACATTTATCTTGTTCATATGAAGTACATGTTTATTATTTTGTAATTCAAGATTTTTTTATAATAACAGAAAATTCAACACATTCAATAATCCTAATTATGAAAACATTTCTGTAACCAACGATAAAGGGCATATCTGTGGATGCATCTCTAAGGCACAGTAAATGTAAATGTAAATATTCTAAATGTGCCTCCTAACCTATTTTTCTCCATTCTATCCTTCTACTAAGTTTGTCAAACACAAGAAAATTTGACAACATTCTTTTTTGTTTTTGTATGTTTTCCAGAAGGGAGGACGTAACCAGACACTGTCTGTGGAGGTGACACAACACGGGATAATGGATCTTGGTTACACCTGCTCCTCAGATCCATGTCAGTAGGAGTGACTTCTGGAAAACCCCGCCACAGATCCCCTGTCCTGTCATGAATACCTATGACCACGTCCTTATGCAGTTACACAGAGCAAATGCCACATTTAGGCCCAGTTACAGAACAAAACAAGCTGAAATTAGTGCAGTAGTCCATGATATTTGATAGTGTTTTCTATTCACCTAACTACCAAACAATGATGTTGCTAGGCTTCAAAAACACCGCTCCTTTATATATACTGTATATATATATATAGTTTATAGACCATTAATAATATTGAAATTTCACATTTTATAAGCAACAGATTATGTGTATGCTTCCAATAAATCAACAACAGATAAAAATAAAAAAAACATAACAAATTTGGTTGTTTGTGAATCTTTTTTTTAGCATTTAACACATTTTTAAAATAAATATGTTAATCAATACGAGCAGTATTTATTTTATTTTTTACTAATTTTACACTTCAATACATATTTATATATGTGATTTAATTTTCTATTAAAAAAGGAGTGAATTCATATAACTAAAATGTCAGTTTCTGTTGGAGAACCCTCCTACAGAAAACCATATATTTTGGACGTGGAAAACCCAGGTATTTGGTTTAAAAGCTGTCGGACAAATGAAATAAATTCTTTAAAACACTAAGTAATTGGCTGGTGTTCTTTCCCTGTGATATTGGAGACTCCACACCCAACCTGCTGAGATCCCGGCTGTTTAACTTCAACAGCCTTTCAAGAGGAGATTTCCCAGGTTTGAAAGACACTTTCAATGAAGCGTGTTCCCATAATGAAGTGCTGTTTAGCATTAGCCATTCATAGCTTCAAGTGGGAAGTATAATATCCCACAGGCAGCTTTCACTCCTAAAGCACGGTAATGGCATTTTCATTTAACCCCTTAATATATGTTAATCCAGGGATGTCAATGGGTTCTCTTAACACTCACGCAGAGGCCGTCGGAGGCCGAGAGGCCACAGAGGAGTGGAACTACACACAGACAAAGGCGGGCTTAAAAGACCGGCCTGATATTTGATTTAATAAGAGGGCCTTCCTTAAAACAAAGACACGTTGTTGGTGCAGGACTCCACTATGTGCTATGTTTGGTGAGAGTGAGTGTGTGAGAGGGAAATGGAGTGGAGATTGCATGCAGGAGCTTGTGTGTTCGCGTGAGTCTGTGAGCTTTATCCACCCACTGGAAGGTCTACGCAGGGCCCTGTGTTTGCATGGCTTCTTGTGGCTCGGCTGCCAGTTTGAGACTCGCACACCTCAGACAGCCAGCTTCAAAGTTTATGGACAGGGTGGGGAGAGGGAAAGTGATGAATATTAAGGGGCTATTGAAATGAAAATCTCAGAGGCCTCTAGAGACTAAGAGCTTAGAAGTTATTGCCGAAGGGATCTCCATCTGCTTCCTTCATGTCTACCTAGCTATCTATCTATCTATCTATCTATCTGTCTATCTATCTATCTATCTATCTATCTATCTATCTATCTATCTATCCATCCATCCATCCATCCATCCATCCATCCATCCATCTTTCTATCTTTATTCAATCAAAGACGATTCTCCTTGATGTTTAGTGTGGCTTCCCTTGAACATCTCATCATCAGACCCGAACATCAGTGGTGCTATAGTGGAAGGGAAAAGAGCAGTTCATTATGATATGGCCTTTGTATAACTTCTTAGGTTTTATTGGAGTGTGACAGCTACACTGTGGCTCTTTGTTTTGTATTGAAGTTGGATCACATCGGATTTGTACCCAGGTTCCATTGCATATCTTTACAGTTTATCTATCTATCTATCTATCTATTGCCTACAGGATGCTGGTAAAAAGGCAGCTTGCACTTGTTATGTTAAGGCTATACATCAGAGGCACCTCCGTGACAGACCGGAGAGTGTGTGGACAAACAAACTCGGTGGGCGAAGGCCCCAGTGGAGCACCATCTACAAACCTCCACTGAGGAAGAGACTAGGGGATCTACAGTGGAGGGTTCTCCATGGGGCAATTGCTTCCAATGCTTTCCTGTCCGTTTTTTTGCTTAGTGTTGTAAACCAGTGCCCTTTTTGCAGACTGCCAGAGACTGTCTTCCACATCTTCTCAGAGTCCTAACTCAGGTATTCCTCCTATCCGGAGCCTCTTTTACAGTACCAATCTTTATTGGTGGTTTTGCTTCTAAAACCAACCAAATACCAATGATGTGTTTTCAACATTTATGAGCATCCCTGATTGTAAAGCCTGACTGGCTCACAGCCCTTACAGAGGTAGAACGTAAGTCCTGTGGACCTAGGGGCATGCCACCTCTTGCGAGGGAGCAGCGAGACATATTTACCAACTCTGCTCCAATCTGTCACCAAAGATCCTAGTTCGTTGTGTTCACAAGTGACAGTCATCTCCAAATGTAAATGTATGGATTTTAACATTAATCCAAAGCAGTTGAATCAGTTCACCAACTATGTTAGACTGTGGTATTATCTTGTGTTAAATATAACAGATTTATTATGTAAAACCTGGGATTTTGTTTCAGCAAAGTTACATATAGATTTTTATATTTAACTTTGTTCGTCCGTAGTTGTTTTGCTACTTTATCTGCTAGGAGTAGGAGGCAAATCTAAAGGTGATGGTAACA